>VZSC01004057.1:11363-69851 GCA_013398225.1 Steatornis caripensis
AAAAAAAAAAAAACCCTAGACACACTAGGTGAGCTTTTGGCAATGATGGATTGAACAAAAGGACAACCTCTCAGCTTGTTAGCTTGCAGACTATACTTTTGTTCAGTAGGGCTATTTTTTTTTTTATAGACCAATAGCAATAGAGACTTGAGAAGGCAAAGCCTGGCTTTCAGTCACAGCACTGCTGAGCAAGTCTGAGACTTCCATAGACATTGCAGTTTCACTGGAAATACCACCAAAACCCTCTCATTCATCATCTCAATCCCAGATTTCTAGAACGGGCTCTGATAAGCTTTCACTAGATCTGTATTCTAGAAACCAGAAATGTCTTGTTGGTGACAGAATTTGTGATGTTCGATCTTCTCAGTCTCGGCTTCTCTCAAACTCTCTCATTCCCATGGTATGGGCTTACGAAAGTGTCAGACAAAGCTAGCTGGAGAGATCATTTACAACAGGATCACCTACTTACTGTTCAGTTGACTCAAAGCGCAAGGGTCAGTATCTCTCTCTAAAGCAGGATGGCAATTTCCTGTCCTCCAGGAATCTACAAAGAGGGAGGCTGTGCCTTCAGTGATATCCATGCTAGTCATGAAGTCATCTGTAGTGTCTCCATTGTAATTGCCACACAAACCTAATAACATGAGAAATGCAAGGGATGGCTGAAAATGAAAGAATGTGTACACAATGGTCTGTTTTATGCTATAACAGTGAGAAAATGGATTCAAAAGTTCTACGTGGAGTGTCAATGAATACTATGGGTCAAGTAGCCAGAGAATCTTGGTTATGTGCACATTCAGTCACTGAACCTCTGCCTTCTCAAGTACAGACTGTCCACTTCTATTCAATGACAAACTCATACAGAAGTTTTGGTCTTGTTTTCAGAAAAAAGGCTTTTTCAGTGGTTTTAAAACACATTAAAGAGAAAGACCATGAAATAATTTTGCAGTTACACTGTTTTCTTATGTATATAAAATCTGTAATGACAAAGAATACACATTTAGACTTTTTTTAAAGCCAAAGCCTCTCTGTAATTCCCCATAGGTAATTAGAATGCACAATATGCCTTTGTGGCTAGTGTTGCTGTGCAATAAACATAAACGTCTCCATCTGGTGCTTATCAGCTGAGAAGCTTTTAAATTTTTAGGCTTGTTGTGTTTACAGCGATCGTGTACTGTGTTCAAAGAACCATGTGCTCCAAGTTGTAGAGACTACACAGACTAATTTGTTGCGCCTTCATTGTGTAGCAAAGTGCATTACTGAAAAAGGCACACATAAAACATGTGAAGAACAGTATTATATTACACATGAAAAATGTCACCCATCTAATGTCTTTGATTAATTTTAAAGTTATTAGCAAAAACCAAATTCTTAGCATATCAGTTTTCCAGTGCAGGTATTTTTGTTGTTTTTTTCTTTGAAAACAGAGAAGAAAGTTTATTCCGTAAGGGATGAGTACTAAGCTTTCAAAATTATACTCCCTACATTTTCTCCTTCACATGGGGACTAGATTTCTTACCTAGGGTTCTGCCTTTGAATTGTGATCCAACTTTCACATAGGCCTGGAACACAGGTGATGTTTGAACTACAAGTTCCAGCCCGAAGGTTGTATACATTTGAATGTACATCGAGGACTGTCTGAAAATAGTGATGTCTCCTAAAAGAACAAGGATATTTAGAAATAGAGATTTTGATACTTAGGATATTGCGAAGTAATGAATTTAATGCATAGGTAAGTGTTCTACCATTCTGTCTGCAAGTCTTCTCCTTCCACACACAACTCTTCACAGAGGGACAGATGCAATGGGAAAGATTTTAACCTTCCTCTAAAACCTCTGCTACTGGCATTTGCGAGAGAAAAGATGCTAGTTTGTGTAAAACAAGCATCTAATGTAATTTGGATTTTATGTATATTCCCTTTTCTTTACCTGATCTGTAAGGTAGCCACTTAAGTTCATCATCATCAGTAAGGAGTTCATTCTGAGAAATCACAATTTTGTCCTATAAGAAAAGGATATGGAATCAGAAGTAACTATCTGTAGTGATGTTATTTACATGTTCTTTAACTTAAGCAACTGTATTGTCAGTGACCTATATAATAGGAAAAGATTGATTCAAGCTTTTTCTCACATGTTATTCCATACTGTTTTCAGTTTTCACTTTGAAAATACTGTAACTTCCTGAGTTGATGTGGCATCTGAGATCTTCACTGTGTATGCGTGAACTGGAACGTATCTTTAGTATCTATCACCCATAATTTTTCAGTTCAAGCTACTAGCAATGACTTTAAGTATTTATTTTGGTAATCTGGTTACTGAAATGCTGGATAGAACCTGTGGAGGGAATACTTACCTTTGTAGATAGGTAAATTACAGCACTAAGTGATGTCTCAGAATGAGAATAACCAGACTTTTCATATACAGCCATTAGGGTTCCATTGTGTGGCAGGCTGGAACTCTGGAGGAAAATAGTGAAAAGGGAAGTCTGTGTCAGAATAACAATGATTTGTAGAATAAATGTTTATCACAGGAAGACCTCAGTTTGTATTCCAACAGGAAACCAAAGACAGACTAAAATATATCTATTTGATATTGTGTGTTTCTAGACTGCAGGAAATTACCTTCATAAGAACGTAAGTGCACACCCCATGGAACCTGTATGATCTAGAATCAAACGTGGTAACAAAGGAGCCTCCTTCCAGTGAACACCTTCCAGGGCAGGGCAAGTCTTTGCAGTTCCATTGACCCATCGTACATTTACTGAGGAAAACAAGCAATTCTGTGTAAAGTTATTCTCATACAAAGGCGCAATTTACCAGCAGAGGATTTGGTCCTCCTGTCTGGAGGTTTTCCTGCAGCTGATCAACATGGAAAATTGATTAGTGAACACAGTGTAACATATATATACGTTCTGAACCTTCATTTCCACTGTTTTGACATTTCTTTTCTTTACACTCTAAAAACTCAGCTACTCTCTAGTAATGGAAGACGTAATTTGTATCACTTTTCCCACTATACTTTCTATGCTTTGATTTTCTTTATCTGTGTGTTATCAGTTGAAGTTGTTCATCTTAATTGCCAGTAAACTTTCGTGACGAGATTAATAATGGAAAGTGTGTTCATTGTTACGGTTCTGAGGCTCAAATTCCATTATTTATCCCTTATTTTATTTATTAGAATTATGATAGCAAGAGAACACAAAAAAGATTATTCCACTTTTTTTGGAAAAAATTTCCAAATTTAAACAATGTCGTCTTAAGTAATTATTTTCTGTTGCAAAACAGAAATTGAGTTTTCAGTGCTGTTTTAGTGATCAGAAACACTGAGATTGCCAGAAAGAAATTGTAAATACTGGATGTTGGTTTTGTACTAATTTTACCTCCACTTTCACAGAGGAGATAAAAATATTACTGTTTTATGTGGCCTGAAGGAGCATTTATATTTTTACAGATTAATGGGGAAATGAGACATGTACATCCTCAATTACAAATGTATGATTTGTGTCACTCAAAGAAGGTGGCCTCAGAGATGGCATGACACGTTTGCAGCTGCCCTCTGAAAAGTTAGGCTAAATTTTCCAGTCACTTGGTGAGGATACTCTCCATCTCATGAAAGTACCTGTTGCTACTCACCAGGTCCTACATGCTGCTTTCATCGTCTCACCAGGAGCGTATGTTTTTCCATTCAGTGTACATGGACACTGCTTAATGTGAACACATGTTCGATTCTTTGAGACGTCATCAAGAACGGTTCCTGCCAAAGAGGATAAAAACATTAAACAGTTTTCCATATCCTTACTTAGCACTAAAGCTATTATAGCTTGAATGCCTTCCAAAATTAGCTTGAGAATGCTATTCTTGCACACCCAGTGCCCATACTTAGAGATATAACACACAGGACATTTTCTCTTAATTAAAGTAAAACTGATTCTACAAGTGATAAGAGCATTTGGCTACTTTGTCATATGAAAGTGCAGACAGTTATCTTCATTTGAAATTTGAATTTAATTTGAAATAAGAGTAATCTTGAATGTTATTTTTTCTTTTTTTTTTTTTTTTTTTTTTTTTTTTTTTTTTTGCTATGACACTCTAAATAAGTTGGGAATTTTGAAGAATGGACACATTTATTTCCTAGAGTACTAAGTCTAGTTTTAAATATATAGCTCACTTTTGACTACTATTGAATGCTGATTATATTGATATAAATACCCACATCACAGAAATTTTGGAGGATATTTCGGTTCTGAATTTTCAAGAAATGATGCAAATGATAGTAATAACAATTTTTGTAGGAAGTTCATCTTGATCTGTTTTAAAGGGATTTTACAAAATGCCCATAATATTGCAGAACTTCTCTGAGGTATGCTCATGTTGGTGCCCTGAAAGGCTAGATACCTGTTTGGGATAGGAAATTAATTACACTTACTCAATGTATATTATGGTACTGAACTTTAAGCAGGCAGCATATCATTATCCCATAAGGTATCACCATCTTGTGAGGACAATGGTTTCACAGCTCTGTTCTTGCAAATAGTGACCAAGGATCTTTAAGGACCATGACTGATCAATGCTTACAAATATCTAAAGGACGGATGTCAAGAGGATGGGGTCAGACTCTTCTCAGTGGTGCCCAGCAAAAGGACGAGGGGCAATGGGCACAAACTGGAACACAGGAAGTTCCACCTGAACATGAGGAGGAATTTCTTTACTGTGAGGGTAACAGAGCACTGGAACAGGCTGCCCAGAGAGGTTGTGGAATCTCCTTCTCTGGAGATATTCAAAACCCGCCTGGATTCATTCCTGTGCAACCTGCTCTAGGCAAACCTGCTTTAGCAGGGGGGTTGGACTAGATCATCTCTAGAGGTCCCTTCCAACCCCTACCATTCTATGATTCTCTGATTCTATGTTGAAGACTCCAGTTATATTATGTTACCTGAGAAATGGCAGTTCTAGCAGCACAATGCCCTGAAACACAGTGCTAGTTCATTATTAAGAAGTCTATTCCACTTGACTGGATATATGCCAAAAACACTTCTACGGGTCATTTAGGATAGTATGAATACAGAAATTATACCTTCGGGACAAAAGCATCCATAGGTACAGTGACTGGAACAGCTGTACTCTGGGTTGGAACAGGTTTTAATACATGGAGAACCACATTCTTCATAGATTTGGTTAGCAGAACATTTTCCCACAGCTGCAACAAACAGTGAAAGTGCTAAGATTTTTAAAGTGTAAATATAGAAGAATCTCTCATCTACCATCCAGATGGGAGAAGACCTTGTGATTTGTGACACTAACGTTCTCCTATCTTGTCTCAATACTCAATTCATCATCTGAGTATGCATCATTACCATCATACTCACTTTTATTCATTTTTCATGTCCTGTTTATTAGAAACTCCTTTCAGAAGCTTGAAGAATGGCAAACAGGCTATATCATAGCTTAATAAACCACCACAAATCAGATTTTCTGTAGTATTTGAAGGATTTAAAGAATTTAACTCTTGGTCTTCTGTACAGTTCCTGCTTCTCAGACATGATCTGCTTTTCAGAGTGCAGCTACCTAGCAATTCTAATATATGGAACTCAGAACGTGTTTTATTATATGATAAATTCAAGCACAGATTTTTACTTATCTGAAAGACTAAAAATAAGTGAGACAGGGAAATAGAGGTAGGTAGAGATGAGGCTGACAAAGAAACAATAAAGACTAAAAAGTTCATTACCTTTGTATGTTTGCATTTATTTGCAAATTCTTAGATTCTCAGCTTTGTTTTTGGGGGGAAACAAGGGTTCCCATTCCCTTTTTTTTAAGCTTTGCATTTTATCATTTTACTACCAGTGCTAGTGATGATCTACTGGCAACATGAAAATTGTTATGACTTGGAAAAAAACAGGCTATTATTTTACTGTGATTGGTAAGAATTATTGTGCAGTTCTGAGAATGCACACAGTGCCTTATGAATATTTATCTGAGTGTATAAAACGCCATAAGGAGTTTACAATTTTGAAGGATGAAAACCAATTGCTGACCAACCAAAGAATAAACTGGGTTGCCAATGTATGTAAGACAGATAAGCTTGGAAAACAGGAGGGGGAAAAATATTTTAGAAAGAAGTGCAAATTCAAAGTGTCAGGGATAATAATGGAGCTTAGCAGGGAATGTTTTCAGCAAGCATGAGGAAAGAATGAAAGAAAAGTCAATGTTCCACACAAAACAAAAAATGAAGAGTGCCACCAGTACATGAAGATCAACAGGAAAATAGAAGAATACGGCACTGGAGATGCAGGGAGGGCAAAAAGATGCAAGGCCTCGCAAGTAACAATGGTGAGACAATAGACTATGGCAAGTTAAGCAATGACTTCAGGAATATAATTCAACTGGGATTTCACTATCCTTATGCTAAAATCTAAATGGTAGCCAATCTTAAAGATTTTTTAAACAGAATAAGAATCAAGAGATAAGGAGGATATATTCCTGTCAAAGCAATTTATTTTATGTGTTTGCTACCCATGACCATATATTCAATCAAAGGATAAATAAAGATATGATTAAATGATATGCTTCTGAAGGCCAATAGCATATTAGGCAAGGTCATTTTGAAATCTCCTATTTTTTGACATGAGCTGCATGTCTGGTAATTTAATATGTGAGTTGGATTTAAAATAACAGCATCAGTTTAAGTTACTTTTGACTTTTTTATGATCAGCACGTTCTCTTATATAACAATGAATCTGCTACATAGCGCTAACCACAGACTGAAGTTTCAGGTGGATTCAAAAAGACTTCAAAAAGTGAATCAGAACTTTGATAACAAAAAGGCTCTTGAAAAAAAGTATGTCTAATCATTAGCAGCTTGGAGGTTAATGAAAGATTTGCTTCCTCTTTACTTCCAATCAGTAGTTGCAATTATTAAGGTTGAGCATCTGAAAATGAACTACTGAAGATCTCCTGTGAATAAAAGGGGCTATGGCAATTGTTAGCAAAAAGGTTCAAAGACTTCAGAGGCCATTTAAAAGTTCTTTGTCTTCACTGGCTAATTTGCTAAGTATAATAATGAAAAACTGCTCTAAGAGAAAACAGCTTCCTGTTAGACGTCTGAGAAATTCAACAGGTTTCACTTGGTGGATTTTTCTCTTTTATAGTCACTGATCTACACGTAGGAGCTACATTTCATGCTTCCTCCTTCTCCTTTGAAGTTTCCATACTATCCTTCATAATGCTTTACCAAAGACTACTGCTGTTCTCTTAAGAAAATTGTTTGTTTGATTCAAGACAGTAGAGACTCTTCTATCAGTGGAGTTAAGTTCCAATTAATCATCATTCTCCCCCTACGTAAAACAGAGCAAGGTTAAGTAGAAACTCCTATGATTAAAACATTTGAACTTACAGCAGAAGTTTTCAGTTCTCCAGTTGAACACCATTTGATGGGACATAGCACATTGCCTCGAATACTCTGAAAGCGTAGAGCAAGTGCAATTGTTTTGTCCTGGCTCACTGCAGTCCTGCATATCAAGCTGGCAACGAATGACAAACCCATCCTTTGGCACACTGCAGGTTGGTGACACCATGTTAAGTAGCTGAGAGCAGATCACGGCCTAAATAGAAAGAGAAAGAAAATTGCTTCTAGTGATGTTTTCCCCATGTGAAAACCACAATAGAATATCACTGCTAGTTACTATTTTCTTGTTGCTTTGTTTGTTTGCTTTTTTTTCTTACAGTTTAGTAATATGTATTTGACTGAAAATGCATGAGAAATTCACAAATACAAGGGAATATAAATCCATTGTATAATAGAAGGATCTTGATATGTTGACCTAGTCCTACTTCTCATTAAGCTGAAAATTAAGTCATTCTTTCAGTACCATCAATGCCCCTAAAATTGTGTTTCAAAATGTACTCAAAATGTATTTCATTGCAAAGAACTCCTGTTCTTTCTCCGATCATGCTATACAAATTTTGACTTCATCCATTTTCATGGAAGTCAGCTTTATGAAACTACTACCTATACATTGCTGGTTTCTATCTATCTTTTCATCTTTGTTAGTAATCATGCTGCAGAAAAGCCAAGATCTTTCTTACATATTTTTTGTGAGGAATAGTGGGAATTGGTATCTCCTCAGACAGGCAGATCTCTGATGGATCATCCATTTTTTGCAATGCAGCAAACTTATATGTATCCAGCAATTTACCTGTAAATTGAAGGGTTACAATTTGTCAGGAAAAAGACCACATGGATTTGTTTACTTGTTGCTATGATGTAACAAAACTCAGATTCTACTCCTTGACTGTGAAACATTCTAGTAATTAATATTCCAGATGATAACAATTACCTGTTTTGCCCTTTACCTGGAGCCTATTCAGTAAAGTATACTTTTATCACCTTGATCATTTCTCTGAGCTATTTCCTAATCTATCACATCTACTACCATACGTGAATCCAGCTGCTAATGTTTTTCTGCCAGCTCTGTTATCTTCTGGCAGCAGCTAATTCATGCCTTTTCTCATCCCCTATTACTACATTTTCCCCTACGTGTGGGGTTAAACTCATCACAACTCAAAAAATATTGTATACATTTTAGAACTTTTTTCTCTGATGTGTATACAAAACTGCACCTGGCTGTGTTGATCTGAGGTTAGTTTACTGTGCAATTTAATGTCTCCACATTAGCACTGTAGTTCAGATCAGTAGTGTGCTTTTAAAGCAAATCTTCCTAACATCCCCACTCTACAGTTTGGTTTCCATTGTGAAGTGGTCTTGGCGTACAGAGTTCCTTTAAGATGAAACGAAGCTAGAAGATGTGCTCCAAGAGCATGTGTATTGAGCTCCAACTGCTAATGGGCATTAGTTTAACAGACCAGGTTAGAGTGACTCTGAAGTGAACTCCCTAAACCACATACAGAGCAGATGTCAAGTCCTCTAACTATTACTTCTATACTAACTATTTTCTATATACTAACTAACTAATTACTACTAAACTAACTATTTTCTTCTAAATATCTACCCTTATTGGGACACACTACTTGTTAATGTTCTTGTCCACTATGTTCTTTTTATTTTAGTCTCATTCTTGCTTCTGCCCAACATAACCATTTCCCTCACTGTGCCCTGCAATGAACCTAGACTGTTCTGAAAGTTAGGTAAGACAGTGTGATCCTTACCACCTGTTTCTAAAATATGAGTCCTTATCACTTGCCTGAGGAACCCACAATATTATCATCATAGCAAGTAATAGTGTGTAGCTTAATCATATGATAGGCATGTTGGTGACCTATGGGGGTGCTTTACTCAATTCTGAAACTGAGTGAGCTGTCAGAGCAATGTTAGTACAGCATTAAGTTTCCACCTTGACTCAGTTTAACTAGCTCACCTTCCATCTGACCTGTCCTTAGATCTTACCTTCACTCACAAATTCATTCAATTCATAACCATCATAATTTCCACACATTCCACAGGTTTTCCCCATATACTTTTTTTCAGTCAAAACCTAAAATAAAATAAAATGAAACACTTAAAAGGATCACCCTAAGTAAAATTATCTATACGGCATTACTTTTCTCAAACAAATTGAGTTCAAGGATCCAATTAAAGATGACCCTTCTCAGTAATTTCAACGACTTGATTGGAGGAAAAGTTTTGGAAGCTACTTTTCCCAACAGGTAAATAGTAATTGTTGTGATTTTTTGATTTAATGAAAGAATAAGATTCTAAGACATTTGCAGGGGATTGAGGGGGGATAATATTCTAAGGAGCCAGAAAAAATACAAAAAGGAAATGATGATGTTTCCTTGCTCACATCTTTGTTGACAGAACACAAATTTCAGGTTTGTTCTCTTAAGAAATTGAAGGTTACAGGAAGAACACCTGTTTTCAGAAGGATATTCAGTTACCTATTGCTCTGTAGAATAAAGTGGAAATACTACTACTGGCTACAATCAATGAATTATTATGTAAACATTAGATCAGAGAAAATAATCTGACTGTACGTAGAATATAGTGTGTCCTCATCACAGTAGCATTTCCTGTTATATGTGTGATAGTAATGCTGGTAAACCTCCCAGACAATTTATTATGTAACAATCTCCCTGTTTTAGCAAACTTACCAATTTAGAATTCAAAGTCTTTTGTGGCATTAGTATCACAGGTCACACTGAGAAAATGTATCCTCCTCTCTAAAATCTATCAGGGATTTTGGAGGGAAGACATGAAAAGATTCAGAAAAAGGAAAGAAAAAAAGGAGCTGGTAGGATCACCATATGTCTGAAAGCAAAAGATGTTCAGGGGAAGCACGGTAGAAATGACAAAACTGTGGCATACATTATTAAATTCTACACAACTTTAAACATCATCTCTTTAGCAAAACATTGTAGCTGCTGGAACAGCCTGAGGAAGTTTAAAATCTGTAAAAGCATCCACAAATCTCAACATCGGTGGCTTTAGTTAACTGTCAGTGCTGGAAGTGAAAGGAACATACAGGTATAAAAAGCAAAGTTGTATCTTTTGAGAGGAATGGATGAAGCAGGAAAAGAATAAATATCCAAATAGTAACCACGTACAAAAATCACTCATTCAGTCTAAAGAGATCTTGTCATTTCAGTAAGTCAGTGAGAATTTTCTCTTCTGCTTTATGAGAACATTTTACTAACCATGAGATAGTCATCATTGTTCCACATGACAACTAGCTCCATCTCCATCAGCTTGGCCACCAGACGGATGTTGCGCCCATAAGGTGCTATTTGAATTCCATTGCTGGTGTAAGGCAATGTAATGACACTGTAATAAGACAAGAAGAGAATCTGATCTTCTCATACCAATATTATGCAGGTATTAGTAATCTTTTTTAGATATAATACACATACAATCTGAGTACTTGCAGCAACACGACATGGATTTTTTTCCTTTGTAACTGTAACATTTCAAGATACATTAAAATTTCTGTTGATTGAAAACAAATGTCAGCAGTTTCATCGAAGAATTGCCAGGAGATGGCTGCATAGTGATTATAGTAGTGAAAACATTTGCACAGGACTTGGCATCTTCACTTGTTTTGGTTTTATTAGAGTACACTTATATGTCTAAAGAACTTGTAACAATACAGTTTGTGTGGTAGAACTATTGTTGATTATGCTGAAGAGCTTGGTATATAGGAATTACTGTTACGACTGAAAACTGACAAGATTAGGGAAACCCATATTGGGAATGTTGTAGCAGAATTAGGTTTTCATCCTTGTGACCGAATTCTAATGCTAGAAGCTAACAACATTAAAGAACACATACATTTTGCTAAGTACTCAGTAAGTATGCAATACAACCGTAGAAAAGTTGGTTGGAAGGGACCTTCTGAAGTTGCACAGGCCAGCCTTCCACCTGAAGCAGGGCTATCTGCAACACTAGACCAGGTCAGTCACGGCATTTGGTTTTTGTGAATGTAGGACAAAAATTTAAAATGCAGATCATTGGGTTAGGCCTGTAGATTTCCTGTAACATAAACTAATAAAGGAAGTTTTGCTAAATACAGTTTGCTAAATTCAGGTATAGCTGCAAGTTGGCTTTTTCTCATGATGGTTATTGTACTCAGGTAAGTATGATAAGAAACAGACAATCCAGGTCAATTATTTCCCACGTGCGCATGTACTCACAGACAGTAACTCAACACTGCCTATCTGATCAAAATGCCGAAAACGTCCCTGGAGGCATTTCCTTGTGTGGGAGCAATTTGTCTAGAAGAACGAGTGATGCAGAAGCCGAATTTTCCTATCAGTGTAATTCCTCAGTAAAACAGCTATTTTCCGGACATAGTAATTCTTGGAATAATGTGAAAAGTCAGTGGTCTCATACACAACGACTTCTTCATAAGACCCTCCAATATTTCTCTGTTGATTGTACAATTCAAACTTTCTCTAACACCCTATATATGTGTTATCTTTAGCACAGAGGGTTCAGAGTTATTGAAGTCTGAAACACAATGAACTCTAAGCAAAACACAGGAATTTCAACTGATGTCTGTGAAGGGGTATAAGCCATTTTATCTGTGCTTGTAAGCATAAGCATAAGCAGACGGTAGTATCTAGGAGACTGTAGTTTCAATGTGGGAAGTGTTTCAGTCTGAGAAAGTTAGTTATCTCTTTGCCTACACAAATGGACTCTAAGCTTAATTCAAATAACTGCAAATGAAATGCTTGTCTACAGAGTGTAGATGCTTGATAGGAAGAAATGGGAGTAGAGTCCAATTAGGTGTGCTAACTTCCATAATTTGTTAATTCGGTTTTGATACAAAGCAGTCTTCTTTAATGCAACTGCTATATAACTCCTCGCCTTCTTTAAACATTTTTTTCCCATTCATTGCAGAATCTTACCCAACACTCCTGACAGAAATGCTGCCTTTCTCAACAATCACAACAGAAGGTCCCAGCTCAATAATGATCCTGGCAATTTTTTTGTCCAGCCCACGGCGGAGCTGAATGTTGAAGTCTGGGCTGCTTTCATCACATACAGTTGCAAAGATATAGTTGCAGGTCCCAGTGAAGTCATACTGGTATTTATCAAAGGTTGAAAAATGCCCTCCACCCCAGGTAGAACAGGAATCCTTGCTCAAAACTATAAAAAGTGAAAGAGAAAAATGGATTTAAGTCTACTAACAGCATATTTGCTCATTCTGATTACCATTTCAAATACAAATAGCAGGAAAAGCTAGTAAGTTTCTACTCAGATTAATTATGTAAGCAACATCCTAGCCATTTTTTTTTTGTAACCTCAAAATTTTATTTCAAGTCAAGAAGTGAAACAATAGTTGGAGTCAGAGCAGTATTCTCACTTACTCTAAGCAAAAGAGAGCTCTCTAGCTTCCTAGCTTGGGAAACACACTTCCACCTCCTTCCTAAGTAATATAAAGGTTTACCTTCTTATTTGCAAAGGTGACAGCTTGCTACTGGAGAGACTTTAACACTTATGAAGCTATCTATGGCATTACTGTATCATAATTCATTACACAGATCATTAGATATCCAAAGACAAGTCTTCAAAGCCCAACTTAGAAGTCCCCACTTTTTTGGGTCTGTGTGTGTGTGACAAAGATCCAGGCAGCTTTGTAAATATATGGGATGTTTGAATCAGTTTTCATTTTTAAAAAGTAATCACTTCTCATCAGAATGGACAGATTTTAGGAGGTTGAAATGAATCATAAAAACGAGAGACAACTCCAGCGCTTTATGTTAGATATTTCTATACCTACTTAAAGCATTTGAACAGTCCCTCTGAAGTTGACAGAATACTGACATAGGTAAACCATGTCCTTGGCTATGTATTTCCAGACTCAGATCATTACTTTTCATTTTTTAATTATTTTTGCTTATCGAGTTATATGAAGTTGAGGCATCTTAGAATACGTCTTAGAAGCACAAAGTATCAGTAAGTGTACCTGCAATTTATTTTCACTGCTTTATGGCCAAAACATTTTTTCACTCGTAAAGAGCGATCAAATTACTACAGAGTGCTGCTGGTTTTCTTCAGGTCATGTAGAAAATACTGTTTCCCAATGAGCTGTTACCTGTTGGCAAAAAGTACTCCTCTTCCATACTTCTGTGCTGTCCAGAACGTCTGACTGGAAAATAGGAATCGGCTAATTGTTATCATTGATCCTTCATGCCTAATTCCAGCTAGTTTAATATATTGTGCTTAAGTTATATTGACCAGTAAACCCCAGCTGTTTCAGAGTGTGCCAAGGAAAGATTACCTGGGGTTGCACAACGGTCAGAGTGCAATAGGTACCCATTTCTATAAATATAGGAGTGTCTTCAGTGTATTTGTTTTTATTGAAATCTTATCAGAGAAAAATAATAAATGGGAATGTCAATAACTCAAGACAGTTTAAAACTAGATTGTGTATTTGTCTTTTTAGTTCAGTTTTTATTAAGTGATATCTAGGGATTTTCTTTTAATTTGTGTATACCCATGCCTTGCTGTTCCTCTTGTAAGAACCACAGAACACAGAGATGAGTTGCTTTTTGGGGTTTTTTTTTGCTGATCACAAGTACTCAACTATTTTTACCTTTAGGATGAACTTCACATAGCTTTTCCATGCTTGTGCTTATTCACCTAATTCAAGCCATTCCGCTGCTTCTGCCTAAAGAAATACTTCTCATAATAATACATTTGCATTTTATATCATTCTTTTTGTCCTACACCTCTGCATTTTCCCCAGCTAGATTAACAATTTCATCGTCAACCACTGAAATGCAGCAACTTTTGGAGTATACAGAGTCGCTTTTTAACAGTGCACAACAGTAAAGCACAGTACTTTAATGTAAAACATTTAGATTATAGATTATCAGGAAGAATGTCCGTAAAAAAAATATGATAGAAAAAGTGTTCAGACTACTAGGACTGATATCCATATTTATTTTAGAAAGAATCTAGTGAAAATTGTGTGTTGTCAGAAGGGTTATAACCTTCTGTATCCTGTCTTAGCAGAGGAACAGCACACCCTGTAAAACACTATATCATGTTAGCATGATGACATTTGTTTCTCTTGTCATGGGTGTGGACAACTAAATGTTTAATGGATGAAATCTGAATTGAAAAGTCAGTGGCTCACATTTCTTCAGAAAAGAACATGTGAAAAGTTGTATTGGTTCTGACCAAGTGTTGATTAGCTCAGTATTTCATTTCCAGCAGTGATCAGTAAGAGACTGCCCAAGGCAAGAGTACCATCAGTGCAAGCACGTGTACTTCCCCAGATACTCTCTCAGTCTCCAACTATTTTCAATTCAGAGGATTTTATGAGGCTATAGGGATTTGTCTGCTTACCCACCTTGTGCACTGGCTTCCAAGTACTTGTCCAGCCCCCTTTTGACCTGAAGTGGTATTTCTTTGTGACAGAAAATCACTGCTGTCAAGAGTTACCATTTTAATTCATAATAATTAACTCATAACATTTTAATGATATCTGCCTTTCAAACAAGACTTCTGATAGCTAGCGTTTTTAGGACTTTAAAGCTATAATAAGCTAATTGTTTTGTGCTTTGGCACAGCACACATTTTTGTGCAAGTAAGATAGTAGTATCTTACTATCTTTTGTATTTCTTAGAAGGACTAGCACAAATTTGCAGTAAGTAGGTGGCTGGAGTTAATTTTGCTTACAGATTTGGGTGCATGCACACAAGCCATTCTTAGGAGTTAAAGGAAAACTTCTGGGAAACTACTAGAACTGTGGCAACCATAGCTTCATCTAGCACAGCTGGATGTTGAAGTGGAGATCTGTCCATACCCTGACTCCCCACTGGCTGCGGACTATAAAGATGAGGAAGAACTGTTCCGTATTCTGATCTTTCACTTGCACAAAAACTTGTTTAACCTGCAATCTTTAAAATAATCTCATAGACCTAGCCTATAGGAAAATCATCTTAATTTCATTTCCTGGATTTTGCAGCATAACAAGAATAAATTTCCTAAATTCTTAGATAACATTAGGCAGTAATCTGCAGAATGAAAATCAAACAAATCACAGAAATTACCTCAATAGCAAATTTCTAAATGTGAAAGTCTACTAAGCTGCTTACAGTTTCTATTCTTAGGCATCAAAACCTCAGCATGGCACACTAAAGCACTTTCCATTTAGTCTAAAACTTACCAGAGCTAGACAACATATTTTACCATGTTTTTACAGGCAAACTCTTCATTTGGAATTGCTAAAACTAATGCTTTAAAACGTATACTCCTTGAGGCAAGGACTTATTTTTATTATGTGTTTTGTACAGCATCTTCTGCAATACAGAATTGATGTTGAATGGAGTTTTTATTCATAGTTGCAATGTGAACATTAAATACCAGGCCAGGCACTTACTTCTTTGCAGAGATTCTTTCTGGTTTTGGAGAAAAAAGTGGGGCCAATAATTTCCTTCAAAAGCTGTGAAAGGAAAAAGACAACAGGAAGAAGTTATCCTCTGAGCACAAGGAAGTTGAATATTTATTTATTTATTTTTAAAGATGTATAAGTCAAAGAAGGGTCAGCATATATTGTGTCCTGCCACACAAAACTGAATGGAAATTATAGCGGAAACCCACATAATTCAGCTTGTAAGAAAAAAAATTTCTGCAACTGGTAAAATGTTACCAAAAACTGCCAGAAATCCTATGCAATATGGGATTTACTGTACTTCATCCTCAAATCCTATGTTCCTCGTTAAAAACATGTGGGATAAATCTTCACTCATCTTTTTAAATTCGTATTCCACCATCTGGGTAGAAGTAGAGGAGGGAACAACCAAAATGGGGAAAATACAGGAAAATGAACATCCTATGTGTTCTTCACAAGAATCATGGGATCTGTAGCTGAAGAGCGGGAAATCCCCAGGCCTAGTTGTTGCTTTTGCTGCTCGTGTTAAGGCAGAATGACGAAAGCTATTACCTGCTCCCTTCCACACACCTCTTCACAAAGCCTGTTCTGGTTATGAGAAGTGAAGGAATGTTTAGCAAATGTGGAGTACAGTATGGTCCCTCTTCTGTCACAAACCCAGACCTACTGCATGTGCACAACTGCACTCTGTCCTCATACACACCCAAAGATTCTCTCGCCTAGCAGCTTCCTTCCTGCCCAAAGCGTGAAAAGAGTAAGATAGGTGTTGAAAAGGGCTGCCAATCTACAAGCAGTGAGCCCCGTGCAGGGACAGAGGTAGTGCACGCATGGTGTGAGCTTTCATGGAGTCAATAGCTGGATGGTAACAACCAAAGCAAGCTGTAAGACAAAGGATCCAGGGTGCTTCAGAAATGTGCTACTAATTTTTAAAGTTTGTCAGGTCCAGTATTTCTTAGATAGCAGAAGCAAATATCTCTATTATATGTTTAGGATCTTCTGCAACAGAGAAACAGTTATTGCAGAAAGTCTCTTTAATCACATAAACCAGGTCAACTACATACATATCTATATATACACTACAGCTCTGCAGGTTTCTGTTACTTCCTTATATACTGAAGAGAGTTAAAAGCCTCTAGGGAGATCACCAACTATAACAGACTCTCTAGCCAATTCCATGCTGTGCTGCTGAATGTGAAGTAATAGTTATAATGTGGTATCTCAAGGATTGTAGGAAAACAGGTGTGGTTCTGAAATAATAATTACTGAAAAATATGTTATCTGGATAAACTAATCTAAGCTTTTAAGAGCTAAAATACTATGCTCATGGAATTTTATACAAGTAATATCTAGACTGAAGGGAAATAAATCAAGGATGTAAGTTCAGTGACAGAAGTGCTCCACCCCAAATGTTGTGCTAATAGCTGTAAATGACATTCATCTCAGCCAGCTGTCTAGACTCTCTTCACAGGCTATGATAGTAAATACAAATTTGCTGAGTACAATTTGACTTACAAAATATGTGTCTAACATGGAACAAATGGATTATACAAAAAAAATTTAATTCTCTCCATTCGTGTAAAAGAAATCTTAGGTGACTATCTGCAGTGCAAACGCCAAGACAGAAATTCCGCAAGATGTATTTCCTTTATCCTTCTTCCTAGATATTGTGTCCATTTCAATGGGACAGTGTTCTACAAACAAAAAATGAAACTCAAGAGTACAATATAACATAATTTTTCTAAGTTGAAGCAAGCTACTAGCATAATAATGTGATAAACTAAGCAAGAACACTGCCACAAGAAAGAGCACAAAGCACTTTCATTAGCTGTTGAGTTGCAAGCTGCTGTACTCACTGCATGAGCAGCACTTCAGCTTCCACAGTTGTCTGACATTCTCATCAGAAAATCATTGTAGATCCTACTCACACTGCCTTGTCCTCTATAATTGGTCAGCACTGGCCAACAATTGTTTGAAATTTTGCCAGTGTTTCAGTACAACTTCCATGGCCAGCCTGCAACCCAGCAGGCATCTCCAGAATACAGCATGCTGCTTCCTCTGTCCTTCCAAGTTCCTAGTGAACCACACATCACAGTAAGCACACCACAAAAAGTAATAGAGTCAGTTTGTGTGGCTATCGAGCTAACATTCTTTACACCTAGAGTTGCTGCTGCCTTTTTGAACGCTTTGATTTTGGTATCTCCATTCGTTCAATAATCTATTATTGTTGGTTTAACAGTTTTGCAATCACTACAGTTTAATCCCAAACTACAAACACTACATTAATTGGATTTAAGAGCGTGAAACAGCTGCCTGTAGAGGATATTTGATTTGCAGGAACTGAAGATACGCCTAAAATGTTATTTCAAGTGAGGTCTATCGAGAGAGCTTGATGTAAAACAAGAAGTCTAATACTTCACAGATAAATATTTTAGATCAGAAAAGACAGTTTGGTTTACCAATCTTATTTTTAAGCTTTTCAAACTCAAAATTCACAAGTCTAAGCACGCCAAACAGTTACAAAATGTTACAAATACTCCAGGTTTGGTGTTTAGATTAAAAAATTGGATGTAATAATCATCCTGGATTATACGGAGGTGTGCAAGAGTTATATTGAAAATAACTGAGGATATGACATCCACTTTCATGTTTTGCTCAAAGAACAGCTAGTAAAACAGATACAGAGCCATTTGCTGACTATTTGCCAGTCAGTCTGTATCCTGTCAGATCAAACTATTAAACTAATTACAGTATGGCAGTTATTCTCGGCATTTACATTCATTTTCTCACACATAACTCTGAAAAGATTAGCAAAATCATCCTGGCAATGTTATGAACCATTCACAACCACATGAAATGGCAGATTGTATAAAGCAACAAGTGCTATGACCCCAAGCAGAAGTTGTATCTAGCAACCATTTAGGAATTTTCCATTTAAAAGACTGTCATAGTGGTAAACGAGATTTCTAAACTACTGAAATCTTCCTTACTGACATTTTACTACTACTGCAAATACTCTGTTTTCCTTTGAGAAATGGGATGATTTTGAGTCAACATGAAATACTTAATTTTGAATTAGCTCAACAGAATTTTAAAGAGACTTTTACTTTTCTTAGATAAAGCAAGTTTTACTTTCAATTCCTAGTCTACTGTAGTTGGCCCGACCTTCTTCAGAATTGTATCTGTCAAAGTGCAGTTTCTGTGTGGTCAGCCTGTCTAGTTCATGACAGCAATACAATCCAGACAGGGAATCTTACTTGCTGTGAAGAAATAAGTCATTTTGTTCCTATACTACAGTTACCATGAGACATCCTTGTGGGAAAATACAATTTTATGTTGTAATCATAGAATCATAGAATCATAGAATGGTAGGGGTTGGAAGGGACCTCTAGAGATCATCTAGTCCAACCCCCCTGCTAAAGCAGCTTAGCCTAGAGCAGGTTGCACAGGAATGCATCCAGGCGGGTTTTGAATATCTCCAGAGAAGCAGACTCCACAACATCTCTGGGCAGCCTGTTCCAGTGCTCTGTCACCCTCACAGTAAAGAAGTTCCTCCTCATGTTCAGGTGGAACTTCCTGTGTTCCAGTTTGTGCCCATTGCCCCTTGTCCTGTCGCTGGGCACCACTGAGAAGAGTCTGACCCCATCCTCTTGACACCCACCCTTTAGATATTTATAAGCATTGATCAGATCTCCTCTCAGCCTTCTCTTTTCCAGGCTGAACAGACCCAGCTCTCTCAGCCTTTCCTCATACGAGAGATGCTCCACTCCCCTAATCAATTTCGTAATGACTTCAATCAAATTATTTCACATCTTCTAAATGAATGAAAACAAAACATTTCTGATTGATGTAAAACATTGAAATGACATCTTTTCTGTACTTCCAAACAGAAATAATTTAGGATTTCTATTCTATAAAGGTTTCAGTTTTATCTTCTCATTTGGGACAAAAAGAAATGTTATGAATGAAATGAAGGTAACTTACTAGTTACACACTTAGTAAGAAAACATATCACAACTGTACACAAACATCTCTTAAGGATCCATGCACAGTTTTGACTATTGAAATAGCTAAAGTGGTAAAGCCTCAATTTAATCAATGAATCAGCATCTCTTATTAAGTAAAAGTTAAAACTAACAGTTTTAATCCAGTTTTAAACTTCTGTAGGTTTTTTTAATCAGGCTAATGCATATTTACTGCTTTTCTTGAGTTATCAAGGGAAAGAGGAAGTGGATCTTCCAGTTTGCATCAGACTTCACATCAAATATATGATCTTACAATGAATATTTACATTTCTAGTTGGGACTATGTCAATACATCCCAAAGTGTGAAGACTGTTCTGTAAGAATTTTCTAGGTCCTACTTTTAGGCTTTTTTTTTTTTTTTAATTCAACTGAATTTCCATCCTAGATAACACAGTGCTTAATACATGAGGCCCTGTTTGCAATTGCCAAATTTACAGAAAAAGGTTGTGGCTGAGTAGAAGTCGACAGAAATTTTCCATTTGACTGTGAATATTAGTATTTTTAGTAATCATCTACCCATCAAAGATATGAAGTCATGTAGATCAAGAACTTGCATCTACATTTGGAATTAGGACCCGATTCGGGTACTTGACTTGATCATGGTTACAGTGGTGCTAATACGGTGAACGGAGTTATACCTGATTTATAACAATGTAGCTGAAATTAGAAATTGGCCCTGAGGTTGAGTTACCTATACTTTAATTTTCTTTAGTGCTACAGTTTAAGTCAGTGATTTAAGAGTAATAACATGTCCTCCCGCAATTTGAACTACACGGTTCATTAAATGTAGTAAACACAATACAGAAGAAATACATTTAACTTTGTTCAAACTAAAGCAAGTGAAGTGTGCTTTTTAGCAGCTTGCAAACCTGTTCTTGAAATCAGAACTGTAACAATTGATAATTACAGAGAGTATACAGAAGAGAGAAAAAGAAACCATTATCTTAAACAATGCCAATCCATGGCAAAAAAGGCTCACTCTCACAGAATCCATTGAAAACACTACAGGAAGAAGAATGAGTAAGAAGACAGAGTAGCTACAGAGTCAACGAACCTACTTGTCAAGTCTTTTTAAAAAATTACAGTCATCTGATACTCAGATTGGTTGCGTCAAAAAAGTAAGACAGAGCCCTTTAAAAGACTAAAGAATTATACTGAATAATATATGGAGGAATACTTTAAGAGTAATGTAGAATTTTTAAACTGCAATCATTTGCTTGTTTTCCAGCACAGGATTCTTTCTATCACATCATTCTTCAAAACAACAATAATGCTATCACATAGCTTATCCTTAATACTTTTTGCAGTTTGTATAACAAAGGAAAAAGGTTTTGATCATTACTCTACACAGAAGATACAAAGCTTCCACAATGACATCACTAGACCACTGCATCATGAACATCTGAAAGATGTAGACAATTGACAGCTTGGAAACACAGCATAAGCCCATTAAAAAAATATTCCCTGTATCTAGGGAACAAGTTTTAGGGAATGATCCAACAAATCAGTGAACAACATTTCTATGGAGTCACCCACTTTGTTTCAATACATGCATATTTTCCTTCAAATCACACACTGAGAGGAAGATGGGCATCTTAGACTTACCGGCGGATTGCAGAAAACTGCAGAAGATGAGTAGTATTACTGTTGGAAACATGATGCATGCCCTAACTGCAGAGTTTTTTCAGTACTCTGTTCCAAATGGGCAGTGCTGCTGCTGCCACTTTCTAGACCTACCTCTTCAAGCTTGGATGCTTTATATATAGAATTGCAATGCCCTCCCTCATTTCCATGGCTTTCAGAAATTGTAACAGCAGAGTACCCGCCAAACAGGATCTCCTTTTTATCAAGTTCAACACACCTAAATGGCATTTAGAAAAAAAGAAAAAAGAAAACACAAACCTCCTCCAGTTCATTATCATTCTTAGAAGGTTTTTATAATGGCTTCTATTTGCAACAGCTCAAACACATTATACATTAAGTATACAAAGTGGAAGAATGAAGTGCGCAAGTTTTGAAACTGCTGGAAAGAATGTGTGGATAAAAGATGGTAAGGCATGAATGAACAGAGATAAAGATGTCAAATTTTTTAATTAACTCTTCTTTCATTAACTTTTATTTGTGCTCCTGAGTGATTGTGTTCATCTCTCCCTTGTATGACTTTTCAGGCAAAATAATAAACTTTGCCTCAATAAAAAGGGCTGTCCATGGTACAGCTTCTTTCCTCAGTTTGCGAAGGATCTAAGTAAGCTCTTGCCTACCACCTTCACACTGCCAAGGGCAGAGGGCAATATATGTTACAAAATAGGAAAGGTTATTGCACTGTGGTATTTTGGCAACTGTGACAAGTTAATCTCCACCTTCCCACCAACATCGCAAGGGATCAATTCCAGTTCTGTTAGAACACTTGTTCTCATCACAGGTGGAACACTGAATGCACTGGATACGTTCACTGTATCACTACCACCACTAAACTGACACAATACAAGAAGAACTTCACTTGCTTGATCATGTCATTTTTCACTAGCACAGTAATTACTTCAGGAAAAAATAGTCTAATTAGAAGACAACTTTCCCCATATAATATAAAAGGTATGAATTAGCTCTCCATATGAATCTCTTCCGCGTTTCTTGTTTCACCTATGCAATAATTATTTCATGTAATTCATTACTTTCCTGGACTCTTATTGTTTTGCCCTTCTCTGGTATCATTCCTTTGCTTAAAAACTAAAGAAGCACAGGAAAGACAGTGATCATCCTTCAAAGTAATTTCAGCCATGGCTCAACCTGGCTGCAATTAAAATAAAAATATTAAAATGTAATTGAAACTAAAATATGCCTTATTCCCTCCCCACCCCGCTCCGTCCTGCCCCGCAACTGAAGGGTAAAGTACATGGTTGTTGATAATAGAATTGTGACCCTGAACTCCACAATTTCTGTTCAAAACTTTATGCATCTGCCTTATAACAAAACAAAGTAAATGAAGAAAGTCAGGAAAAAAAATCTGTTTAGTTAAACCCCAAACACTCAAGAAAGTTTATTAAACCAAGTATTTGACCACATCTACATACTGATCATTGTATATATCCCATGGTTTCAATTGGGTTATGAATATTTAGTACTAAAATCCTCCACAAGAACAATCTCATCACCTTTGACTTTGATGCACTTGAGGCATCATTTTTTTGTTTACAGATCCTTTTCACAGATTTCACCTTATTGTTTTTAAAATAATTCAACTTTAAAAATTGAGTGTAATAATGTGAGAATTACCATTTGATTCCAATATTTAAATCTTGTATGTGACTTTAACGCAGCTCCCTTCTGGGATGCAGGAGTTCATATACTTTAAAAATAGATGAAAACTGCTCAGCACTTTCTCAATAAACAGGACGTTCTCCCAAAAGGTGTCAACATAAACACCCCATATCACTTGTCACTTCTGAAAATCTTGATCAAACTGCAAAAATATGATCAACGCAGCCTGAATAATTAGACTGATACTACAATAAATTATAATTATTAAGATTTCACAGCTCTATGTATCACATTAATTTCTGGCAAATCAAGTCTAAGTTCTTATTAGTGAAATCCAAAACAGAATTTCATTTTTAACACTTTTAGGAAATAAGTGCTCTGTGAAGATCAGTAACTGTAGTTCTCCCTAACAACTCAAACTTCATCACCAATAGTGTCATACAGAAATTACCTTCCCTTGACAGAAAAGGTGAAAAAAAAATCATCATCGTTGTAACAAATGAAAATAAATACCTGTTTGACATATTTACATAACCTTTCTCTCAAGCAGTAATAAATTAAAACAGCTGGTATCAACGAGCATTCCATTACTTACTCATTTCCATACCGGGGCACTTGAGAGCAACATTTTTGCTATTAAAGGTCTGACAAGAGGACTGACACCTCATGGAACTATGATCACCAGTAATGCATGAGAAGGTACCAAAGCCTTTATACCTAACAGCTAATTTTCCTCTTCCATTACCAAGCCTTCAAGCTTTTTCTATAGCCTTTATATATACCAAAATCTTTAATGCCTTCATTATATGAACCTTAAGAACAACTCATGAAATGCAAGTAATAGCAACAGTTATTACAAATACTTACCCAAATTACTGTTGTTTTCAGTTCCCCATATTTGTAGGAATGTTCTTAGCTGACAATTATTCTATCTGAGAAGTCAGGACAAAGATTTTCCCTTCAGGTATCTTGGAAGGAATTCACTGAATCAGCCTAAATACTTACGATTCAGCAAGTATCCTCTTATTTTACGAGGACATCCCATGATGATGTAAATACAATTAATCAAAAGCATCTATCTAGAACTACGTTTAAGTCAGGACTCCAGACCAAAAAAAAGCGTTTGCTGCAGGACTATGAGAAGTGACTAAGTCTGCAGTACATGGATAATTTTATGTGGAAGAGCTCTGTGAAAAATTGTCTATCCAGCTGTAGTGAGAGAATGATATCTCTAATTTTTTTTCCATTTCATAATTACAACTGATTTAGTAACATCATTAACTGTCAGAAACTGGCATTGTACAGGTGAGCAGAGATTATTGTGGCCATATACATTATCCAGTAAAAGTTTCTCATTATTTAGGTATAGTTTAGTTTCCAGCATCATGTATACTTTTGGAAGATTTCGAAACGTCAAAGGAATTTATGTTAAGCCAGAAATTATGCATATTGAGAGTCCTAACACTTTAACTAAGTAATAGATCATACTGCACAGTTTAATTCATCTGGGAAATTATAGGTATATAAATTCTAGAATATTTTGATGCTTTTATGCAGATCCCTAAGGAAACATTCCACTTCCAGTAATACACTCCGTCTTTGTGTCTGATTTTAGCAGCCTTGCATATAGATGTGTATCTTTATAAAGAGTCAAACCAAAATACAGCATTTGATTAGCCCTAGGCCTCTCGGGTGTTCAAGTAATTTCCAGCTTTTGAAGCTTGTGCCTGTAAGATTCCTTCCCTCTTTCTGCTATGTAAAGATACTGGCTACAGCTTGATAGTGATCTCACACAACAGCTCATCTGGTGGTGTTTTTTTTTGTTTGAGCTCCAATATCTAATTTTCTGTCTTATTCAAATTTTAAATCCTTGGAAGATATATTGGTTTATCATGAGACTATTAAAATCATACATACATTAACTTTCAAGTTATTGCAGATGACTAGCCTTCAAACAAACATTTTAGAATATTCATGATAGCAACATTTCTGTACAGTGAATATAACATTTAATATCCTAGTAATGCTGTATCAGAATTAGGTAAAATAAGGCTTTTGAATACAGCTGGGTTATCTTTATTCTTTATTACTGAGACATTCACTGTCACTGGCAGGGCAATCTCAATTTCTATCTCCAATCAAGTGGACTGTAAAATTCCATTAGGAAAGTTTGACAATCCAGGGAAAATTGTGGGTGTTTTTTTGGTATAGACTGTCTCAAGGTAACACTATTTATTTTCTGTTAGCATACTTTAACTATATGCATATTTGAACATATCTGGTATGAATACAGATTTGGAAAGAAGTCTGAAATCCTTCGAACATGAAACTGTAAAATAGGACTGATGAAGGATATTTCAGGCCGATTTTTATCCAGTATCCTGTCCAAAAGTGCACTGCAAATTTGCCTTAGAAATTTCACAAGTATGACAGAATGTTTCCTTCACTATCTAATCAATTTTTAAATCTTAGTAAGATCACATTATGGAAAATTAAACACTGTGCAATAGTCACAAATGGGGAAGCTTCTCAGAAGTATGTCACTTTCCTTAAAGAATTTTGCATTTGACAAGAGCAGAAGCACATCCGTATCACTCAAGATTTTAATTGAACAGTAAGTAGTATGTCTGCTGTATAAAGCAGAAACATTAAATTCCTGTAGGGACAACCGGATATATGCTGACTGCATATCTCATGCAAAATTTGCAAATTATTAGTAGAAACAGAATTTAGCTACAGACTGAACAGAGCCTTAAACAATGAATGAATGAGAATTTCATCCTGGACACGGACAACCAAATAAAGAATTGAGTAACCTTTTCTCTGTACTATTGTGGAAAAAAATTGAGTATTGTTTATTTCTCCACTACAGTGGAAAGGAGTTAAAAGGGAATATTGCTATTCTGTAACACATACTGAATATTTTATCATAGAATCATAGAATGGTTTGGGTTGGAAGGCACCTTACAGACCATCTCACTCCAACCCCCCTGCCATGGGCAGGGTCACCTTCCACCAGACCAGGCTGCTCAAAGCCCCATCCAGCCTGGCCTTGAACACTTCCAGGGAGGGGGCATCCACAGCTTCTCTGGGCAACCTGTGCCAGTGTCTCACCCCCCTCATCGTGAAGAGTTTCTTCCTAATATCTAACCTAAATCTCCCCTCTTTCCGTTTAAAACCATTACCCCTCTTCCTATCATTACATGCCCTTGTAAAAAGTCCCTCTCCGACGCCCTTGTAGGCCCCCTCCAGGCACTGGAAGGCTGCTGTAAAGTCTTCCCGGAGCCTTCTCTTCTTCAGGCTGAACAACTCCAACTCTCTCAGCCTGTCTTTACAGGAGAGGTGCTCCAGCCCCCAATGACCTTCTTGGCCCTCCTCTCTACTTGCTCCAATAGGCCAATGCCCTTCTTATGTTCGGGGCCCCATTTTATGTCCTGGTTTTCTGTTCTCACAAAAAATAGCTTACATGAAAAAATAAAGGCAGGCAGGAAAGTAGTCAGTATCAGATATTTTACATAAAACTCTTTAAATAAAGGCGAAAAGATTCAGTATTGTGAACACACAAGAAAGAAAAGACTAGTCAAGTCAGAATGAAATGGGGAATCATTAGTGCTTCACCTTACACAAAGTAATTTCATTTCATTACCATTCCACAATTTCAAAATTAACCAAAAGATCAACATAACTGGCATTATTATGCTAAACATAAGGAAACAATCTCCCATTTTGTCTGCCTGTTTTTCATTGTTATCTTTCAGGTAATTTAGCCAGGGAGAAAAGAATCACATATACTGGTGGTCCTCTAGGCTAAGCTTATTGCACACATCAGGGGCTCCAGTCTAGTTGTCTGAGTAGCTGGCAGCAATTGGGCAGGCAGGCACCAGCCAGCTGGTTGCCCCTGCTGCCAAGAAGCTTTCCAAAGAAACTGACAGTAAAAGAGATATATATTCTGAGAATGTTCCAACTGTGGTAAATAAGAAATTTTCAGCTGAGAAATAGTCACAAAAAAATCATAACCAGCTACATCCTCAGCCTGTATCCCACCTTTAGAATCCCCTGATATTTATGTTTATTCTGTGTGCTTTTCTACCCACTTCTCCTCCTGGTTTTTGTATGCTTAAACTCCTTCCCCTAAAAGAAGCCCAGTGTGATTGTGTCATCAGACACTAAACAATCCACCTTATGGTTTTAGTAAATATCCACACTTCCTGCTTTCCTTTTAGTCACCAAAATCAAGAGAGTTCTCTTTGTCCGTACCTAGAAAATGGTCCATAATTCTGGAATTTATCACATACAGTCTTCAAAATAGATGAGAAACCAACGTGATCAGGGAAAATGCTGTTGAGTAGACTGTTAGGGTTGTGATTCACTTGGAGCCAGCTCTGCTGTCCTTGGGTATCTGACTACAGATATTTAAATGTAAAATTGTATTTAACAAGGTAAATTATGTTTTGTTGCAATATACAGAGACATAGTGGCTATAGGTGTTATGGAGGATTTAATTTCTTGTTTTACAGTGCATATAGATGAAAAGTGAATGCAAACTAAGAAGTAACTAATAGCACTCTTCACTGTTCCAAAAGTACCACTCTTACACTGTTCCAAAAGTACTTTTGTACTTAAATGACTGTAAAGTCCAGTCTTTCCCATATGCTTGTTAAGAAAAATATGTAGAAAATAATTTAAAATACATGCCTCTAAAAGTGGTAAAGACTTCATCAATTGGTACTTAACTTTTAATTATAATTTGTTGGGGACAATGGCCTGAGACCTCCCCGTGTTGGCTTTATGCCTCTGGCATTTACTTTGCTGAATATATCAGATACTACAGCTGTGGGGACCTTGGTTGATGTCATTCACTCTTTGTGTTCCATCAACATGAGAGGCTGAGAAAGCCTGCCATTCCCACAGCTCTCTCAAGCTTATCCGCTGCCATGAAGACAAACTTGGACAAACTATTTCAAGTGTTGCTGGACTAAAACATGTGGGGAAAAAAAAAACCTCGCACAAAACAAAGCAAGTCCAGCCACTTTGAGAGTGCGCTCTCACATGATACCGCGTTACCCTTCCTGTCCACAGGAACACAGGGAAGACAAACTCCATTTGCTCTCATCTCCCACACTCTCTTCTGCTCCTGAATTCTGTGTTGTTGATGCTAGACTAAAATTGGTTTGCATTCTGATCTCTGGAGCATTCTGGGCTGCACAGTTTGTTCTATAACACTTCATCCTAAATTCTGGTTGTTTTAGCTACAGTGCTGACAGAAAAGAACAGAACAAGATAATTGTGCAAAGAGAAACCGTAGAGGGAATGTCTCCTTTGTTCATCTCTGTCTTCTATCTCTTGATACTTGTGTATGACTTTTTAATTAAAATTTCCCTCAAACACTGTAATTGTGAGTTAAATCTGTCCAGTATCTCTTAAGGGCAAATTTTTCTTCCAGTGATTAAGCAGTCTGTAGAGGAAGGCTTTGATTCTCTCATTTTCATTTGCTTCTAGTAGAGAGAATAAAGGTATTCCTTCTTGCTATTTCGTGACTACTCATGATGACCTCATATCAAAGTCTAGAGACAAATTAGACTTTGTGCTGAACTAAATCCAAACTTGGTGTGCTCCTGTTTTGCACAAATAGAAAATGTTGATTTTTTGTTAATAATTCCTAACATATTTTTTTCCTCTGGCTTGTATTAACATGCAGAACATTTATCATATGATCAAAACTTTGGGAAAATACAGGTCAATTTTTTTTCAGCTTTAGGCTTTAACAATTAATCAGTATGCCTTTTCTAAAGGAAATTCAGGAATGACCCTGAATTGTACGTGAGCAGTTCTCCTGGGCAGCATGCATTTTGACTCCATACAATACAGCAAAGTAATGGAAAGAATTACACATGGAAGCAGCTGTGGTTCAAATGTTTCTCACTTACTTAGAACTCAGTTCGTTAAGTCACATCAACAGGAGACAGCCCAAGTTCTCCTAATTGCTGTATTCATAAATGCCATGCAGCTGAGCTAAATCTGTAGTTTGTAATTAATGTTCAATCCGGACTTAGAAAAAATAATTTGCCACTTGTTATGTCACAGCTCTATTAATTTAATAATCAGATAGATAAAGAAGGAAAAGTAAATATATTGTGTGAACCAGGAATCCATTAAGTACAAGCTTTGACCTCTGCTAGTAAGGAAGTAAAATAAAACCTGTATTTACACAAATATTAAGAGCTGGGAACAGGAAGTCAGTGGCAATCATGTTTAACTTGCCCTTTAATGTGTGTGCATTTTAGAACAGATAGTCTCCAATTGATGCTAATATAACATATCTGCTAAGATAATATGGTCAAGCACGTACTTTTGTTTACCTTTACTTGATATATTCTGATCCTTATTCTTTTTTTATGCATTTTCGTTGACTTGGATTTAAAAAAAAAAAAAGATATTCACTTTCCCAAGGCTCTTAGACTTCCAAATCATCATAGAACAGATTTGAAAAATGTGAATTGCATCTTGTTCTGAAGTTTGGAAACCTCTTTCCAGTTCTAAAGAAATTAAGTTATTGGGAGACTGAAACAAAGTTAAGGGTATAAAAGGTGTGAAGGTAGTTTACATGCATACAGTTTCAAGAACAAAGGACAGTATGGCTATTTTTCCAATGACCAGAGCACACTCTGTATGGAGAATTGTAAGAAGAATGCATTCATAGAAATCATACATTCTCTTGCAGCAAGAATGAACAACTTGCATCAATTTTGCACATCTCTACTTTTGACTAGTACAAATACGTGATGGAACTGCAGCTGCAACTTGCAGCTATTATTTACAGCTGCTTGGCCTCTTAGTCCAGATGGCTATGTTTCTGTCATGTCTCTCTGTCAGCTGATCGTTTAACATATTAAGACTTCACTGCATGGAGAGACTGGCAGTCATTTTGTATTCATTTTCATGTAGAATAAAGATGTCAGCACTATGTTTTCTCACAAAGATTTGACATTTTTGTCCTCATTTTTCACCCTAATACATGCTATAGATTAAGACCTGAAAGCTCTTTGCTTCTGTGCGTGATTAAATATAATCAAATCTATATGCTATTATTAGTCACACTGTCACAGTAAGAACAGTTTTTTCATGGAGTAAAAAAACCACTATTAGAAAACTCTGTGTAATTAAGTACACATGCACTTTTAATACTCCAAGGTTCCTAATGAAGATTTAACATAATAAAGCATGAAGAATCAGTTGCAAAATGAGAACTAAATATCAAATTGCCTTTATTTGGCAGTTTCGCTTTTCAGTTTTTAGAATGAGCATTATACAGCACTGAATTACTGCACTGTGCTATGTAGTTATATCTTTAATATCTCAAGCTTGGATTTTCTCCCCTTGGGTCAAGTCGTGGGTGTCTCATATGCAAACGTACAGGAGAAATATAAAGAACTATTTGACAGAGTTTAGGTAGGATCCAGACTTAATTGTAGTCCTTACCCTTTTGAGTATGACTATGTTCTTGTGCTCTTTGTTAAAGTAATTGCTAAATTAGTAGCAGGTACTCTCAATGAGTTGTTCTCCACTTTTTTAATTCTAAACTTTTTTTCCTTTCAGATACACTTTAATTATTGACTTGAAATCTCTAGTTTCTCATTGTTCAGTTGAAGTACAAGAAGAGGGAGTAATAACAAAAACATGCATGTATGTTATGTAGCTACAATACAACATAAGATATTCACCAAATGTACTTTCTATCTATCTAACACTCAATATGCTGATATTTTCCTAAGAAGTCAGACCATACATTGCTAAATGCATCTAAGATCTTACCCAAATAAGCTAGATGACTCAACCACTAAAAGATTTGTTTTCCACCTGCTAATACTTACTATGTATATAGAAGTATATACATATACATGCATACACATATACATACACAAATGCATATACATATTGTATGTATATACATACACATAGTGTTCTTTTGACCTTTTCTGGCAAGTCTAGAGAACTGTGCTGCTGTCGGATTTGCTGACAACGCTATACAGAACAGAAAACTTACCAAAGGGCTTAATGTGGCCCAAAGCATGTGAAAAAGATGAAGGGCCGGGTTTTGTTTCACTGATGTAATTCTGGTATGATGTCAGTAATTCCATTTGGCTTAACGTCACAGGTGTTCCAAGGCCTGTGCCTGCCAAGCTGTATACAGTATAATTATCTCAGTTTCTCAACAGAGTATCAGTAAAGTACTTGCTTGTTGAAGATATGAGGTATATAAGAACTTGAAATTGCCTGCGGGAAATCTGGCAAGTTAAACAACTCCTGTGTTTACATATTTTTAATTAAACAAAACTAGTACATCTATGAATGCTGGCAGTTGCTGAAGACTATGATAAAACTCTCATGCATTTTAAAGGTAATAGTCCCCAAGTCTCAAAAGCTGTGGAAAATTCATATCTGAAAAGTACCAGAATATAAAGACAATTAAAAAAAAAAAGTTAAACTTTAGCTTTTCTTTTATCATCTTTATCTATCTTCCACACATTTCCAGGCAGAACTAAATTTATTTATTTTTCATTGATATTACCTGAAAAGCTAAAGCCTACCATATTTACATATGCTCTCACCAATTACTACAACCCCTCACTATGTGGTGGAGTGTTGCCTATGTAAATGTGCAGATTCAAAGAAATGTCATGTATTCCTTGCCCTCACTGACGAAACATATGTTTCTGGTTACTCTGGGGTTTGGCAGCCTCTGGATTTTCGATAAGAAGCAGACATCGTAATATCAGATGTTTCATACAGAATCAGAAAAGAATGGGGGGACCTTCTTTGTGTTATGCATTCGTCTCCTGCAAGAACCGCAACTAAAGGTGCAAGGGAGTTGAATTCTCATAGCATCCTTATTGACTTCTGCTAGGCTTTATAGAAGGTGGGCTTCCCACACAGTTTTATTTTGAGGACTGAGTTAAATTCAGTTTCAAACAGCATATTGCATTCCTACTAATTACCACTGCCATACCTATATCTTCTGCTGTATCACATTTATGATCTTGCTTGAGTTTCTTCCAGTAATGCATTGAAAAAAAGACTACATGTCTGCCAGGTATTGGTTCAATCTCTTATTCTTTCACTAAGGTGAGAAAGATGTATGCAGTGGGACTCTTGTTTAAAGAGTTGGTGTTTTATAAACACCATTAAATGTCATAGAAATGCTCAGATCAATGCCTTGCACTTGATGCATGACAAGTAGTGAGCATTCTGGCAGCCCTCTGGCTCTCAGGGTAAGCTTGTTTCTCTTACAGGTTAGCTTACTGAAAAGACTACCAATTTGCTAGAAGAGCATTGCTGATGACTACAGCCTTTTTCCAGATATTTCAATAGATGTTTAAGTATACTGAATTCAGACAAGGGAGTCTGCTGAAGATAAGGGCTGGGACTGGATTTGAAATTGTAGGGGAAGGCAGCATAGATGGCAAAGGACATGTATGATATACTTGTAATGGACTGCTGAGAAGGTGCTCTGCAGTGTTTTTCATTAGCTGCCATTTCCCATATAGTAAAAACTTTATGTGCAGATATACCCTGCTTTTTCCAGTCAAGCAATAAAAAGGCTGCATCATTGTTTAACAAGATGTTTAGTAGCCTTATGCCCTTATATCCAATGAAAGACATTAAAAAGAATTGTTTGTAGCCAATAGTTGCTATCTGAGAATATTTATGTATTACAGCATGCACTGACAAACGGAGGTAGTTTTTCTCCAGAAAGGAAAACTACAGGAGGACTGCAAGATACAAACAGTTACATTAAAGTGTTACAGAGATAAAGTACATTAGTAACTGTCAAACCACTTCTGCTTTTGCCAGTACTGATCGTATCTTTGCTGTTTTGTTATGCTTGCAAACATGATGAATGCTGGTGAGAGAGAAGAAATGGCGTTTTCCAGCCATATTTACAGTGGCTAAACCTCATAGGTTTTTTTAAGATCTCTCTCCTCACATCCTATTTGGGGTGCAAGCACTGAGAGCAAGCAGTAAGAACAGTGGAGTGGCTGCTGTTAGGAGATGGAGGCTTTCTACAACTTCATGTGGCAATGCTAGAATACATCAAGGAACTCAGCTTAAGCAACCTGTATCATGGGATTCTTACTTGGAAAGAACTTTATCTTGGAGCAAACAAGATAAACAATCTTGGCCAGTATCTTGATAATCTGCGCCAAGGGCAGTCGTCACTTGTATCATCATTCATATACAATTGCTTTCATAACACTAAGTCAGATATGTAAACCACTGGATTGCTGAAGGCACATTTATTGCCTATACAGCTCGTCCATGCATAAAGTTCTTTCCAATTTCACAGATATAAGCAGCACAACACTTATGACACTGCTATCTGTACTGCTACACTGAGCTGTACCACTAAGATAACAATTCTCAATACTGCTTTTTTAACAGTATGTGAAAAATCACACTGTGTATGATGTTCAAGATTTAGCACTTTAATACTGTCCACTTGCTGAATCAAATTTTAAAGAGACCAGCAGAAGGTAGTTGAATGTCCATGATTAAAATTCTTGTATGCAAGCATCAAACTCAACAGATATCTCAACAATGACACAAACATGATTCACCACATCAGGCTATCCTTGAGTGTTTGAGGTGTTGAAATATTTACAGCAATGTTCTGTAATGGATACAAATTTAAAAGTATACAAATGAAAGTTGACTCAGTTTTTGATTGCTTATTGTCAGTGAAGATGCAACCCATCTGTTCCTTTCATGTTGCCTTTCCAAGTATTCAGCCCATTTTGAATCATCTGGATCTAGAGCAGTCAGGTTACTGGTTCTGCCAAAGGAAATGTTCACTTGTGGCTACTGGCAAGGAAGGAAGAATGAGAAACTCTCATCATTACTAAAGTATGTGCTGTTAAGTATCAGCATCTAAAATGTCCACATTATTAAAGAAGAGGAATTAAAAAAGACACATAATGGTTTCCCCAGCTGTCTTCTGCAGACTTGGGAGACATAAAAGATCATCAAGGTAACTCTTTCTGGATCTCACAATAATGATGATCCACATCAAGACCAATAACATACCTTGAGACAGGAGGCTAAAGATTGCTACTGAGTGGAATACCTCATTGAACCAGGGAACCTTTGTCTGATCACCCATACAAAATGGTGCTGTACTCACTGTATCCAATGTAGCAGTACAAAAGCAGGACAACAGCATAAGAATTTGAGGAAATTATAAAGGATCTATTAACAAGGCAGTTATGAAGCATCTGTGACTTGTGATCTTAACAAATCAACTTCTTGTTGCTTATGCCACTATCGTGTTCAAACATGCCAACAACTCAACATTAGTAAAATCACTGCAGATGCTCATAAAATCATGAGTCTGAGACAGACACCTTCATTTAGTTGGGATTTTTTTTCCAGTACTCCATAGGAACTGGTTTCCAAAATTCCACACGGTATCATGCTTTGTTAATATCCTTACCTTGGGATCATCTGAGAAAGAAACATCTGAGCAGCTTTAAGAAGTTTGGAGCTATATGGCATCCACCTGAGAATAGATCAGATAAACTCAACTCATAATGACCCAGAGTCAAAATCCAAACATTAGGCTTGTACATATATATTTTTGATTTCTCAATTTTTACCAAGTTTCTACTTCAAATTATGAAAAAGTGCTGAAGTTCTCCCCTACCTCTTTGACACTGCAGTTCTATGGATACCAAAGCAAAAATAGGCAGAAGCATTCGAAAATATTAAGAAGTTAGTGAGATGGGATTTTATCCTTTCTAGTATGACAAACCAAGGCTCTTGGTGATTATCTGTGACATTTTGGCGTATGACATTGGAGCTGTTCTCAGCCTTGCCCAACTTAGATGGGCCCGAAGCACTAAAAGCCTGCTATCCAATAACATTGCCGCTAACTGAACAAAAATATACAGAAGCAGACACAGAAGTATTCATCAGTGAAATAATAAAAAAAAACCCAAACCCAACCCTGTTATTATGGCTGTAGCAGCTTGTTTGTGTGGAGTGAAATACAGTGCTAAAGAGTATCTCTCTCTCCAACGACTAGTTAATTCTTCCATTTTTACCTCCCATGCTATTGAATGTTATACTAAATACTGATCATTCATTATAGGCTTACTTACAAGCCAAGAAAACCAATCATGCATGTGCTGTGCTGGGTGCTGTGCCATATTCAGACAGGCTCAAGGCTTGGAAACGACTCTCAAATTCCGCACAGCAATGTAGGCTCATGCAGGCGTGAAGGGGATGCCTGATTAAAAAAAAATCTGGTGAGCTGAAACCGTTTTAACCTATAAACTCATCATGAAATGTCTTTACAGAAGGCTAGCCAGAAAGAGGTTAGCTGATCACTTTAGCTATGTCAAAAGCAGCACTTCAAGCTACTACGCAAATTGAAACTGTTAGCCAATAGCTATGTCTAACAACTCGGATCTACTGCAAACACACAGAAAATTATAAACGACAAAATTACCTCTCAAGATACAGTGAGCCACTTAATTTTTCAGTATTTATCTGGGAAATGATCCAAACCCCATGATTTAAGATCTCTGGTGAGTCTAGACTATCCATAGGCTCCTTTTAGGGGGGAAAACCCCCCAAATTCCCTGTAGTGTAGTCTTACTTGAAATTACTTACGAATTTAGTGTCATTGCAAATATCTGCTGTTACTCCCCATCCTTCAGCAATTGTTTGTGAGTCATCGGGTATTACTGGTATTTGGTAACTGGAGTGCTTTTGCCTCTGGGGCTCAGGAATTTAACCAAAACCAGCTGCATCTGAGCCTTCAACACTGCTGTGGTAAGTGGAGTCGGACTACGTGGAGGCCTTACAGTGGCCTTCTCAATAAAACAGTTTTCCTGAAAAACAGACTAGAACAATTACCATTTGAAAGCATAAGGCTCTGAATGCTTTTAAGTAAAAAAAATTAAGGGGTGGGAGGAGAGAAGACTGTGAACACAACTCTGCACTCACAGCATCCTCACAGCACAGCCTTTTAAGTCGGGGCACGTCTTCGCCTCAGCAAACCTCACCGGCCTCAGACACCCTGCGCACAGTTCCCTGTGGGGTCTTAGGACGCTCACCTCCGAGAAGGCACCCCTGCTCCTTACCCTTCCCAACAGCACCATGCGTGCTGCCCCGCCGGCTCCCTCACAGCCGGCTCCCTCACAGCACTCTCCACTCAACCCCACTACGTCCCACCCTCCTTCCCGCGCTTTCCGTAACCTTCCCTCCCCCGCGCATGCCCAGATGCTCTCAGGGAGAGCATTGCCTCTCCTCAGGAGTGCGCCTCAAGCAAGAGGCAGCTTCTGTGAGGAAGGAGGTGGCAGTTCTCTCTTTTGCCGCTCTGCTGCCCTCTTTTAAGGCAAAATACTATAAAATATAAGCTAAATTGCAGGCAAGCGGACAAAACGTGCTGTCTCTTGTATTTTGAAAAAATTGAGTGGGTAAGATGGGCTGACGTGGCTTGCTAGGTAGTGTGTTTTGTGATGTGCCACTTGTGCAAATACGAGAGACCCTGGAAGGTGAGTTTCATGGGGAAGCAAGCTGAGGTACTATTAGTGTTAAAATCTACCTTCTGTTTGTGTACATCAGGATTTACACTTTGTTAGATGATAGGTAGCTCCCTGAGCATGAGTTTCCTTCACCAGTCACTGGAGGAAGTTCCCAACCACTAAAAGGCAGGTGGGTCTCTCCCCCGTCAGCAAGCCAGGGAAGCCATGCCTTGAAACCGCCCCGCAGCCACAGCATTCTGGTGCATACCTCAGACACCTCTTTCAGAGTCAGTGATCACCCTGCGATCCGTAATGCCTGCAGTTAGTCTGTTGGAGTTTCCTGAAGCCCTCACTCAGAGGGGGCCTTTGCTGTGAGTTCAGGGGGTGTCTGGTGGGACTGGGGGCGCCCTGCTTGGCTCATTATCACATGCAGCAAAGTGAAAATGGCATGTAAGCATTGGGCAATACTGAGGTTTTTTTATACCAAAGTGTAAATATCTGTCAGCAATGCTGGCCTGTGTGAACCTGATGGAGTTTGTTTCAGGACTGGGTCTGTTTTCTGTCTCAGTGTTGTGTATACTGCCATTGCCTGCAGCACTTACGTTTGTTCTCCTCTACGAGCATGGCAGCCTGACTGATTTTTAACACCAAATTTTACTACTATGGTTTTAAAATCTGTTGTGAATAATGAGAATATTGAGATGTATGAGAAAAAAAAAATCTTGGTAGACATTGGGTACTCACTGGTAAAAAACACATCATAACAGCCATGAAAAATTGTGTTGTCTTTACAGCTGGTCATGCTTTGCAGAACACAACGTTCTTATTTGTGAGTGAAAACCTCCCTCAGCCCTGTTTCCTCAGTTTAATTTGAATCTGAATCTTATTTATTTGTAGCATGCACTTTTGAAATTCTCTGTTGGAGTACCTCACAATAATTGAAAAACACAAAACATGAATTTATGTAGATACAGTGTATCAAGCTGAATTCACCTATAGAATTGATTTAATCTGTTTTGATTATTGAAACGTTATTCTTCATTTTCCTTAGATTCTTTCTTGTAATTTATTCAAAAGTATATATGCTCTGCTTTAAAATCCAGTTACCAGTGAGGTGTCAAAAACTAGCATCTTTCTGATGTAATTTAAATCTAGCATGCTAAGAAGATAAGTTCAGTTCATATGTTCTAGGCCAAGAGCAGGATATTAAATAATAGAATTTGGGAGGGGGGAATATGTTTTTAATTTTGTAGATCAGTAATAATTTTATGGGGTTTGGGGGAGTTGTTTGTTTGTTTTTTCAATTTTTTTTAGCTGTAAGTATTACTGTTTAAAATCTTAGAGGGTCAACAGGCACTTTACTATCTCTGGAATCCAGGATTCTGAGTAGATTAATAGTCTCCAGCATCACTTTTATATCAATGAATCCAACTTAAAATGTTTACTCTTAACTGAGTTTCCAGGACTTTAACTACGCAATCAATAGATAGAATATGTTTACATATTGCTAGCAATCAGTGAGTCACTATGTAATATTTGCATTCAGTGATGATGTTAATACCAGATTGTGATATCTCTGCAAGTTCCATACATTTTTTGTTACACTGCTGGTCTAACAGCCAAGTTTATCTCATCTTGTACCTATAGTATCTAAAGAAATTTCAAGACATTTGTGTAGATTTTGTTTGTAGGTCTGAATTGAATCCTCTAAAGTAGAGCAGATGTGGAAAAAATGGCTGCTTGACATCTTTTTGCAGTATTTCTTTGGGGCAATTGCTGAATTTATAGCACAGCTTTCAGAGTAAAGTGTTGCCTATCTGAAATAAAAACTAATTAAAAGGAATTGGGTTTTTGGCACTTTCAATAGGTCTCGTCAGTTAATTTGGACTCTTTGGATCCAAGCAAGTTCTCTACTTCAATTTAAGAATAAGTGGGGAAAGAAGAACACTATTATATATATACTACTACTTATCAGGCATTATCTAGTAATTGGTATGAGGTTTGTGAGGATGGAAACTTTATTTTCTTCTATAGCACAACAGAAAATTTATATTCAGGGTTCATTCTCTGAGTGGGATTTTAAAAAAAATCACTTTCTTTTTGCTTGGAGAAAGATTTATATTTTCTTCATAAAGTGCTACTCAAATAGGTCTTAGTGAATAATTTTAAACAGTGTAGTGAATAATCTGTAACACTGTATCTTCAATTTTTTTTCTGAATTTCAGTTCAGCATGTCTCTTACTCTTTCCTGCTTTCATATTTTTCACTTTTATTTCGTTCCTATTACAAAGGCTGTAAAACTAATACTAGAAAGTTAATAAAAACATCTAAGAGTCACAGAATCATTAAGTTTGAAAGGGCTCCAACTCCCCTGCTTCAGCAGGGCCACCTAGAGCTGGCTGTCCAGAACCATGTCCAGATGGCTTCTGAATATGTCTAAGGATGGAGAGTCCACCACTTCCCTGGGCAACCTGTTCCAATGCTTACTCACCCTCATGGCAAAAAAGTGTTTCCTTACGTTTAGATAGACCCTCTTGTTCTTCAGTTTGTTCCCGTTGCCTCTTGTCCTGTCACTGGGCACCAGTGAAGAGAGCCTGGCTCCAATCTTCTTAACACCCTCTCTTTAGCTCTTCTCTAGGCTAAAGAGTCCCAGCTTTCTCAGCCTTTCTTGTATGTGAGATGTTCCAGTCCCTTAATTATCTTTGTGGCCTGTTGTTATACTCTCTCCAATATGTCAATGTCTCTCTTGTACTGGGGAGCCCAGAACTGTATACAGCCCTCCAGGTGTGGCCTCACCAGTGCTGAACAGAAGACAAGGATCACCTCCCATGACCTGTTAGCAATACTCCTAATGCATCCCAGGATATCATTAACCTTCTTTGCTGTAAGGGTGCATTGCTGGCTCATGTTCAGCTTGGTGTCCACCAGGACCCCCAGGTCTTTTACAAAACTGCTTTCCAGCTGTGTGACCCCTCTACCTACTGGTGGCTGGGGTTGTTCCTCCCCAGGTGCAGGACTTTGCACTTCCCCTTGTTGAACTGCATGAGGTTCCTGTCAGCCCACTTCTCTAGCCTGTCTAGGTGTCTCTGGATGGCAGCACAACTCTCTGGCCTATCAGCCATTCCTCCCAGTTTTGTGTCATCTGCCCCATCATCCACATCATTAATGAAGATGTTAAACAGGACTGAACCTAGTACTGACCCATGAGGTACAGTGCTAGTTACTGGCCTCCAAATAGATTTTGTGCCAGATTCATCAGCTTGTCTATGAGGATCTTATGGGAGATAGTGTCAAAAGCCTTACTGAAATCCAGGTAGACAATATCCATTGCTCTCCCCTCATCTACCAAGCCAGTAATTTAATCATAGATGGCTACTGAGTTGGTCAAGTGTAACTTCCCACATTAGGAAAAAAGTTGATGTCTCTAGTCCAAGGCAGAGAAACTTTCAAGGCAGTCAGAGATGGTAAACAGCATTCCGTAGAAGGTTCAGACCTAGAGGTCTCCTACAGAGCTGACACTGGATTCCTCCCTCTGAAATTGTGGGACTGGAAGAGGCTGTTTCTGTTTTAATCTGAGCTGTTCCTGCAAGGGCTAAAGTGCTATGACTAATTTGCAAGAACTGGATTCTCTGCCTTCCCTTGAATTACACAGCAAGGTGACTTCTGCTTTAGGCTAGGGAGCTATTGTTCAACCTCTTCTCTTCCCCACTTCCATAATTAACTCCCACTACCACTGTTTCTTTGTACTTCCTAATCAGCACATGGTTAACACTGTTCTGCCAGGCAGGAAGAAACTTATTTGTGCCAACCCAAAGATGAGGATACTAGGAGAGGAAAAGATAGTGCTGGAACTGGATCTGGTTTTACTGATCATTCAACTGATAAGAGGTTATGGCAGGACCTGTGTCTTTCAGAGTACCTGTAACAGCCGTTTGCCATCACAAACTGAGTACTTCCTCTGCACTAGCCTGCACTATAGAAAACTAGATATGGTTTGTTTTATTCAACTTTAAAATCTGTCACTCTGAGTGACTGGCTGCTTTATTAGTGCTAAAAGCAAACCCTGATCGAGCAGCCATCTTCTAGTGCTCTGCTTCTGTCACCTACTCCATGTAGCTCTGCATTCATTGTCTGTGCTGTGTAGGCTGAGTAGGTACCACAGAGCTGCAGCCATTTCGCCTGAGAACAGCTTTATGCTGCTAGAAAATAATTCCTGTATCTTCTTATGTGGTAACAACTTTGAGGAAATGTTGACCATTTTGAGGTTTGGCTCCTTTAAAGATAAGGAGGATGGCAGCCATTCTGAATAACATTTATGAATGGTGGCATATTATTGTGTTTCTTTGAGATTAGTTTATAACAAAAGGTTGATGTCATTAGGGCATTGCACAATTTATAAACGTGTACTGTACGTGAAGGCTAGGATGGAAAGAAACTAATTCCGTGTGCACTTCCCCCTCTGGAAAGCATCCCCTCTGAAGAGTATGTAATACTGTACAGCTGCTTCCTCTCTGTGAAACAAAACACCTAAAATTGCAGGAGTAGGAGGTCTGATATGCCAAACAAGGATGTAATTTGGAAAAAAAATCCTTTCATTAAGCATAGCAAGTACATACAATGTAAAGGGGCAAGACAGATTTTTACACTTCTGGCCTATTGGGTAGAAGATAAAATAGAAAATTGAAATGATATGGTACTTAGTGACTCTTCAGATTTGTATTAGCTCATGTGTTTGGGGGTCTTCATTTCTGCTTGAAAGGTTTGGACAGGACTTCCCCTTACCAAGCAGCCTAGGAGAGTAGTATCATTCTGTGTCATGGTAATTCATATGAAAATGTTGCCTTCAGAAGTTTGGAGTGGAAATATGTAGATGACTTCCCACATACTTAATCATGTATTTCTGTGAGCAGAAGTAAAAAGATTTGGTAAATGGTATAATAGGATATAACAGAGAAATGGTGTAAGAGCAAAATTTTCTCTTGTCTGGCTATAGGCAAAAGTTTCTTGGTTTCCCTCAGTGTGGGACCGGAAATCCGTTTTATCGTACAGAGAATCCGTGTGCCTTGGCAGTTCTGCAGTTTAAACTTGATTGCCCACCCAGAACTCCCTATTATAATCCTCAGGTAGAGTTGGCTGCTTCTGCATGCACTCCGCTGTCCCTTAAGTGATTAATATTGCTTCATTTATAAAGTTCCATAGGCAGAGGTGACATTTGTATGGTTGCATTTGGATGGTGTTTGAAATATTGCTGAGTACAGAATGGCTGTCACATTTGACAGCACAGTAACAGCACTACCCATGTTTTATATGCAATTGTGCAAAGTGATTTGGGCATTTCTGAGTTTGAAAGCCAAAAAATTCTTTTTTTAATCCACTTACAAATTAATTATTTAGAAAAAAAATGTTAATAAGTTTTCACTTTTGGCTTTACCTGTAATGGGAAAAATTGGAACTCTACTGCTTCATAGGAGTCATTCCCTGGATTTACACAGGTGTAGCACAGCAACATTTATCTACTTGTAAATATATATTTATGCATATTGATATATTATATTTGTTGATGCAAGAACTGCGCAAACATGACTGGTACATTCCTGATGAGTAGTAAACGAGAGGTTACTGTGTATGTTATTGGCAGTTGAAGAGTAGATGTGCCTAGTGATAGGTGCTTGGATTTTTTTTTAATTCCTGCTTGTGTATGAGCGAGGAAGTTATTTGTAAAAATCTCATCACTAAATCAATTAATTTGCCCACAGTGGTTTTACTTTATTTAATTTAAATTTATCCAGTATTAATCAGGTGATAAAAGGAAACAAATATCTGGAGAACAAAAAGTAAATTCTTTTTTCATTTTGCTTTAATTATTTTTAAGAAAAGCAAATACACAATTTCAGTGAAAGTTATGTTTTCCTGTTTATTAATATTTTAGATACTTAGTGTGATCTATTATTATGATTTTAACAAATGTCATCTTAATATTCCGATGTTTCTTTATCTGGCACTTCTAAAAGAATACTGAAGAGCAATGAATCAAGGCCTATTTTACATCCAAATTCAAGTTTTGGAGTCACTGTCCCTTCACTATTGAATTCTTGGACCCAGACAGAGGATGCAGCTCCTCAAGCCCAAGGTAGCACAGAGTGCCTGGAACTGGGGCACTTGGTCTTCTGGCCTGCCAAGAGCTGTGAAGTTGTTGAGGAGCTGTGCCTCCAAGTGAAAGAGCTACTGGAGAAGGTCAGCAAACTGTGCAGAATCCAAAAGGATGAGAAAGTGATCAAGTGGCACTTCTCTGAGACCCTGCAGCTTCATGAACCTCAACCTTCAACTGTAGTGGAGACATGGGAAGAGGCGCTGTGTATGAATTTGGAAGGTGGGAGACTCCCATCATGGCAAAGGCTGGAAGCTGGTGACTTGTCACACTAGGAGGAAGGCTCCAGCTCCACCTCATGACTTGCAGTTTCAGGGTAGGTTTGCTGCCCTCACAGCTGATGTAGAGCTAAGAGTGCTATCAAACAGATTATTTATTTCCAGTGGCTGACCCTGAGCTACTCAGGACCACTAGAAGGAAGTGGCAAGTGACCACAGTTGGAAACTCCCTACTGCATGAGACAAAGCTCATCTGCTGAGCTGCTTTGTCATTTGGGAAGGTTTGCTGCTTGCTGGGTGCTCAAATTTGTGACGTTGTGGAGAAGCTACCAAGGCTTGCCTCACACTCCACCTACTATGCCCTGCTGCTCTTCCACGTAGGTGCCAAAGATACTGCCAGAGGTCACCTGGGAAGTATCAGTCATGAGTGAAGGGCACTGGGGCGGTGATCAAGTGCATGGGGATAGGGGTTGTGTTCTCCTTGATTCTGTCATTGAGGGAAAGGGTCTGAGGATGACTCGATGGATCCTGTGGGTTAAACACTAGTTGCGCAGCTGGTGTTGGCAGCAGGGCGATAGTTTCTGTGACCATGGGACCTTCTTTGAGGATCCACAGCTGCTTGTAAGAGATGGCATCCAGCTGACTGAGTGGGGCAAAACCACCTTTGCCAACAAACTGGCCAATTCGGTAGGCAGAAATTTAAACTAGAACAACTGGGGAGGGATTGATTCCTCAAAAATCGAGTAGGGAAGTTTGGGAGAGGGTAGGCAAGCCAAGGACCCAGGTGGTGGGAATCGAAGGGGCAGAACAATCAACAAAACAGAGGTGCAGTGGAATCTCTAGCTTAGACATGTGAAGAAGAAAGTGCCTGCAGAGCAGCCTTATGGTAAAAGTTGTCTTGCCTGTTCTGAGGAATCAGCATGCTTGGACGCTTCTCTGAAATGCCTCTACACCTATGCATGCAGCATGGGGAACAAGCTGAAGTTAGAAATCTGAGCGTAGTTACAGGGCTGTCATAGAATCATAGAATCATAGAATGGTAGGGGTTGGAAGGGACCTCTAGAGATCATCTAGTCCAACCCCCCTGTTAAAGCAGCTTAGCCTAGAGCAGATTACACAGGAATGCATCCAGGCGGGTTTTGAATATCTCCAGAGAAGGAGACTCCACAACCTCTCTGGGCAGCCTGTTCCAGTGCTCTGTTACCCTCACAGTAAAGAAGTTCCTCCTCATGTTCAGGTGGAGCTTCCTGTGTTCCAGTTTGTGCCCATTGCCCCTTGTCCTGTCGCTGGGCACCACTGAGAAGAGTCTGACCCCATCCTCTTGACATCCACCCTTTAGATATTTGTGAGCATTGATCAGATCTCCTCTCAGCCTTCTCTTTTCCAGGCTGAACAGACCCAGCTCTCTCAGCCTTTCCTCATAAGACAGATGCTCCACTCCCCTAATCAACTTTGTGGCCCTCCGCTGGACTCTCTCCAGTAGTTCCCTGTCTCTCTTGAACTGGGGAGCCCAGAACTGGACACAGTACTCCAGATGCGGCCTCACCAGGGCAGAGTAGAGGGGGAGGATCACCTCCCTCGACCTGCTGGCCACACTCTTCTTAATGCACCCCAGGATGCCATTGGCCTTCCTGGCCGCAAGGGCACACTGCTGGCTCATGGTGAGCCTGTTGTCCACCAGCACTCCCAGGTCCTTCTCCGCAGAGCTGCTCTCCAGCAAGTCAACCCCCAGCCTGTACCGGCACATGGGGTTGTTCCTCCCCAGGTGCAAGACCCTACACTTGCCCTTGTTGAACTTCATCAGGTTCCTCTCCGCCCAACTCTCCAGCCTGTCCAGGTCACGCTGAATGGCAGCACAGCCTTCCGGTGAGTCAGCCGCTCCCCCCAGCTTTGTATCATCAGCAAACTTGCTGAGGGTACACTCTGTCCCTTCGTCCAAATCATTGATGAATACGTTGAACAGGACTGGACCCAGCACTGACCCCTGGGGAACACCGCTGGTCACAGGCCTCCAACCAGACTCCGCACCACCGATCACTACCCTCTGCGCTCTGCCATTCAGCCAGTTTTTGACCCACCTCACTGTGCGCTCATCTAAGCCACTCTTCCTGAGCTTTCCTATGAGGATGTTGTGGGAGACAGTGTCAAAAGCCTTACTGAAGTCAAGGTAGACAACGTCCACTGCTCTCCCCTCGTCCACCGAGCCAGTCATGCCATCATAGAAGGCTATCAGATTGGTCAAGCAGGATTTACCCTTGGTGAATCCATGTTGACTACTCCGGATAGTCTTCTCCTCTTCCATGTGCTTGGAGATGAGTTCCAGAATGAGCCGTTCCATCACCTTTCCAGGGATGGAGGTGAGACTGACTGGCCTGTAGTTTCCCGGGTCTTCCTTCTTGCCCTTTTTGAAGATTGGAGTGACATTGGCTTTCCTCCAATCTTCAGGCACCTCTCCTGTTCTCCACGACTTTTCAAAGATGATGGAGAGTGGCCTAGCAATTACCTCCGCCAGCTCCCTCAGCACACGTGGATGCATCCCATCGGGACCCATCGATTTGTGCGTGTTCAGTTTGCCTAGCTGCTCTCTAACCCAATCCTCATTGACCAAGGGCAAGTCTTCATTTGTCCGTGCTTCCTCTCTTATCTCCAGAGTCTGGGAGTCCTGAGGGCCAGTCCTAGCAGTGAACACTGAAGCAAAGAAGGTATTCAATAACTCTGCCTTCTCCGTGTCCAGCGTCACCAGGTCACCCGCCTCGTTCAGCAGCGGGCCCACATTTTCCCTAGTCTTCCTTTTGCTCCCAATGTACCTATAGAAGCCTTTCCTGTTGTCCTTCACCTCCCTTGCCAGGTTTAATTCCAGGCAGGCCTTAGCCTTCCGTGTTGCATCCCTGCATGTTCTGACAACAGTCCTATATTCCTCCCAAGTAGCCAATCCTTTTTTCCACATCCTGTAAACTTCCTTCTTCCCTTTGAGCTTTTTTGCGACCTCCTTGTTCATCCATGGAAGTCTCCTGCCTCCTTTGTTCGACTTCTTCCTCATCGGGATGCATTGATCCTGAGCTTGGAGGAAGTGGTTCTTGAATATTAACCAGCTCTCTTTGGCCCCCCTACCTTCTAGAGCCCTAGTCACCTCATTGGGATAATGAAGGCATGGTGAGATAACTCACGTGACTGAAGTGTGCCAGTGGAGGCATCCATCAAGGCAAAATCCAGCTCTTTATGCACATAATTTGCTCTCATAAATCCAATACCTTCTCAAAACCCAGTGTGATTTCCCACTGTTGTAAAAGGAGAACTAAGGTTATCGCAAGGATGAGAGAAATGGTGATGACAAAGGCGGAAGCGTCAAATTTAAGAAATAAAGGGTCAGAATTTGCCAAAGGTAATGTTAAGAGATGACCTTACTTAACAAACCTTTTTCCTCTGTTCACATTTAGATATTTCTATTTTTAAAATGTTTAGCGAACATCTTTAAAATACTATAGTGAATGAGACAAGTAAAACAATTTAGAGCTTGAAAAAGTAATGAAAAATCTTCCAACCACACAGAAAAAACCCCATCCAATAACAAACCAAAATTAAATACCACCAGAAACAAAAGATGCTGAGCCTACAATGCTAATAAACAATGAGAAAATAAGTACTCCAGAATATGAGTATAAATTGTGTACTTTGACATCCAGTAATGTTAAAAACAAAACCAGCAGTGAGACGCTTACTTCACTACCAACATCTGACTGAATTTGAAATAAACATCTCAATATATTTGTTATCATAAACAGCAATAGTGTTTTAGTAGTGTCATATTAATTGAGGAACAACCTTGTCACTGAGTGCTCTGAATGGATCATTGTTTGCTGCTGACTTGTTACTTTCTTTGATGCTCGTTTATGGTGAGGTGCTAGCCTTATCTTTTTTACAAAAATTGTATCTTCTCTATTGCCTCCCTGGGCTAAATACAGATGAAAAATAAAATTATATCTGGAGTATTACTTAAAAAATAAAACTATTATTATAACTGTGAGACTTTAAACAAATCTTAGAAATATGGTATGTTTAAATACCTGAATGCAAAAGTTAAAGTCACAATATACTTTTAGGAAACTAGTAACAGAAGGAATATAAACTCTTTTTCATGTTCCTGGGGAAAAAACAAATGCTAGAAAGATATTTAATGAGTCAGTTGTCTACCAACAAAGTATCTTGGTATTTGTAAATTTTTTTGTTTACTTGGTAAAAAGTATTCTTTTTTCTCTAGAATGGTGAGTCAGCCCAAAGAAAGGCAGGCAACATTTCTATTGATTGACTTTGTATCTAGTAGTGAATTAAAATAGAGTGGCAGCTATATTCTGGAAATTCCTATGCAATTTCTGTTTCTGAGGAAGTATCATTTTTCAGGAAGGATATGTGTATGAATTGTTGTAGAATACAGATGTTATCTCATGTAGTATGAGGTCAGAAAGTGCCCTGAGAAGCTGATTATATACTTCTGTTAGATCATCTCCATTAGTCAGAAAAAGTACTATTTGACTTGCAGACACAATGATGTTACTTAAGCAAATAATATTCATCAACTGAGTTTCATATCTGGTTTTTCAGTGCCTGAAAAGTTTCTGTTATGGAGCACTAAAATAATTTTTATGGAACTCAGCTAAAACCTGCTTTTGAGCCATGATAATAGTTGTTGAAGCCAATGTATACTTTAAAAGAAAGCCCAAATGACTATTACCTTTTCCTTCTCACCTCTCACAAACTGCACAGTAGAGCTACCACAGACAATTTGTTAGCTTCTTGGCTAAAAATCAAAGAAAATGGTAGTGTGTTGCTATCTAGATAGAATTAAGTATGTTCTAGACAATTGGATAGTACTGAGTAATGAAGACCTGTGTGTCTATAATGGGTTCATAGAATCATAGAATCATAGAATGGTAGGGGTTGGAAGGGACCTCTAGAGATCATCTAGTCCAACCCCCCTGCTAAAGCAGCTTAGCCTAGAGCAGGTTGCACAGGAATGCATCCAGGCGGGTTTTGAATATCTCCAGAGAAGGAGACTCCACAACCTCTCTGGGCAGCCTGTTCCAGTGCTCTGTCACCCTCACAGTAAAGAAGTTCCTCCTCATGTTCAGCTGGAACTTCCTGTGTTCCAGTTTGTGCCCATTGCCCCTTGTCCTGTCGCTGGGCACCACTGAGAAGAGTCTGACCCCATCCTCTTGACATCCACCCTTTAGATATTTATAAGCATTGATCAGATCTCCTCTCAGCCTTCTCTTTTCCAGGCTGAACAGACCCAGCTCTCTCAGCCTTTCCTCATACGAGAGATGCTCCACTCCCCTAATCAACTTTGTTGCCCTCCGCTGGACTCTCTCCAGTAGTTCCCTGTCTCTCTTGAACTGAGGAGCCCAGAACTGGACACAGTAGTCCAGATGCAGCCTCACCAGGGCAGAGTACAGGGGGAGGATCACCTCCCTCGACCTGCTGGCCACACCATGGGTTATACACACCATGATAGTGTTAGTTTCTGTGTTAGGATTTTTCACAGTTTGAGCAGTTCTTCCATGATACACGACTAGATTCCAAACACCTGCTCTTAAATTTTTAATATGTGGTCTTATGTAGTGTTGTAATTGTTCATAAATTAAAGCTTTTGTTACAAGATGTAGACTGCATTAAGAATGTCAGCTAGAAATGTGCCTTGGGTTTTAAAAAAAAAATGCTAGTAGTCTAATGGGTGAGTCATTTCTTTTTGTCATTTCAAGAGCTTAAAAACAACACTAGGTGTCTGGAGCTGATGTTGAGGCAGGGTTTTAACGTCTTCACCATGTGTTTACTTCTGTTGCTTTAACAGATAGCAACTGTTCTGTAATCTTGGAGTCCAACATGATAAGATTCTTTAATTTTCCCTAACCAGCCTGGCCATCTAGCCTGCAAAGTCTGATTTAATGTACAGAAAAAATGAAAAATGAAAATGTAATAACTGTACTTGATTTCAAAGTGATAATTTTTTATGGATAAATTCTTGCTGCGTGTAGAGTTTGAGTGACCACACTCTATGTGGCACACTTTTGCAGAAAATGGGAATGAGTTCTCCCTTGCCAAGCAATACAGCAGATCAACAAATACCCTGCTCGTTTTTCAGAACTGGAAACACAGGTGAAGGAATTTATGAGAAACTCCCAAATGTAGACCAGTGAGCTGTCTCACCACACGTAGAAAAGAGAGGTCACAGATGTGCCTTAACACTTTCCTTGGTGTGTACCATGTGCATGGAATAAATGGGGAAAGCTTAGTTTGAATCAAGCAAGTTTCTTACTTAGCATTTTTAAAAAAGGCAGTTTAAAGCTTCTGAAAAATGTAAATTTCTGTCAGCTAGTAAGAATTGTGCTATTACCTATTGACTAGAAACCATTTTGATGTTAACTTCAGCTCAGCTGAACAGGATTTTTGTTGTAAATAGTATTTCTAAATAATAAAAGTAACAATATTCTGCTATTCCTGTTTGTGGTTTAATAGAGCCAGTAGTCCACACCAGTATCTCATTTTCTATGCGATGGCAGTTTGGGAATAATGAAAAGAATGCAGGAAAAGACAGAAAAGAGAATTTTATCCAATTACTATAATTACCTCTAATAGACAAGCAGAATGACTGTTCATAGTGTCAAGCAATGCCAGGCAATCTGTTCTGGGGCATGGAATAACTCCTTGTTGTTTTTTACTGATGGGAACATTTGTCATTTGCAATTGCCAGACTGTACATATGTTGGCATTAGATAAATTCTCTGAATGCTTCTTGAATATTTGCTGCCTACTGAATGATTTGTAGCCAAAAGCAAATCTGAGGAACTCCTGCCTTCTCTAAGACGGTAATCAGAGACTTCTGTTCCCTCCGCAGTCTGCGGGAATACAAATCCACATCTACATTTCACCAGGGTGCCCTGATCACCATTAGACAGCCTCCTAGTCTATGCAGCAGTACTCCTTTTTCCTCTCTTATTGATGCTGTGACACTGTGCAGCAAGATTAATGGGAGCAGAAATAAAGCAAATGAAAAGGAGCACAGTCCGGTAGCTTCCCGGGATAGGGCGCTCATCTGGCAGGTGGAAAGATCTATGAATTTGCCCTGCAAAACTCTAGTTCAGTGATGTTATATAACACTGCAAAGCTTAATTCTGGATCCTTAATAGCCCATATTTGAAGCCATCCTGTTACTCTTATTTCGAAGAAATCTGTGTAAACGAGCTTCTCCTACAGGTATATACCCTGGTTGGTGGTGATTGCAACAGACTCCCAGCAGCTCTGTGGCTGTAGAACTGTGAACAATGCCAGGAGAGAAAGTTGGTTAATAAGTTACAGTGCCCTCAGGTTAGTTTATTGTGAGTGACCTGGATCGTGGTGCATGCTTTACAGTGCAGCAGTTCGTAATGTCTTGTTTTGAGTGCCCGCTTTGTAGTATGTTGGAATATATGCGGTGAAAAGCCAATGGGAAACCAGCAGCTCATGTATGACTGCAGAAAAGTAAATAGCAAACTTTCAGACATCACAGAGTATTTTATTCCTTTTTTTTCAGGATTGTGGAATTTGGGCAGTACAATTGGCTGACAGAATTGCTAATTAGAGGTCACACAGGGCATGAGACTGGCAACTGTCACCCTCCTATGGGAACAAGCTTGGGTCTGTATTCTTTGGGTTTACCCAGGAATAAAAGGAGCAAACATGATGATGAAGACAGATTGGTATTACTGTTTGCAGGCTTCCTGCCCTTTCCACCTTTCTTTGGTCAATGAATTCCTACCAGGGGAAGGGCCTTCCTATTATTTTCCATATCCTGTGCAATGTCTCTATTTTTGCAGCCCCACCATATGTTGCCAGTGAATTTTGACAGGATACTACTGCTTAATGTTTACTCAGATAGTTTCATGTTTGGAGCACAGTATAAAGGCTGTCTGCTGCTTGCACTTTCTCACAGGACTAGGGAGGCAAGTGGTATTAGTTTTGCTCTAAGAAATTGAGAAGTTACTCATCCAAGATTGTAAAGCTTGTTGGCATTACTGCTAGAGAGAGATCTCTGTACAAAACTGTCTCTGAAAATGGTACCTATAGGAAAGGAATTTACCTTTTTGTTAGGAAAGTAGTGGTCTTCTGATCAGAGTTACTTAGAATAACCCTTTCAAGCTCCTCCTCTCCCCACTAATCAACTCCGTGCCCAGATGGCTGACACAGCTAATCCTCTGCTGAAACTGAGGCTTCTGTCTACAGTGATGCTTTTGGTATTTGTCTCACTCCAGTCAACCTTTTTATCCATCTTCCACTGTTCCTCGTGCTCGCTTTCTTCATAGCTATTGAGATGAGACACGTGCGCTGCAGAGCGGGTAGCTGCTAGATGTTGGTGCTGGAGCGCATCAGGTGACATTGCTGCTTGACCTGGGTTCTTGGAGATTGGGGGCAAAGCTGGGAAGAACTTCATTCTTAATTGTACAGTTTAGAAATAAGGTTATAATTTCAGCAATTCTGTATATTTGCCCACATCAGCTGATCTTTGAAAATCATGTTCCTAGTTTGAGGCGATGCAAGGTAAAATAGATCAGCTTAAACCACTGCATAAATTGTAGAATTTACTCTATAAATGATAATAGTGTGTAAATTACTGTGTTTTACCCACCCTTTCCATCGGTCAGTTACTGTGACTTCACTCATTCACCCGTCACCTAGCATCTGTACTTTGTTTTCTGGTGGCGTGCAGGGGAAAGATGGAAGAGCATAATGGAGAAGTGATGACAAAAGCTGCCTTGGAGCGAACACTGTCACAGGAGTTGGAAGCAGCTGCTGCAGCAAACACAGTGCGGCAGTGAATCAGTAAATCAGCTGATCACAGTCAAGCACTGTGTTTATGGACTGCGCGTGAAGATCCCTTCACTCGGCTGCAGTTGTTGAGGGACTTGGCGTTCTTAGCAGAACTGGAAGCCCAGGCTTTTGCTACCACCTGCGCAGTGGGTCCTCTCAGTTTGCAGGGAGAAACCAGGGGGGTTGCAGGAGTTCAGTTTGTGAGTCAGGAGGCGTGTGGGTTTTGAGAACCGTTTCTTTAAGTGGCTCAGCTCTGGAGCCAGGAAGTCTGGGGAGGAGCTGCAGATACTCCCCTTCTGGTATGCAGAGACAGATGGAACTGATTGCTCAAGCACCTTTGGCCTGGAATGATCTTTAAACATCACAAATAATAGGTTTTCTCTCTGAGAAGTGTATTAGTGTCCCAGCGTAGTGAAAAAAAAGGCCTGATGGGGTTCTGTCTTCTGGGCCATTACATTCTTCTGTCGAACTAATCCTGCAGATGACTGTATGTTTTCATATTACTGCCAGAACTGTTTTATACTATTGCTCCTTAGGCTTCAATAGGTCGTATGCTTCATACCAAATCTAACTATGTTTCAGTGGTGGGTAAATAATAATTTTAGAGTTAAAAAATTACTCCTAGCATGAAGTATACTTTTTTAATGGTTTCTGTCTTCCTTCTTGATAGTTATCGTAATAAGTAAAAGTAGTGGCTGTAGTACTACTGGAGGAATTCCAGATATCTGGATAAAATACAGTATGTAAGTGGGTTTCATTGGACACCTCTGCATGAATATGTCTATGCATATACATACACACTTGTAAAGCAAAAAAAAATCCAGGAGCTAATCTAAAAAGTCTTACAATTTCGCATGTATTTGCTTAATTTATTGGCCTCACCTGGTGTTGAGACATAGTAAGCAAAAAAGGTTCTTTGCAGCTGTGTACATCCAGCTTTGGAAGTACGTTTCTTCAGCTGCGTTCATGCATGCAGACTTTTTCTGTGTTGTACAGTTAGTAAATTATTTCAGTGCTGAAAACCAGAATGCTCTCTGGTAGTTTGTATCAGATCAGATTAGATGCAAACATTGATATAAAATGTTTTTCTGGAGAGTGTGATGTAAAAGCATAGCTCTCACATCTCCTTTTTGTCCAGGCTGGCTTACTAGTTTGTTTTTATTCTGTCCTTCAGGGAATTTGGCAGGCCCAGGTCTTCACACATATTAGCCAAGTACCTGAACAGATTTAGAACACTATTGTCAAACAGTCATTTTAGGATAGCTTTGTGTATCTTCATAGGCTTGATTCCAGTAATTTCTCTGATGAACCTATGATAGAGGAAAATTAAAGGTAAGATAGTAAAAGGTGTGTTCTCTGCTGGGTTCTCTTCTGGGAGGTGGAGGCAACTAAGAAGCAGCAATGTATGTTTGGTATTTAAGCAGTGCTGTGGAAAAGCTCCTGAATATTGCAGGAATACTGTGAGACTACATCCCTAACATGACATCAGTTATTCCCAATGTTTGGCTTGATCATCCTGTTATCATTACTGAGATACAGGATAAAACATTGGAACTCTAAGGACCTCAGGAAAAAATGTCAGCTGATGGTCTGTCTGTAGATGTGGTAGTTGCTGAAAATAAATGAGGCAGTTGAGACACTGGGTTTTAAAATCAGGACACAAAATTTGTGGAGATGTGGGTCTGTTTTTTTAAGGGTTGCTAACTTGGAGATTGTTTTTCTCTAACCACTGGTTACAAGGATAATTTCGGATCCCAAATGAAGTATATTCCTTACTCTTTCTTTGTTTGTCATTATGGACCGAATATAGAAGTTGCTGTACAGAACACCACTAAAGTTTGCTTAATTTTGTGTAGTGAATAAAACAGGAAATAGCAGGCTAATGATTCTGCAATGGTGCAAAAAATATGGCTTTGTGTACAGTACGCCAAGATTAAACAGTCTGTTACATTGTTGTGATGTACAGGGCAAGACCTAGAACATATTAAAGAATTGCTATATATCAGATATAAGAAACCTTGGAGTTTCAGATTGAGTGGCAAATACCTTTATCCTAAAATCTTCAGTTATACTGTATCTTCTGTAAAGTAACAGAGTAAAAACATTTTAAGCTAAAAATTCCAAACCAATGAGACAATGAAGTCCTTTATGCACTATAGCCTTTTTTTTACCCAACTGAATCTGAGGTCCTATTTTATTTCATTGATACATACGTATAAACTATTTCTATTGAAGTGTCAGTTCTATTTCCAAAAATACTTTTCCAGTGTGCATTTCTGTATAAAATACTGTTTTATACAGAGCCAAACCTAGACATTTCCAATTAAAACTAATTTATACTAGAAGATTGTGGCAACCTTTAGCTGTAAAGAGTTGTAGTTGTTTAATATGTAGAATTACATATTAAATAAATAATTGATACATATCACAGAATCATAGAATATCTCGAGTTGAAAGGCACCCGTAAGAATTATCGAGTCTAAATCCCTGTTTATTGTAGGACTACCTCAAAATAAACCATATGACTAAGGGTGTCATCTGGACACTCCTTGAACTCGGACAGGTTTGGTGCCATGACCAGTTGCCTGGGGTTCCTGTTCCAGTGACCGACCACCCTCTCAGTGAAGAACCTTTCCTAATGTTCAACCTGAACTTGGCTTGATGCAGCTTTATACTATTATATATTATGTAAGGGCTGCAGTTCTATTTAACAGGATTATTAATGAATTATTGCATCACTTACCAATGCTTTGTAGAAACTGAAGAATTGTTTGAAAATACTGTGATTCAGGGCCTGAGTCCGTCTGCACGGGAGGATTAAAAGAGAAAAGTGTACAAAATAGGTTTTGTATGTGAAAATGTCCTAACTGATTATTCAGTATCTAGAAATTTGTGTGGAGTTTGAATTAGATGCAGGACTGTCTCTGTAAATTCTGTCTATGCACCTTTTTCACAGGCACAAGATACCAGATTTTTAGTCCGCCATTACAGTGAGATTCAATTTTTCTGTCTCTTTCTCTCAGCCTCCTGGTGTGGTCAGGTTGTGTACGGTCTTTTGTCTGTCGCTGTCCACTGGAATACAAAACCAGCACCTAAGGCAAAGGATTCTATTGTATGCAAAAATATCTACATAGTGGCCATAGCTTTTGCTGACAACACAGATGTTTTCCCTTGATCACTTTTCCTAAAGAGAAGTAATGATGCCATCTACTGGCAGAGGACAGACTGCTTCTGGGATCTGGTACTTTCTTGATAAAGCTTGTGTCTTCCCTTGGTAAGTTACAAATCCCTTTTTTCCTCCATGTTTAATTCATTGATCTTAGTCATAAATACCACACAGAGGCAATTATTTCTGTGTGAGGTCTGTGAGTTATGAGGAGTTGAATCAGTAAACTGTGCACATGGAAACTTTTTCTTCCAAGCACACATAGGCCTTGTCTTAATAAAGGAGTTTAACAAAGCATAAATAATATGATCCTCTTTATAATTTAATTAATCAAACAGTGTTGATACAATTTTTCCTATGAAAAATGGGATAAATTTGCTGTAAAGCGAGGAGATCTTTTTCATTACCATCTACACTGTAAACTGAATTTCCAGACTCTTCTATCCTCAGTCAGAGGTCTCAGCAGTAGAGCCAACAGGAAAAAATAACAGGTCCCTCAGACCCTGCTGGCCTTTCTTTTAATGCCTGGTTCATGAATGCGTGGTGTAACATACTCTCGAGGAAGGTGTGGCTATGTTGCTGCTTTGCAAGGACGGGGACACCAGAACAGTGTTGCCACTGGAAGCAGCAGTTGCTTTTCATAAGGCAGAAATAATCTCATTTATATGATAAGGTTGTCTTGCAGGGTGGTGAATGAGAATAGCGCAGATGTCTAGAGAGAAAAGATACTGAGATCCTTGCTTCTAGCAATTAAAGGCCAAGTTTTAGTAAAATCTGCTTAAGTTCAAGGAAGGAGGAGGAAGGAAACACAATAAGAATTTGCAAAGAACCCTTTTTAGTTTAGACTTATGCTGATGCCACTGTGGCCAGATTTCAGCCTTTGTCTGACTTGCAGGCATTGTTTCAGTTGTAAGCTTTCCTCCTTCACTGTCTCTAGAGAGAAGCAACTAGTTAGGGTGCTGGAGATGACAGAGCATATCTGACATTCTAATGAATAGACTAGCACTTGGACGAGTGTATACTGAAGAGAAAGTATTTCTCAAACCTCCTGTAGAAGAAAAGATGATTAATGCAGAAACTGAAAGCTAATCCTCCCCGCCCCACACGGCTGAAAATGGATCAGACTTCCTATTGCTTCTCCATCCTCTCAGTTTTGCAGCAGCAGGAAGGGAAAGGCAAGAAGGGACTTCCTGGACATAGTTAAGGGACAAAGCTGTCTAGTGCCACTTCATACCTAGGCCCAGGAGGAAGGTGGATGACCTCTGAGGTTGGAGGAGGATAACAGGAGCATGCATTGGAGTTGAAGCAGGAAGCTAAAGCATGTATAATTAATGTGGGAAGGATGAAGGAGTGGGGTGAGGTGAACACAAAAGGAATTAATTAGAACTTGTGGGATGGGAGGGAGGGGACCAACAGGAAGTTGGATTCTCTGAATTCTAGGGCAGACTTCACTATAACCTAAGTTATTTCCTGTAACTTCATTTTATATTAAGAGCTCTTGTATTAAAATCCAAATCACGTTATCACTCTGTGTTTTGGAGAGTCAGTTGTTCTGCAGCCATGTTAAGTTTGAGTACTGGGGACTTGGGAAAAATAAAGATAGACCAAAAGAGGGATTAAAAACCTTATCCATGAACTTTCTGTGGTTTGGGTTTTCAATAGGTTAGACTGGCAGTACCATGTACCTCTGTGAACTGATACTGCAACTGAAATCCTTGCAAAGCCAATAATCTTATTTTCTGGTGATTACTTTATGGTTATTCTTATTTTCTTATAATGTTCTCGCTGTCTCAGGTGCAGGCACAGCTGTTTTGGATTAGTGCTTTTCCTTCAGACTTGTTCAGTTTGTTTTCCCATTCCAGCAAAGTTAAACTTTTAGAGACACTTACGATTAATTTACTGAAGGATGTGTGACCTTGATGTGAAGCCTAATGGGATTACTTTTATGTGAATGTAGACAGGATCTTTCCAAGGAGAGCTGTGGCAATATCTATTACAGTAGCAATAACATCAGTGAGGTTCAGAACCACAAGCTCAGTGAGCAGATTCCCCATACTAATATTTTGAGAAGGACAGGCTCTTCTGAGAAACAACCAAAATGTCATAATATAAATGAATGACAGTTAAATTGTATTACATGTTTTCCTGTATTTTATCTGGTATGTCATGCCAACGCTAGCAAAGCTAGGCTACGCACTTAAGCTTCTGGCTTCATTGAATTCACTTTTGTATCGGAAATGTTGCTTCTGTGTCAATGCCATTAACATTGAATTAAAAGATCTTTGAATTGAGGGATATAATTGAATGAAGAGATTATTTGGTGCTGAGCACAACAAGTTCCTGTCTGGGTCGACATATCTATGCTACAAAATGGGAGAGCTAGATCTTTAAAAGTTCTTTGTCTTGGTCTAAGTCTTCCCCCAACAGATGTAGTTGCGAAGCATTCATTAAAAAATAATGGCAAATATCCCAAAAATTTAAGAATTTAAGTTATTTAAAATTAATAGCAATAAGGCACATAGGTTAAAATGTTGGGAAAAAATGCTTATGGACTTAAGTATATTAAGTAAAATGTATTTGAGTGGACAATATATTGTAATATTGAGCCTAAATGTAGGAAGATAAACTAAATAACATTGGGGTTTTTTCACATTTTAAAGTTCTGTTTGTAGCCCTATTTTCAATTCAGATGCTTTAGCAGTCACTTCATTTCAGTAGGATGATTACAATAAAATACACTGTGCAACAGAATATGTGGCATTTTAACCTATGGTCGCAGTCAAAACTCATTGACCTGCTCTGTTGTGTACAAACATGACATAATATCACTATGTTATAATGTATGAGAACTGTCTATTTTTATGTTACAGGAAGAGGCTAATTTTCTTAGGAAATTGTTGATAGAATCCTATATTCATACAGTTGTAAGAAGGGCATTTGTTTACAAAACCGGAACTCCCTTTCCTTGCACCAGGAACTTGCCCTAAGTCAAGTCACACATGTGAAGATGGGTACAAACTCCACACACAGGCAATTTTATAATCATTTTTTTTTTATCAGCTGTGGCAAGCAGCTGTTGTTAATTCTTCAGCTCCTCCCAGACGTTTATTGCTTGTTCCGCTCGGAAACTGGACAGAGATTAAATAGACTGTCCTTACTGGGTGTTTATCTTGGGCCAGGCAGCTACTTTAATGAGAGCGCTGTTCTTTGTTCTAAAAGTTTTCATTTTCAGTATCTCAGTATTACTACAGCATTTTGATAATTTAAAACTTCTTCTTCAGAACCATAGAATCATAGAATCATAGAATCATAGAATCATAGAATGGTAGGGGTTGGAAGGGACCTCTAGAGATGATCTAGTCCAACCCCCCTGCTAAAGCAGCTTAGCCTAGAGCAGGGTGCACAGGAATGCATCCAGGTGGGTTTTGAATATCTCCAGAGAAGGAGACTCCACAACCTC
>VZSC01004057.1:79166-117627 GCA_013398225.1 Steatornis caripensis
CAGCAGGAGTTCCAGGTGCAATCAGGGAGTGCCTAATTGTCCCAAGTCGCTGTGCTCATCCCGGGACAAAGAGGTACCGTATTACTTCTTATCTTGGCTCATTGTACCAACAGGCAGGGTTGTAGAGTGCCCAATTATCCCAGCTCTTTGTTCTCATATGGTGCTGAATGATCTGACATTGCAATGCGGCTGGTTAGTAGGCAGGAGCAGGGTCTACACCACAACACCTATCCCTCCGTCATGAGTTACAACCTCTGTAGTGATCAGTGGTAGAAAAACATCATTTAACCCTTCAACTGTTGTAGTTTCTTCCTTGAATGTTGTTTTTGTCATCTCCCACTTCATTAAGTAGCAGTTTTCCTGCTTTTAACAGAATTTAATAGTATGTTATTGTTTTCTAATGATTTGAGGAGCTAACTGCTCCTTAAACCCTCTATAAGCCTGTCTTATGTTAAAGTTTATTTTGTTATTATTTGGGTCTCATTTCCTTCTGTTTGTTTGTGCTAAGGTGTTATTTTGACTCTTTTACTAGGCTGTATGGCCATGCTGGTTTTTCTTCTAATTTCTAGTCTTTTTAGGTCAGTTTTGATTGGCAGTATTCACCTATTCTGAGCCTCTAATATGGTGCCTTCCAACAGTGACCAGGTCACTCCTTATTCTGACTGTTTTAAAGTTAAATATTAATCTGTAATTAATGGCTTTATTACTCCCATAGGTGTTGAATTATGTACAATGAAGCACTATTATAGCATCTTATGTCTCCATTCCTACCTATAGTGGACAAGTCCCCACACAGATTTATTGCAAACTCAGTTCTCTGTATGCCTGATAATCATATTCCCAACACTGTAGCTATGGTAGTCTCAGCCTTATTGAAAATCTTGTGCTTAGTTCATCTCCATGTGCAAGAAAACCAAACAAAAATCCCCCTAACATTTAAAGAAAAATAAATTAATGTTATAAAACTGTCACAGTAGAATTTGTGAATCTACCCAGCAAAAAGAAAAAGGTCACCTTTAAGAAGACATGTTGATGATGTAAACAAAAATGTGTCCTTTACTCAAAACTATTGCTGTTTTAGTATCTGAACATTCTGCATCCCACGAGGATGAGCCATAAACCTGCAACAGAAGAGGCTACTGTGTCAACTGTACTTGTACTGTGTTGCGTGTGGGTAGGCGTATAGGCTTCTAGGTGCTCTACATCTAATAGCATTTTCTAATACTGTATCTTTGTGACTTATGTTACAGAGGAGGTATGCAAACTAATTAATTGTAGAACTGGGGAGGTATAGAAAGATCAGGCTGTGTCTCATGGAAATAGGTTGCAAATATCAATACTCAGGATCATTTGAATGTTTTCACTAGGTTTTTCCCAGAGTCAAGAAAAAGGTTCCTGGGAAGTACAACTTGAGTGCTGTGTGGTTCATGGTATTTAGCAGTACTGACCAGACCTTTTTTTTTTTAATTATTATTTTAAATGACTCTTCCTTTTTTACTGTTCTTTTGCAACTTTTGACTCATATTTCTTTAGTGATTTTTGTATTGAGGCAGTTCCATACATGAAGTAGCTTTTGTGAGGTGCATTGATTACTACGTGGGATAGTAGGAAATGAGATGAGTGGTAGCAATGAAGGATGTGAAGGAACTAAAATCCAGTGCATTTTTCTGTCCAAATGACAATATTTAGGCAATGGTTATTCTGACATACCTGTCTTGGATTGAATGCAAGTATCTGTTTATGAATTATGTTGAAAGTTAGCAACTGAAATCGTCTATTATTTTCAGTTTCACGATGTACCCTTGTCTCTGTTTTGTTCTCTTCTCTTCCAGCTAATCAAATAAGCAAGCTTTTTTCACAGACTCATGTAGACTGTGTGTATACTCTTACCTAACTTACGCTCAGTGACTCAGTAGTATACACTAATCTTCTGTTCACATCAGACTCCTTTTATATTTTTTAAATTTACTTTGTGAAATGGGAGTTACCAGTTTCTCAGGAATCATGCAAAGATGATACACCACCTTAGTCAATTCGAGAGCTTGTTGTGAAGGTAAATGCCAGAAGTTAAGCATCAATCACTTCCAAGTTCATTCTGGTGTGCTTTGTTTACCAGCTGATTTTAACATTGTTTATATAACAGGAGTCAAGATGACATACAGGATTATACAAATACTGTTTAGCCTCGTAAAACCAAATTCTGTTAGTTCAAAATGACTGCCTGCACCCTTCATGCTGTCAAAGTTTAAGGCTGGGCTGGCTATTAAATGGATGACAGATGCTCTCTGTTAACCCTTTCCCTTCCTAGAAGGGAACAGAAAGAGAAAAGGGAGAGAGACTTATGGGTTGGAAAAAAATTAAAACAAATTTCATGAAACAATAAAACAAGAGAGTAACAATAATATTAGTGGGAAATAATGAAATATATACAAATACATAAAAAACCAGTATCAAGCTCCCCCGATGACAATCCTGTCATCCCTGATGCTGCAGGGCAGGCACTGGAAAAGTCCCAGAGTGGTCTCAGTGGCAGACAGGAACTAGATTCAGGAATGCACAGATTGGGATCGAAGGCAGAAGAAACGGGCAGAGTCCTCCTTGGGCACCGGCCATAGAAGAGAGCTTGACCCTCGTGATCCCTCAGCCTTATGTTGAGTATGATGTGTATGAGGTGGAACGCTTCGTTGGTCAGGTTTGGGTCACCTGTCCTGTCTGCTTCTCCCCACAGATGCGACCCTTATACACCCTTTTGCTTATGGCACATAAGTTTAGCAGTGATCTTGTTTCTATAGAAATAAGTATAAGCGAGAGCTTTTCTGCATACCATTCATACCATTACCTTAGTAATGCCTATGAACGTCAAGTGTTATCAATTCTACAAGCAGACACTGTCTGAAAAATGTGCCGTTAACTTCAGAAAGTGCAGTCACTTAGAAGAGAGACTTAACTGAAAGGTAAAATCACTGAAAGGAAGATTGGTTCTGTTCTAGTGCAAACCAGGACCGATGTGAACCTCACTTATGCCATCCCAGTTTAGGATGAGGTGAACCACTCTTTCCAAGTTCACTGAATTCCCCTCAGTTAAAAATACTTTTTTCTGTTCTCAGTCTATTTTGGTTACGTTCCATGTACTAGCTTGCATGAGAGAAACCTGACAAGTACAAGGTTACAATGTGAAAATGGCAGTTTCACCAAAAGAGGAAGGTTTTCCTACAACAGCTACAAAGCAGCTCCTATTAAATCCATGTTTTGTGATCTGTGTGTTTAATGTTCATATTCTATGTTTGTGTATAATCAGTACAATCCCTTTTATAGTTAGTAGCAAATTTACATCTCATATATCCTCGGTGAATCCGGGGTTTTTTTTGCTTTAATTTGAATGACCCGATCTGAAAAGACTCCTTTAATGACAAAATGAAAACAAAGAGTTTAGGACAAGATGAAAGAGTTGAAAAATGGGAGTTTCTTTGACATGTCTGTGTTCCCATAAATTTCTTGCAAAGAAAGGGAAAAATTTACCCCCAAAATGCGCATTTAACAGAAAACAATAATTTTTCAGATGATGGCTAGAAGTATGATTTACATTTTGTTTTATTGTAATAGTCGTCTTCAAGAACTCATGTGCCTGTCTCAGTCTTTCCATTTCCGTAACATCCTAAATTACCTTAAGCACTTTGTAATAAATCTGCATTAGGGTCTGATCATTTTTACCAGTTTAAACATCTTTCTTTGAATGATAGATGATTTACAGAATGCTCTCCTATCGACAGACACTTGGATTCAGTACCTGAAGAGTAGGTGTCTGATTGCATGGTTAGTTTGTAGTCAAGCATGTTCAGTCTGGTCTAAAATACTAGAAAACATGTAGCTCTCTGAGATGGTAGAGATGTTTCTGTAATAATTTATGTACAGGTGTATTAGGTATTCGTGGCGATACTTTGGTAGCAGGGGAGATGCAAGAGTGGCCTCTGTAGGAGGATGTGGGCAGTGCCCCATGCTGGGCGCAGACACTGCCAGCTGTCTCCAGCAGATCCACCATAGTGCACAGCTGAGCCCATCAGCCAAGCTGGAGGTGCCTCTCCGGAAGTACATTAAAGAAAGAGTAAAATGCTGTGTAGCAGTGAGAGAGAGGAGGGAGGAAGAAGCTTCCCGTTGAGAAGTGGGGAGCGAGAGAGCTCCTGGATGAGGGTCTTTGCAGCCAGCCAAGGTTAACCCACCACAGCAGGAAAAATAAAGCAGCTTTTTATTGAATTACAGGTTTGTCTGACTAGAGCAACACTTAAAGCAATACTGCTGAAGTACTGTACTGAACTGGAAACTTTGGTCTCTGTCTTGGGAAAGTACAGAGAAGATATTATCACTTATCTCCTGGACCTGCTTTCGATTAAGTTATTTGCTTACAGCAAACATCTCTTACAGAGTCGTTATGAAATACTTTTTCTCTTTAATGTTTCTAACATACGGAAGCATTACTGGAAAAATAACTGCTCTTCAGATTGGGCAGAGAAGGATGTTTTTACTCTGTTACTCACGTTCTGCATGCTCTTACACATCAGCAACATTGTGCTGTGTTATGTTCAACTAAGTCTTACTGGCAGATCAAGATAAGAATTTAACGTTTTTAAAAAAATCTTTCTCTTTGCATAAACTGAGAAACATCTTTGTAAATGACCTTTAACAATTTGGGCTTATATCCATATCAAAGTTTCTATTCCCAGGGCATGAGCTGTATTTTATATAAAATGTTTGTATTAACTGAGACCACACTCCTCCTTCCTCTTCTAATCAGCAAATCCCTCTAATTTCTGCACTGTAGTCATGCTCACTCCTGCTTTTCTTGTCTTTGAAACAATGAAACGCTTAAGTATTCTCTGCAAAGTTAAAAAGTTTCAAAAGCAGGAGGAGGGTCTTAGAGCCTGGAGAGCCAGGTATTAGAAGAGAATTTTTCAGTTGGAGGGACCTACAGCAATCATCTAGTCCAACTGTATTCGCACGCGAGATGTGAACGTGAGTCCCCAAGACAGATTTAAGTATGACACCCCTTGCTGAATGAGTGCTCAAGTGAGCTGCAGAATGAAAAGAGTGCTCCTCTGACATCATGTTGAGAAAAGGCTCTGTTTTTCTGAAAGGCTCATGAAGCACCCATGTTCGTGAAGAGAGTTGTGTCTATGAAAGTATTAGTCATGGTCCACAAAAAAGATTTAGACATACTCCTTTTTCTGAGATTTTCCTCTTGCTTGATCCAGGCAGCTCCTTGTTCAGATTCCCATATGCGTACAACTCATTTTGAGCCCTTGCTGTATATTGCCCAAGTACTTTTGTGGTTCTATATCTCTGGCTATGTGTTTAATTCTGCGGTTGTAAATATTGGGATGGGAGTTTTGTGGAGACACATCAAAACTGTGATGTCTCCTGATACCCTGAGGAACAGTTCTTCTGGACATCAATAACCTGTAATTTGAAGTTATAATCAGATTTATTTTTCCTACTTGTTTTTATCCAGCCCTTCCAAAATTTGGATGTAGGCAATACATCACTGGATTACATGGACTCTCAGTCTCACTGCTGATGTTTTATAGGGGAGATGATCTGCTCCTAGGAATTGACATTTTAGAAAGCAGTAATTGAAAAGGAGAAGCATTGGGGTTGGACTAGATAATCTCTAGAGGTCCCTTCCAACCCCTACCATTCTATGATTCTATGATTAAGGAATGCTCAAAAATATTTTTCAGTTTTCCTCCTGGTTTTCTTCTCTGTTTTTTATTCCTTTCAAAAGGCACCTTAACAAGTGATCCCATTCAGATTTTGCAAATGCATGAAAAGTAATCACAAACAGTGCAAAATATCATGGAAGTGTGGGAAGGAAAATATGTCTCAGGTTGTCTAATTCATCCTTCCCTCTCTTTTGCTGCATGGGAGGTAGCAGCTCTCAAAGTGTTCTTTGATATACACTGTTGTATTCACAATGTTGCTGTGATACAGTGCTCTGTATTGACAATGTTACCTTTTTGATGATTCAAAAGTTAATTATAAGGTGATGTTGTTAGAAAATGTGCACAGCATCTGGAATACTTGGATGTTGCGGTTGTATTGCATTTGACGTAGTTTTCCCCTCTCACACGCAATAGAAGGCACTATTAATTACGTAACAGAAAAAAGTTAAAGTTTACCATAACTATGGCAAGTGAGGTAAATTGTACCAGCAGGATCATAATATTTGGTGGGAGGAGGAGGAAGAGTAAAGTTTCTTAGCTAAATGTTCATATAGGTTAACTCAAGTTTCCGTAGTGTGCTGTGGAACCAGCACCATAGTTATACCATGGCTCAGAATATTGTTTAGCTCAGCTATTTGATGTTAAATCTTAAATTTATGAAATTCTGTCAGGTCAGTAGAAGTGTTGACTACATGCCATAAAGTAAGCCATCAAGAGTTGAGCAAAATGCGAAAAGTTTAATCTATCTTAAAATTTCTATGCCAAACAATTTAAGGAAGGGCATGTGAGAATGTTGTACTCAGACAACCCAACTCTGTGCTTGAGATAAAGGGAATTATGTGTATATCATGCAGTTGGATGGTCAAGTGGAAGGCTTTATGTATTCTGGTGAAATGCTGGCTGGTGGAAGAGTAGCAGAACAAAATCCCATGGCTGCCTCTGCAGAGCAACATAACTGATAGAACACTGCTTCTTGGTTTGACAGCCTATGGTCAGCAGCAAGTCAGGAATAGAAACGCAGATACGGAAAAAATTTCAGTCACCAGGGGTGATTATACTTTCCGCGGTATTTGTACTGCGGTCGTTTCTAAAACAATAAGCATATCCAGGTCTATGCTTAATTTTATCTTAAAGAAATATAAATTTTCCCTATGAGCCATTTTATTCTGCAGCGTGAGTGAGAATGAGGATAATCTTCTGTGTACGTTCTCTTTCTAGCAGAAAGTGTACTGCAAAATGCATTTACACTGTAATTAATATGAGCATTAAAAGTTAGCTATGCTGATGGAATGACTAGAGTGTCATAAAAATTTTAAGAGTAGGGAAACACACAAGGCATTGACACAAGTATGACTCAAAACACATTTTTTCTCTCCTTCTGCATCTGCTGCTATAACAAACACACTTGCCATGCAATCAATTTTTTTTTTTTAACTTTGAATTTTAGCATTGCCTGTTGCTATTTTTGTTGCTATTGGAGCACTGGTGTTTGGTCTCCTAGGTCAGGCACATAGTGGAACATTATGGGAACTTGTATTTCTACTCATGGACTTCAGGAAGTTTTAAAAAACTCTCTCTGTTAAGTCTCAGCAGAGGATCCTAAATATGAAAACACTCCTTCTCATCACTTGTTCTTATAATGCCACTTACATAGTGATAGCTTTTACCCAGCTAGGATTCCATATGTTCTCAGTTGTAGTATCCCTACTGGGAGAGGATTGAAGTGCATGCAGGATTATAAGAAGTATTATTGGTATCAAAGGCAAATGATCACCTGGTATTGAAAAGAGGAAGATGACTTCTGATTAAGATGACCAGAAGCAGGGAATGACATGAAGTTCCACAGACAGGTCAACTCAGATGTAGAGAATTGATATAAGCTTAAAGCAAAGATGGTAATGCTGAAGCAGAATTATCTTTGTTCCAAAATTGATTGATTACTTCAAATTGTCAAACAATTTATAGTAAATAATTTAATGCTTACATATGGATGCAGAGTTATCTGTGCATTAACAATAAGATTCTTCTGGATCAAAATGCATAATGCAACAAGCTGCAAGGTGGCTGAGCATGAAATAAAGCAGCCTGTGATTGTCTACCTCAAATACTGATTACTTCTGAAAGGTATATAAAGCAGCTGGTAGACAGGATCATTACCCTTCTGGCAATAAGGAAACAGAGATGGTATAGTTTAGGACACTTTCCGATGCTAGCAAAAGTACAAATACTTATGAGTTGTGAAGATAAGGATTTGTACTCGCTTCTCCTCAGATCAGCACAGCCATGTAAGCCTGAGTGGAAATTCTGTATGAGTGGTCTCAATGCTCAAAGGCACATTGCTTTCTGTTGTTCTCCAGTTTGAGATGTCACAGTAAGACACAGCTTCCTGTCCATCAGAAGGGACGATGAGAAGTTGTCACTCTGAGAAGAAAAGACTGGAGAAGGAAAATAGTCCTGTTTTAACTATATAGCCCAAGGACTCATGCTCCCTATTCAGGCAGGCAGAGAAAATCAGTCACTAAAATTTTAGTGGTGCTTGGCTGAGAGTAGCACTTCAAGGAGTTAGGCCTATCCATGCCCCCCAAAGAAAGGTGTCTCTCACAGCATGCATAGGAGAAAAACACCAGCATATTGAATTGAGAGATGGTGCATCTTTAGGTGAAGGATGATGACTTTCACAGTCCTCAGCCGATGAATAAGGCTGATTCCGGAGCTAGAAGTTTCATGGCAAAGAAACCTGAATGGAAAATATGCAAGTTTCCAACTTACACCTGTGAGCGTACACATCCACTTTAATCTAAACAGGGGTTAGATCTGCTGTGTGCATGGAGTTGCTGTTACAGTTTGCAAAGAATTAAGTTGTGGAGACTCTTTTTTCTGGGTCAGTATAGTTCCAGACAGGAGACTGTCTGGAAAAACACATGCAGGAAAAGAAAAGCTCAAAATAGTCCTTCAGGAATCTCCTAAGAATTTTTAGAAAACATTTCTGAACAAAGAGTTTTGGTGGCATAAAAGAAAGAAAATTCCAAGATGGGAGATGTCTCTGAGGTGTCATAAGAAGTTAGAGCTTCCAAAGTAACCACCAGGGAAAAGGTCTCTGTAGACAATTTCTTCTATTTTTCTCTAAATGGTTTGTTTTAACTGGTTATTACTGCTTTTATTTTTATTTTACAAGAAGGAAAGTCAATCCTGTATTCTTCTAGTGATAGATTCCCGAAGGAGAAAAGGGCAACATCTTAATTTTGGTCATGAGTGTTGAGTGAATCATATCCTGTGTAAGGATGAGGGAAATGCAAATCTCTGTCCTCAAATAGGAAAAGCAGAAAGTCTAAAACCTTTTGAGATGTATTGAGAGAAAACGCGAAGATGTTTGGGTTGAGGCTAGGCTGTACTTGAGATAAAAATAGCAAATAAAAGAAAACAACAGCCAAAGACCGTGCATTTATGACAAAAGAGTGTTTCTAGTTGACTACAGCAACCAAAAGGGACAAGTGAAGAGTTTTCTCGGTGTTTTGCAAAATACAAAAGTTCTGCTTGAAATTTGAGCAATGAAAGTAAGGAACATTCTGAACAATTAAGAAGATTAGAGATTTCTAGGCACTGCGCTGAAAAACTTTTGATGAGAAAATATAGAGCCTTGGCTGGGAGCTGTAAGAAGTGAACCGTCTTAGTGCTATGAAGCAGCTGTGTTAAAAGATCTGTTGAAATAAATGTATTTTACCTCAAGGAGCCTGTGTTTTGACTTCCGAAGAGAGCTACAGAGACATCTGCTCAAAGGAATTTTTCAGAGTAAAATACAGTGCGTGTGGAAATCTTGTATTTCTGAAGTGGTTTGTGGTTCTGTTTTCTGCTTTCTTCTCCCAAGGACCTTGTTCATCTTTCTCTGCACAAAACAAAGCTGACCCTATAGCTTTTGTAGGATCTGACATGGGACAATAAACTGTAAATTTATCATTCATGTAGAACATCAGCAAGTTTGAACAGTTTAGGGGGAATTTTGTCTGAAAACAATTGTTATTCAGTCTGGACAGTAATGTTTTCCCCTTTTCCCCCTTTTTCCCTACTTTTCCCTAAAACTTAGTATGTTGTGAGAATGTCTACAACCTTTTTGATGGACTTTCTGTTGCACCATGACAAAGTTCGATAGAGCGTCTCTTTTGCTGTGACTTCCTCAAACTTACCTTGTCACCCCATCTCAATTATGTTTTGGGCACAACATGTAGTATGGGCTATACCTTGTTTTAGATGCTCCCCAGAGCTTTACAAATGAAAGGAATCCAACAATTGCCTGCAGAGCAATTTTACAATGCATAGTGTAAAATTTTCATTTGCAAGGGTTAATTGTTGTCTTCAAGGAGCTTCACAAGCATAGTTTAATTTTTACAGAAATCATTCTGTGTGATGATGAAAAATGAAAACTCCTTTGGCATTGAAGCCATTACTTGAGGGTATCTCATCCTAAACTTCATTCAAGGGATTTTTTTTTGTTCAACCACTCCAAAATTCCGTATTTGTTATAGGAGTTACTAAAGGTTAAGCTTGGCATGAGCATTTGAAGGATTTAAAAGCACAGCATCCTGTAGAAGAAATAGAGCAATAAAAAATTGCATGATTACTAAATCAATATTGTACCATTTCCTGTATACTGAATTCCTTCATTTATGGTTAAAAATACCTGCCTGTTTACTTTTTATCTTCTGTAAATATCACGCCTATTTTCTTTACCCCTCCTCTTTCCTCCTCCCTTTGTATCTTCTCCCCTCTGAGAGGATCAATTGCATCAATGGATATTATATAAAGAAAAATTTTCAGTGGAGTTCCCAGTTCATCCGCCTTAGTCGCCATGGGGCTAAGAGCTGCCAGCCTTTTTCTGCTCTGGCTGGCTCTTGCCTATGCAAATGAAATAAGAAAAGGTAAGATCTAGAAATTAAATTGTAGCAGTTTGCTTTCTGGAAAAGAGAGAGAGAATTAAAATACTGTTGCAGAGGTAGAAGGAGGCAGTGCATTTAAAAAATGCACTGGAGTTTTAAGGTGCCTTAAATTTCTTAAACTGTCCAATACTGAGGCTACATGGCTCAGCCAACATATGTAGATACTGCTGTCTTTGGAGGGATTAATACGTATGTCTACTACGTTAATCTCTCATTTGATGTGCTTGGACAATATTTTCAGTGTTACTTTTCTTTCCATTTGTTGAGACTTTCCTAGATATGGCAACTGCTTGGCAGACAGCAACTATAGGAGTTTGGGAGGTTCATTGTTACAGCAATGAAGAAAGTGCACAATTGTGCATTCAGTTACTTTGGAATAACATAAATACTTTCTTCAAAAGTGAATGGGGTAACATCGGACAAAGCTCAATTTGTCATTCAAGACATTAATAATCCTTCTGTAAAAGCTGTAACTTACTGTATTTATTGTCAAATTTGTTTGAAGTGTTGAAATGGAGCTCTTGTACCAAAAACTTTTTGGAGGAATAGGTGATAAATTTTGTGCAATGATCAGGTTTGGAGAATTGATCTTGGTCTGCTGTGTCTTGAATTCAGCAATAGGAGAAAAGTATTATTTTGCAGTTAGTATCCCAGCTGTGAGCTCTGGGAGAATCTCTGTGTAGCCTTCCATCTGGGGAGAGAGGCATACCGGCTTGGCTGGGTGTATCTGGTATGGCTGATACCATCAAAGTACAATAACTTAGAGGTCCGCTTGGTAGTTCCGCTTTCTCAAATTAAACACTGCAAGAAAATGTTGTGAAGTTGAGCGGCATGTGTGCTTTTGGTATGCTGGCAAGCTCCACAAGTATGCTCAGCTTTTATGTTCACCCCTAATCTGCAAAATCTTGAGATTTATCAGATACTGTGTTAATTTGTATTTGTTGGTATAGATGGCTGGGAAAAGAACAAATATAATCAGCTTCATCTTCTGCTATTGCAAAAAAAAAAAATTTTTTTTTGCTCCTACCATGGTTATTTTCTGACCTATCTTCTGAAGAATTTCTGTTCTGTAGTAATAGAAATCAATACTTCTGTTAGGAAAAGAGGGAATTCTTTAAAAACTCCTGTTGTGCACAAGCCCTTTCATAACATTTAACATGTTTGCCTTCCAGAGTAGGAGTGGTACTTCCTTGGTTTCCTAACTCTGTTTCCTTTTAGTGAATGTTGCATCAGAGAAGAAAATAGCTCTTAGAAATATTTAATATTGCTAAAAATAATACTGTGATTCAGACTAAAATAATGTTTGGCAAAGCAGCTCCATTGCACTGATGCACCAGCCTGTTAGTGGTCAGAGGATTGCTTCCCCATCTCATGCACGCAAGTTCCTTCACCTCAGTGAGGATTATAAGATATACTCAGGTCTCAGAAGTATTTGTTACTGTCTTATTTTCCATTAGAGATTCACATCTCTTCTGCTTAACAGGCAGATACTTGCATCAGGCTTGAGATTTGTGGAATCACTGTGCATGTAACTGCAAGTGGTTTCTACTGCATAATACAACACTTTCTTGATGCTAGCTCATTCATTTCACTTTTTCATGCCTATTTCTTTTTCATAACTTAACAGGAAGAACAAGAAACCATGGCCACAATGTCTGCAGCACTTGGGGAAACAACCATTTCAAAACTTTTGATGGAGACATCTATCAATTCCCTGGCATTTGCGAGTATAATTTTGCTTCGGACTGCAGAGAGTCTTACAGGGAGTTCTCTGTCCACATTCAGCGTGCTCTGAACAGCAGTAACCATCCTGAGATCCAGTATATTCTCATAACAATCAAGGACTTCACAGTGTACCTCAAACCAAAACTGGCTGTGGTGGATGGGAGAATGTAAGTAACTTTTATATAATAGTATTTCAGAGAAATATACTGGGAAGATAAAAGCAGGATTGATTCTTTACACAACTGCCAGTGTACCATTAAGGTAACTGCTACAAGCATTTCCACAAGAGAATAAAAGCCCTTTGAAATCCAGCATAAAAATTGCTTTGGGGGGGGCTTCAGTATTAATCATCACTTCTACTCTGGTTTAAGGGATGATTTAAATGCAAGTCAGGAAGAGGTTTGAGTGGATTGGGTATTTTCTGGGTGTGCAGGAAACAGTGCAGCTCATGAGCCAGATCTTTCACTGGCATAAAATGAGATAGCTTCATTTGTTTTATGGCATCACCTTGAGTTTACCTTAGCAGACAGTCTAGTAAATCCTCAAAAATGCAGACGCATTTCTCCGGAATCTTTTTGTTTTATTTTGTAGCAGAAGAGAGATGCTTTTTTTCTGCATTAAATAATTCTTTAAGGGCTGATGGCCATTCCTCAAGAGATTATAACAGATATAATGCAGGTCAAAACTTACACTAATTTGTATGTGGCAATATATGCTTTTTCACAGTGAGCTGCAATATTTTTCTTCTCCTGTAACATGGTCGCACAAGGAACTAGTCTGACACCATGGCTGGTGCCAAGTGGTGTCTAACCTAGCCTTTCCTGTTGTTAGCCTATCCTTTCAGAGTGTATATATACACAGTGAAACAAGTGAAGCAACTTACAAGTTAAGACATAGTTCTGAAGATGGAAGAAACTGGCTTTTAGCATGTCTTAGGATAATTTAAAAAAAATCCTTTCCATTGTCATTGTAGGACTGGGGTTTGTACATAACTCAACTTCTACTCTGCAGTGTGGAAGCCACTGCAGTGAAAATCTGTTCAAAGATAGAAAATAACATTCAATTTTCCAAGGATTATACCAGAATGCATAACAAAATGACATGAAGCTACAAAAAATGCATTCTTGCCCCAAATTAAGAAAGCACTTTATTGTGTGAATTAAGAAGAACTCCATGAAAAATAAATTTAGAAATCCTTTAAAAATAGTTTTTCTTAAACCAAGCCTCTTTTTATCTTAGGTAGTAAGCATAAAGCACTGTAAAGCGATAGATCCCTTCTGAATGGAAGGCTTGTAGAACAGGTTTTGCTGCATGGGGCATTTAGTTTTTTGTAGAACTTAATTTCCCAGATTGCTCTTTAAATGGCATATGATCCATTTTCATGTAAAATAGCATTTCACACTACTGAAGTGAAAACTGTCAAGTAGAAAAATGTATGAATTTGCCTTTTGGTACTGGGTCCACTAATTGATTGAATGTCCTAGTATTAGAAAAAAAGATCAATATTCCATGCTGTGATAGCTGAAAGGTGAAAAACTGCTCAATGTTTTATAAACCCTCTCCAAAAACGTGGTATCGTAAGGTCTCGTTGTCCAGAGGATGAACAATGCAGTCAAAAGTGGAAATAATGGCTTCTGAATTCCTGCCTAATATTTAGACATGTAAGTCATTTGGCCATGTTAAAAATGCCTGAGGTAAATAGTTGGAAAAATCCCAGTGACAGGAAATTAGGAGATAAAATTCTCTAAGTCAAGAGACTAGTTAAGAAGAGATGTGCATAGACACACAGGAATCCTGGTAGGAAACAATTATATTGGCAAATCTGTAGAAAATGAAGTGGTTGTTTTGGCTGGATTCCAGTTTACACTACTTCTGTTTGAACAGGCTCTAGTTCTTTATGTAGTTCTTTATAGGATGAGGCTGCTTCCTACAATCCCTTTATTGCTGGAAGAAATTCAGTAGTTTGACTTGTTACGTAGTACACTGTAAGACAGACGTACAAGAACAGGAGAGAGATCTGGTGAATTGATTCTTTATCAGACAATAACATCTATGCTCAGCCTTCTGCAAAGTATCTTCTGTCACATTAACATGCTTTGCTGTCACCATTAACAAGCTTGGGCATGTCAGCTGGAACCTAATGAACTACTGAAATAAACTACTGAATTCCTCTTAACATGCTCTTTTCTTTTCAAACTTTTGTTGGCAGTCTCTGTATCTGACTGTGCTTTTTGAACTCTCTCTTGGGGGGAAAATCCTTGCAAAAGAAACATTCATTCTCTCTGAAATGATTGTCAAATCTTTAGTAAATAAAAGCATTCATTTATGTTGTTACTTCTTTCTTTGAAGTAAGTTATTAGTAAGTTTTTGAATATTCTCTTAATACTACAATGATGATGGACTTTCCTTTGATTAAGTTGAAGACATCTGACATTTTGGCTTTTTTCTTCAAGAACACGTACCATCGGGGAGGCTTTCCCTCTGAAATTGCTTTGCCTTTTAAAGGCAATGAGTTACCGCATCAAGTGTCAGAGAGGGAGGATTTTATGCCTCGTTAAAACAAGGCATCCTGTGCAGCTAGGATCAGGTAGACAGGCTGGTTTTTCTATTCGTTAGAGTATTTTGCTTCTTACAGACACGCATGTCACCCCTTATGTTTCTGTACTAATGCAAAGTCTCCTATTCTCTTCCTAGTGTGAAGACACCTTACTACAGCTCTGGTCTGCTCATTGAGAGCAATGACATTTACACCAAGGTTTATGCCAAATTAGGCCTGATTCTGATATGGAATCAGGAAGATGCACTGATGGTATGTATGATCCAAGTCTTTTTTATTGGTATTTCCTCGGTTTAACAGACGACTGTCTACTGAACAGAAGTAGAATCTCACTAACTGAGCAGAGCTGGAGCATTAGGCTGACTCATCCAACTGACACTCATAGTACCTTACTTTAAAAACATAAAGTTCCTTTCTCTGTAATGTGGTAGAGGTAGCAGTATGGCATGCAGATGATCTTACTGGTCTCAAGAAAGGGAGCAGGAGCTTTCTGAGAGATAGCTAATGTTTTTGCTGTAGCCCCGCAATCCAATCTACATTTACCTTTGTTTGTCTTTTAAAGGACTACCATCATTGACTTTCCTAATTTATAGCAAGACTTAAATTTTATCCCAATAGGAAAAAAAGAAGAAAAAAAACAGTTCTGTGATTTTACGAATGCTTTCCTTTTCATCTTTACCACTATGCTGGTTACTGCCATTATTGAAACACAGGAGCTTCAGTTACTTCTTTCTGTTTTCTGTGTTACTTTTTGCATCTGTATGCTTATTAACTATGTTACAAATTCATTTACAATAGTTAGTTTTGGGTTCACCATCACTTCCGTCATTTAGCAACTTCCTTTTGAGTAAACATATTTGCTTAGAAATGTCTTCATGCTCCAGATAATTATTTTATGTTTTTTCTTTTTCTTTCCATTATCTAGGTGGAGCTGGACAGTAAATTTAGTAACCATACATGCGGTCTCTGTGGGGATTACAATGGAGTTCCAATCTACAATGAGTTTATTAATGGAGGTGAGTCGTCCTACCACACTGACAGTTATCACAGAAGATAGGCTGATAAGCATTGTGCATAGGAGCATCACAGGAGAGCAAATTTTACCTCAGAGATTTCTGTGATTGCCCTAAAATGAACATTATGTTCCAGTGCTGTATTCCTGGTCTTAGGTTATTTTATTCCAGATGAGTCATCTTGTTCTTTTCTCTACTGGCCTTCTTTTCTCATTACCACTTTAAATTTTTAAGCACACTTAGGCGTAATAAGCATAGTTCAGAGCAGAGATCTGTGTCTGACAGGCATATTTGATACCACAGAAACATGTTCTCCTTGATCAGTAGAATCCAGGAATGAGGTGCTCCTTGATGTTCGATTTTTGGGTCTCAGCAAGTCCTCTTTGCAATTTTTTTCTCATAGATGCAAGCTACAATTCAATTACATATGGGAATTTACAGAAGATCAGCAAACCCAATGCCAAATGTGAAGATCCTGATGAAACTCAGGCTCTTCCAAGCTGTAATGGGCATGTAAGTATTCCTAGCTGTGAACTCTACGTTCATGGGTACATGGAGACATGCTTGTGCTACGGGGAGTTAGTGTGTGGGGAACAGGGAAGACTTTGTCCCTTCCAAGGCAAATGGCTTCTTCTCTCTTTCTTGAATAACTGTTGCTGTTCAAAAGTTTTTATGACAAGACAGGAAATGTCTAGAAGCTCAGGTGCTTGCAAATCTCTTAAATGTTGTTACTCTTCTGCCTTAGCATGATGAGTGTGAGAGGTTGCTGACTTCCTCTGCGTTTGCTGATTGTTGGTTGCGTCTTAATTTGGAAACGTACATCCAAGCTTGCATGCAGGACAAGTGTGCATGTAATGGAAATGTGGACTCCTTCTGCCTCTGCAGCACCATCTCTGAGTATTCTCGCCAGTGTTCGCATGCAGGTGGCCGGCCGAGTGAATGGAGGACACAGAACTTTTGCCGTAAGCAGCTGTATAAATTTTACAAAGAAACAAATATTTCATTAATGTAGCACTGTGAAATGTTTTAATTCATTCCTTCTTTACAAAACCATAGGCATGTATTATAAATTTCATACCAGTAGTGCAATAAACTACATACTATGTTTCTCCTGTTTTCTTCTTCTGTTACCCTTGTTGTTCAGAAATCTTTTTCAGCAAGTAGAAATTCTGTTCCCATTAAAGAACTGTGAGGTCAGATGCTGCACATGACTGGGATAATTTGATCTGTTCAAGACTAAAAGAAAAAAATATAAAAAGCAGGGAAAGCAGTTCAGAAACAAACGTGCTTTGTCAGATGGAGTCTGGCTTGGGACACCACTGTCTTGAGAGGAGTAAGGGATATGATCTGTGGTTTCTGAGGAATGATGGATATTACATTCAAATAACTGGTGGTGTCTTTCTCATTCTTTCAGCCAAGACCTGTCCCGATACCATGATATATAGAGAAAGCAGCTCACCCTGCATGGATACATGCTCACACTTGGAGACCAGCAGCCTTTGTGAGGAACACTACATGGATGGTTGTTTCTGCCCTGAAGGCAAGTGTTATTTTAGCTGTTGTATATGGAACAAGACCAAGAGCTCTAGCAAAGGAGGTCATAACTAGATACTAAATGTAGTCAAATTGTATCTTAAAAATTAGTACTACTACTCATTATTTTCCCCGCTAGGGGAACGTAATTATAGGGTTCTTTAAAAAGGTAACGGTTGATTAATTCATCAACAATTTTATAGTTAAATCATGTTAACACAATGACAGGTAATAAATCTGCTTTTTACTTCTCAACCAATGGACTTCTGCTAGTATAGAGAAAATTAAACTTTTTTAGATTCAATAGTTCTGAGACAATGAATGTCATTTGCCCAAAGAGTGACAATGAGGGACAATGAGTGAAATTCTCAGACTTACTGTGAATCTTAGGAAAAAAGATTACAATGATAGTCTACAGAGTACGCCAGGAGGACTAAAAATCTGAACATGTAAAATTCTGAGATTGTTCTTGTATACTTACATTAAGCTTTTAATCTATGTGTAGTTATATAAATAGATAGTCTTAGATTTTCAAAGGTGGATAAAAGTGTTTTCCGTGTATCTTCCATTACAAAAAGTAGAAACGGTATTCTTCACAGTTTTGATAACCTCAGCCTCACAGTGCTTTCTGTGTCAAGTTGAGACCGTGCCTGCTCTGAGAGTTTCTCCTCTGTGGAAATTGCTTATTTCAGAAAGAGCTGGAATAGTTTACTGTTGTGCTTTACAGGAACTGTGTATGATGATATTACTGAAAAAGGCTGCATACCTGTTAGCAAGTGCCACTGCAAACTCCATGGAAAGGAGTATTCACCTGGAGAAAGCATTAGGAATGAATGTGAAGAATGGTAAGGATCGTGGTTGTTTATACAACTTTCTTTGAATGATTATAAATGGGTCTGCATTTTTCAATCTTCCACTTAGTCATAAGAGACTTCCTGAAAACATTCTGAACTTAACATTTACGTTGCACGCCTATACAAGCAATTTTCTGAAAAGTTTTCTTGTATCTATGACATATGGCAGAGGGGAAATCTTAAGGCAATGGTCAAAGATCCAGTTTTAAAACACCGAAGATATCTTGCTATTTGCTAGGCATACAGATGATTTCAGTGCTCTCAGCTCCTGTAATGTCTACAAGCATTTTTTTATTATTTGTCTGTTTATAGCATCTGTAATTCAGGCAGATGGATGTGCAAAGATTTACCCTGTCCAGGCATGTGTTCAGTGGAAGGAGGTTCCCATATTACCACCTTTGATGGGAAGAAGTACACCTTCCATGGTGACTGTTACTATGTGTTGGCCAAGGTACTGTGTACTGTAGGGCTTTTCTCTTGTAAATACAAGTGTCTGTGCACTGGTATGTAACAGCTGTGAATTGTTGTTTTATTCAATTTTTATGGGATGAGGGAAGCATAAATGCTAAAAGCCATACTGTAAGCCCTAGGGGGCAGTTGGGCACTTAGTGCAATGGGTAGTTATCTTAGTCAGGTAGTAGACTACGTATGCTGTCATTATCCAGTGGAGTCCTTAATGTATTAGAAATCAAAGGATCACTCTGTCTACATGGACAGCTGGACTGCAAAAATTGTCAGCTCTTAGGATTAGAAGCTCACATCCAGATCTGTGAGCCAGATGTTTCTGGGTCTGGGTGTCAAAGTCAGCTAGGGAAAGGAGCTAGGCAGCTATTTCATTCATCTATTCCTAAAATACCTGGTGCCTATTCTTCTAGAGAATGACAAAGATCTTGTTGAACTAGAAACCATATCACTGAATTTGTTTGAAAGATGGTTCTACTTCCAGAGCCAGTGCTGAAACGGTGGTCTTAATAGCTACGTTCTGTAGTAGTTGTTATTGTAACTGATGATTTTAGTCTTTGTTTTGAAAATCATCTTGTGAGATTTTTGATTGAACTAATGGACATTCATTTCCCTGTGATTGTAGGGTACTGTAAATAATAGTCATGCTCTCCTGGCAGAGCTGGCTCCCTGTGGCTCCACGGACAGGCAGACATGTTTGAAGACTGTTGTGCTGTTGGTAGATCACAAAAAAAATGTAAGTGTTCGGTGGGTTCTGCTAGATGTGTTGAAAATTAGCATATTTCCCTTACTGTGGAGCAATAACTAAGTCTTTTGGAGTTGCTGTTGTGGGTAGATAAGGCACCTCAGACAGGCTGAAAACCAACTCAGGCTTATACCTCCAGAACTCGAAATAGACCTAACTAAACAAAAGATGAGATTCAAGTATGCTGACATTTTCCCCTCTTCCCTTCCCTTCTCTGCTCTGTGCTATATGATTATTGTCACTGTATTCCAGGCTGGCTGGAACTAAGCGTACCATTCTTTCTCCCCTCACAGTATTTTACTTTATTCAGCTATAATTTTATAGATCTAATTGAGTCTTTTTCAAAAGAGATCCCATCTTTCAATGTTGATGCAGTCCAACTGTCTTAAATGTTTATATTTTCATTCGCTGAAGTATTCTGTTTGGTTATGTGAATTTCTAGACTATATTTATACATAAGTTTACCTACATGTCATGTTCCTCTTGTGTTTCTGGTCTTACATGTCCTTGCCAGCATAACTAGAACAAAACCAAACCAAATCAGAAACCCATCATTTTATGTTTCTGTATGCACAGACTGCCATTTTATGAATTTTAACAAACTGCTTTCTTACCATGCCAGTATCATGCAAAACCATTACACTGAAGCTGTGGCACATGCTTTAAGAGACAATAGGAACTTGCTATAGATCCTGAAGGCCAAATATTTTCTTTTACTTGCTGAAACCAAGATGTCCAATATAACTGAGCTTTGCATGTTATTATTGCTATAAATTGTTATAGGCAGGTGTAAGTGAAATACTAAATAGCAAGACCAAACCTTACTTGTATCCTTCAGTTTTCAGGCAGATTCTTCTTTTCAAAGATTTTAAGTTCTAGTCACAATCTAACTGCAAAATTTCTCTCCTCTTAAATTTTTTTTATTAGTTCCTTTTCCTCTCATTGGTTATATTTGCTATTATGCAGGTGGTGATTTTCAGATCAGATGGCAGTGTTTTACTGAATGAGATGACAGTGAACGTGCCTCATGTGTCAGGTAAGGGACATAGCTTTGCGTGTCATAAGTCACACACCTGACTTCTCATGTGGGGGTGTATTCTTTCAGAGGAAAAAGTGGAAGAGTGGCATATGAAATTTGTTCAGATTTTAGAATAACTTGGGGGTTAATGTAATTTAATAATCATTATTGAAAATTTCATGGGCAGACCGACTCTGTATACAGCAGATAATTGAAAAAACTGTCTTTTCACTTTTTTAATACATCTTGAATGTACTTCAACATGTAGCTTGGGAAAAAATTGTCATGGTTTAAATTTAAAGCGGATTACTTAACCTGCCTATAAAGAGGGGTATTCATCACTTCCCAAGTCTGGCTGCATGGTCAGCATGTCGTGGCTCTCCGTCATGGTGAAGTTCAGGCCACAATATAAGAAGGACATCAAACTATTAAAGCGTGTCCAGAGGAGGGCAATCAAAATCATGAAAGGTCTCAAGGGCAAGACTTGTGAGGAGCAGCTGAGGTGACTTAATTTGTTTAGTTTAGAGAATAGAAAGCTGAGGGGTGACCTCACCACAGTCTACAACTTCCTCAAGAGGAGCAGCAGAGTGGGAGGTGCTGATTTCCTCTGTCTGGTGACCAGCTATAGGACACAAGGAAATGGTATGAAACTGTTTCAGGGCAAGTTCAGACTGAACATTAGGAAAAGGTTCTTCGCTGAGAGGGTGATCAGTCTCTCAAACAGTCTTCCAAGGGAAGTGGTCACAGCACCAAGCCTGTCAGAGTTCAGTGAGTGTCTGAATGATGCTCTTAGTCATATGGTTTAGTTATAGGTAGACCTGCGAGGAGCAGGATTTTGCACTCGATGATCCTTATGGGTTCCTTCCAACCTGAGATACTCTATGATTCTAATTAGGAAGCCCAGTTCCTCCACTATGATGAATTTGTACGTTAATGCTGCTGATTTTTCTATAATGGCTTGATTAACTTACATATAAGCATCTAACGTTTTATTAGTCATAGTGTTTAGCTATGTATTAACTTGTAGGCACATGCCTATTGCTTATTGTATGTAACAGTGCTGAGAAAGTATTTTCTCAGAAAAATCTCTTGCTCTTCAGATTGCTCAGTATTAACGAGTCATCACTGAAGCTGTATTGCATAAAAACTGAATTTGGTCCTGATCCCAGGGCTGAGTCATTATAGGTAATCAACTTGTTAATTTAGTGGGGACCAGCATTGTGTCTAGTTGGCCAGCGATTTTTAGAGGAAAAAAAAGATTAATTTGATCCTGATCTCAGAGTTTTCATGGCAGGTCATACCTTAGAAGCTGATAGGAAGTGTTTCTTTTGGCGGCCTATGTGTGTGTTTACTGCACTGTTCATGTTTTGTTTTTCAGCCAGCTTCTCAGTATTCAAGCCATCTTCCTACTACCTTGTTGTACAAACTTCTTTTGGGCTTCAGCTGCAGATCCAGTTGTTTCCAGTGATGCAGCTGTTTGCAACTGTGGATCAATCAGTTCAAGGAAAACTTCAAGGCAAGTGTCTATTCAAATGGGAAGCAAAACTGTGCTGTTCCACAGCAGAAGAGTCATGTATTCTTTACATGGGTGATAATTCATGCCACTTACTGATTCAAGAGGAGGAAACTAAAAACAGTAACCAAAACATTGAAAGAGAATTGACTCAAGCAAACTAGAAATGTCGTTTTGTTATTTCGTATTCAAGTGACCTATCACTCCGGTACCAGTACATGAATGTTTCTTAGAATATTCCTTACTTTTGTATTCAGGTTAATTTTTAACTATCCACAAAACCAAGCTTTTGGTGCATTTTGTGGTTTTACTATCATCAAAAAGCATAAAAGACACAGGTTAGGGTAGTGATTTCCTGAGGCAGATACCTCTTCATGAAGACTATTCTTCTCTTTTAAAGCTTAAAGTTTTAAAATAGGGCTCCTAAATCTGCAGCACTTACAGTATGCATTAATGTTGAGGTAGAATAATCAGCTGTATGAACTTCTGTTTCTAATGTTTTTAATCATTTGTCCCTTTCCCTTTGACCTTTTAGAATGAGAATGAGTAATAATTAGGTTAAATTTTTACCTTGTTTTTCAATAGGTCTTTGTGGAAACTTTAACGGAATAGAAGGTGATGACTTTAAAACAACCAGTGGGCTGGTAGAAGCTACAGGATCTGCCTTTGCTAACACATGGAAAGCTCAGTCCACCTGTACAGACCAGGTAGAAAAGCTGGAAGACCCCTGCAGTCTCAGCATTGAAAGTGGTAAGCACACTAATAAGTCAGATGGTTGGCTTCTGCCAGAATGAGCAGCATTTGCTGCATATTACTGCAACAGACGTGTAAGAGCTGTAGTGTGGCATCGAAGTCTTTTTTAAAACACTGACAAATTAATAACTAATTTCCACAAGTGCGTAATTTCCCATCAGATTGAAGTGAAAGTTTTGGGGAGTGATTGTAGAGGAATCCTGAGCTAGAAGATGGGGGAACAAGGTCATTAATTTATATTATCTGCAAAAGCAGCTTGTATTCCTAGTATTATTTATCCCTATGCTTAACTTAACTTTATGGTCCCCACATGGAAAGGGCTGTCACTATTCCATGTACGCAAGTTGCAGCAGTAAGATATAATTTTTGATTTTATGATTGCATGTCTACTGCTGGTTAACTGAGTCAGAGAATAGAAATATACATACAGTGATTGCATCTAGTTTCTCCACTCCTCAAAGTGCACACAGTTCTCTCATTTGTATTGTTGTATTGCATTTATGTGACAATATAACTAGACGTGGCACAAGGAAAATAAGTGAATATAATCAATATAAGATATAATTTGATTTTTCTCTTTTTTTGCAGCAAATTATGCTGAGCATTGGTGCTCTTTGCTGAAAAACCCAGAGGGTCCTTTTGCAAGATGTCACTTAGTCATTGATCCTTTGGAATACTATAAGGTATTGTAAGCTTGCACTATTTTTAATACTGCTTTATTTCAGACAGATGACTGTAGACATTTATCATTGTTCAAACATTTGAGACATTACTGAGTAGCTTGCCCATAAGAGCCGGTGAAGTTTTTGCAGTGATTACTGAGGCAGCAAAGTATCTCCTATGATGAGATTTTCATGGAGTGCTGCTGAAGAGAAAGGTAAATTTGTTCTTGTGGTTTCTTATGTTGTATTTAATGTACACTTTTATTGGATTGGATGTTTAAACTGGAAAGAAGATTCAAGAGATGCAGGTGTGTGCAGAAATTGTAAGTCTACCCTTACACGAGTTGCTATTAAGTCAGAAAAATAAAAGGTAAATATTTATTAAGTTTCTGTATTGGTTAGAATGTAACACCAAATCATTTTCATGCCAGAATCTCCGTACCCGTCACTGTTGAATGGTAAGTGAGGCTTACCTGAGCAAAAAAGAAATTACTAAGTCTTTGCTCATACCTGAAACTCAGGCCAAGGTCAAATTTTGTGAAGATCTTCATAGATCTGGTTAATGTTTTGGTGTTATGATCTTTAATTTTTATGGATCTCTGCACTTGTAAGTCGTAACTGAGAAAGAATGGTATCAAAATTCTTTAAGAAATGTGTTGTTTGGAGGCTGGCTGCTTTTTGAACATTTAGGAGGCTTGGTTTAGGCTAGGATAAGCATCCAAACTTTTTCATTGCATATGAAATGAAGCAGCACTTTCAGTCTCTGATCTATGTCCATTCCTTCCATTGATCTGTGATCGTGGGAATTAATACAAAAAAGTCAGAAAAAGGATGCAGGGTATTTCATAGCAACTGAGTTGCCATTGCCCATTGGTTGCCTGTGGGCTTACTGACCCTTTCATTCTTTTTTCAGAAATGTAAATATGACACCTGCCTCTGTGAAGACAATGAAGAATGCTTGTGTGCTGCCCTGTCCTCTTACTCAAGAGCCTGTGCTTTCAAAGGGATCATACTGGGAGGCTGGAGAAAAAGTGTCTGCAGTAAGTAGTGGAACTGTAATCCCCCTAGAATTAATTAGTCAGGAGAAATAAACAGGTTCTCTCTGAATTTGGTTGTTAGTGATCTCAGTGTTAAGGGATTTGGAGTATCTTAGAAATGTCTAATGGGCTTAAAAGAGACGGTGTTTATAATGTTTACTAATTCATGTTATATTCTTTAGCTGTCATTTGTTCATGACATACTTAAAAGTAGAAAGCTATATTTTTCACTTTCACCTTCTTTCCCCATAATAATGCTGTTTCTGTCTTTGACTAATGGAATCCCAGACATCACGGCATTTACATTGTCTTTGCTTATCAATGTCTTTGTTTATCGTTGTGCTTGCTTTTCAGCAACAGTGCAGTATTGTTGAGACTAGGAGTTTATTATATTGTGCTCTCTCTCTGATTATCAGTATGTGAAGCAAATACGAGTATGAAAGTAGAAACTATTAGTAGCAGTTAAAAATAAGTCTTCAACTGGTAAACGAAGTTAGGCTAGCATTACTTGTGGCATAATATTTTTGTACTTTAATAAATCTGAAGGAGTATTTTTACCATTACGTGCTGCACAGCCAAAGAAACCAAAACAGAAATGTCGAGGTTGAGTTGTCCATCCTGCATGCCTTTTTGATCAGTTTGTTTCTTTTCCCTCCAGCTAGTGAAGTGTCTACCTGCCCAGGAAATCAAGTCTTCCTTTACAATCTTACAATGTGCCAGCAAACCTGTCGTTCCCTTGCTGATGGTGAAAGGCATTGCTTGCAAGACTTTGCTGCTGTGGATGGCTGTGGCTGCCCATATAACACATACTTGGATAACCAGGATACCTGTGTGCCCATCTCCAAGTGCCCATGTTATTACAAAGGATCATACCTGGAACCAGGGGAATATGTCACAAAAGATGGAGAACGTTGGTACGTTTTATTGTGGCTTCTTGTTTTTGAGGATAAAACCCCTTTTCAAATATGCTTATTACATGCAAGCTGCATAGCTTTTTTGGCGCCTTATTGAACATTTGTGATGTGTCACACCATCTTCATGCTGAGCAAAGGATCATCCTGTTGCAATGTAATTTATTAACAATTGAGAAGTGCAGCCTTGTTTGGAGGATGCCTTCATAGATAAACATTACTCTGAAGCTGCACTGTTAATAGGGCTTTGTTGAGCAGAGTGGTAAAAGGAAGATAAAAGGCTAGCTGTAATGTTATGTCGTTGTTTCCTTCTCTGTCAGAGACAGGTTGTTTGTGTTTTCCACTGGAGGAAGGTCCCCTTAATATGTAGCATAGGCTTTTGAAAGTAACTTTCACAATTATGGTATTTTTTGTCATGAACTCTGACAACTGTTTGCTGTGTGAATGATCAGGGCAAACTGTAAAATACTTCCTTCTCTCATCTGGCAGATGAAGTATACAGGCCAACAAATTTGCAGCATATGAGTTGAATAGGCATGCAAATATACTGCGTATCCAAACGAAGGCTTTGATTTAAATTATCATTATTATCTGTTTCCTTAGTCATCAAAAAGCATAGCACTAAGGTTTAATAGAAAATAGCTCTCATTCCTTAAAACATAACCTTTTTGTGTGTTATGCCTAAAATCTTGCTACACATTTTCTCCAAGTGAAAATTCATGAGTGTGCTTCAATAGAGTTCACCTTGAAATCTCAGTAGAAATTATGCATATCTCTGATAAACACTCTCAAATTTATATAAACAAATCCTTAGGTTTAAATTAAAGACACTGATCTTACTTTTTAAAAAAATTTCTGTCTTACTTCACTTCTTTTCTAGCGTTTGCCGAAATGCAAAGCTCCAGTGTACTTCAGTGACATTAAGAATGAAAAGTAAGTGGCATTCTATAAAGTAAAATAAAATAAAAACTATAACCCAACCTCCAAAGCCTAACCTGCACTTTTCATTTGACTTCTCCACTTCCTTGTTTCGTGTGTTTGTTTTTTCTTTCTGTTAAACAGTTACACATTTTCACTTTGTTCCATCTTCACCGAGCTTCTTTTTTCATAAGGATAGACATACCCTGAGATTTCTGTCTCAGTAACTAGCACTTTTCACACACATTCTTTTGCCTTCTCCTGATTGATCTAAACCAACAATGTACCTTTCAGATATAATAGAATGTTCTTCTAACAAGACCTACTTTGACTGCAGTGCATCACCAAAGTGGACTTCACAAACGCCTGTACAACTTAGCTGTCATACTCCTCCAGCCGATCATGTATGTATTCAGTTTTTCTCCATGTCATGTTTCCTTTATTCTGTACACTTTATAATGACACAGTCCAACACAGAAGGTGCAGTTGTAACTAGCAGTTTCTCTTTGGTTTATTCTTCCTTTCTTTTCTCCCCAATGATATTACTCTGTTGCCAATTTCATGCTGATTCCCCTTATGGTTTCCCTCTCTTTTTACTTTCTACTGTGTCTTCAGTAGAGTCATACCTTCCAAGTGAAATATGATTTGAGTTCTTAGACAATCAGAGAAGAAAAACATTAGAAACCTGGAAAGAAAAAACTGATAGAACTAATTGAGATTGGACTGTTTGGTTATAAATGCAGTTTTTACCAGACTGCTTATGAAGAAGTGGAAGAAAAAATGCAGTGCTTTTTCATAAAACAATTTCTCCTTATATTCCTTAGTTCCAGGCAGAGTGTGTCTCAGGTTGTGTGTGCCCTGAAGGTCTATTTGATGATGGCAAGGGGGGCTGTGTTGAGGAGAAGGACTGCCCATGCATTCATAACAACCAGTGGTATTCTCCTGGACAGAAGATAACAGCAGACTGCAACACCTGGTAAGTTATAATTTTGTACTCTCTTCTACAATGTATTCTGTGCAGTAAATTAATAGTCTTCTCTAGACTTACGTACTACAGTGGCTGCAATGGCTACAAGTATAAACCTTTATTTTCAGGCATACTTTTTGCTATATTAGGAAATACAGACTGGGCTGAAAATATTGAGGTATCAGCTACCTCTGTTTTCAGTAGGCATCTCGTTTTGGCGAAGTGCACTCTTTTTAGATATAAACACTATCAGATCTAAAAAATGTAGCTGACTAGAGTTGAAAGTCATGTTATAAGCTTAAAAATAGGCTAAATTATTGAAGCTGAGACTTAAGACACTCTGTACCACTGAAATTACTATTGTACACATTATCACATTGTATCAGGTAACTACTTGGTTTGTTCTGCAGTTTTCCAAAAAACACACTCTTGGTAAGATCTGAAAATCCAACTCTTCTGCTCTCTTCTAGTACCTGCCAAAAAGGGGTTTGGAGCTGCACCAAAGATGCGTGCTATGGGACTTGTATGATATATGGAAGTGGCCATTATGTCACCTTTGATGGAAAATTCTACGACTTTGATGGGAGTTGTGAATATGTGGCTACTCAGGTAATGCTCATCGGGAGGGCTGAAATGGCGTCCAATTGCCTTGAAGATCTACTTTCCTCTTTGGTTTTGTCATTCCTTATTGCCTGCATCACTGTTCCTGAGGTGTTTACACATTCTGCCAAGATCAATTCTGTATTTTCCATGCAGGCAAGCTGTGTGAAAGATTTTTTTTTTTCTCACAGAGTGTCATAAATTGTATGTAACAGAACTATTTTATAGTGAGAGATAACAGCTCATTATCAGTTGTGAAATAAATCAAAATTCTAAGTTTACAACACAAAGATACTTATATTTGAAGTTATGTTGCTCATTTTGTTTTATTGCCCCACTTGTTTCCTAGGTTTTGCCACACATGAGACTGTATTAACTATTTATATGTATGCAGAGATGTATGTGTATATGTTCGTGTGTCTGTAAAAATACATGTTTGTAGGATTTCGCATACAGAGTAACAGTAACTATTTATACATTGTGGAGATTTAAATGATTGTAATTGTTATTAGATGGAACTAAAAATTAAATATTCTACCGAATTTTCTTTGCTCATTTTTTACTTTTTCAATAGGATTTTTGTGGTGACAAAAATTCCAGTGACTCATTCAGTATCATCACAGAGAATGTCCCTTGTGGAACTACAGGAGTCACCTGCTCAAAGGCTATTAAAATGTTTCTTGGGGTGAGTAATGATACTCAGTGAGTATATATCAGTATTCAAATATTTCAAAAAAAGTAATGCTTCAAAGTCACATCCCTAAAAGCAGCTATAACAAGTAAAGGTTAGAAGCCCTATCAAATTAATCTGTAAAGGTATAGATTTTCAGTTACTGAAACCTCACTCAAACAAAGGTGCTACACCACTTTCTGTCATCTTGGAAAGTCATCCCAGACTTTGAGCTGTTGTTTTCAGAGTGAGTTGTATTGTTACAAGAGCCTAGTATTTTTTCCCGTCATAAAAGTTAGTGTTATATCTCTCTTTACGTTTCAGAAAACTGAACTGAAATTGGAGAACAAAGATTACAAAGAAATTCAGCGAGATGTTGGTGATGATGTGCGTTACTGGAAGAGGACAGTAGGCCTCTACCTCGTTATTGAGGCTAGCAATGGTGTGATGCTTATCTGGGATAAGAAGACTACTGTTTTCATCAAGCTGACCCCTGATTACAAAGTTAGAACCCATCTGTCTTTTTCTGAAGTAGTAGTATGAATAGATAAATGAGATAAGGAAACATAAATGTTATTTTATTCTGACTCCATCTTTATTTCTTATATCCTCTGCACATCGATGATTAGCTTGCATTATTAATATCATATCTTGCAGAGGTGCTACTGGAGTTTCTTACAGTCCATCACAATGCATTGCAGAGGATGCATAGCATATGACGGCGGTAAAGCTAAATGTCTATGGCATTCTGAGTTTGTCAATATTAAGAGCCAAGCATCCCAAGTAATTTAGGGGATGCGAACTGACTGTACATGCACTTGGAAACCTGTGTGGAATCTCAGCCCTGATTTAAAACCGAACTCCCTGTGCAATGTAGGGAGGTGGTTCTGATTTCTAACAATCAACATGCTGAATTATAGAGTACTGAATTCATTGGGCTGAATGAGGAGGTGCAGCGTTGTATAAACAGGGACATAGTATTGCTTGAGGGGGATGGTGTACCTTAAAAAGCACTTCCAAGTTGCTAAATTCTTTCATTCAAGAAAAATGAGTCTCTGTTATTTTTTTTTCTCTGGATGAAGAACAGTTCTTATTATGGTAGAAGATTTAATAAAACCAGTTTTGAGCAGAATGAAATTCCCTTAGGCTTATATTAATAGCTGAGTTATGATAAATTGAGAAGAATAGAAAAGAAATCAATTCTTCTCAGCTGAAAGTCTTAGCCGCTCTTTATTGTTGCAAGTTGGATGAACGGCCACAGAGACATTGAAATACACTAGATACAATTGGTTTCAAGGAGGGAAAACATAGCAAGGAAAAATAGTTTGCTGAGTACACAGACAAATAAAGGTTTAATTTCTGTATAAATGATTTGGAAGTAAAGATGAAAATACATCATTTACATGGAGAGTCAGTTGTCCTTTTTAACATCAATGTTTCGCTCTTACTTTACTAGTCTGTTTCTAACCTCCATGGTACCTCCATGGTAAAAGCTGTGAATATGTTAATTTTCTTTTCCAGGGCAAAATATGTGGTCTGTGTGGCAACTTTGACGACAAGTCTAACAATGACTTTACAACCAGGAGTGGCCTGCAGGAGACTAACGCTCTGAAGTTTGGGAATTCCTGGAAGCAGTCTTCCATATGCCCAGATGTCACACAAGAGATTAAGCCCTGTGATGTGAAACCACATCGGAAGTCCTGGGCAGAGAAAGAATGCAGCATCATCCGGAGTGAAGTCTTTAAAATTTGTCACTCCAAGGTTTGTAGAGGCAGTAAGGGATGGGACAGCACACTGCATTTCTGTTACTGCAAAAGCAGAGAGATCATCAGAAATGAATGCAGATAGAGATGGTTAGAGTGATCTTCAATTAAGTGTTCAGAAGGGATCTTCTTGGAAATCACTGACATTGCGCAGTTTAGATAGGCTTAGCTGCTAGTACTGTGCCTCCAAATTCTCATAGATACACTATGTAAGGCCCACAGCTTCCACAGCACAGAACACAGAGAGCATTCCTCCCTGTTTCTTGTCTCTTTTCTGAAGTATGGTAATACTAACAACAATTTTGTTCTTAACTCACAGTGGAAAAATCACAAAGAATTATTTATTGAATTAACTGAATATGTGTTTCTATGTTCCTTCAGCAGCTAAAATCCAGTCTAAGTTTCTTCTCTTGCAGTTCTAAGCAAAAAAAGTGAAAATGTTTCACTAATGTGTCATTGGATAAAGTTCAAAAACTGGCAAGCACAAAATTCTTTGCTTCGTATTTGCTGTGAAGTGGAGCCTTTCTGATATTGCTCACCGCTTGGTTGGTAAAGCTTGCTGGAACATAAGACTTCATTGGTATCAATCCAACTTGATTTTGAGAGCAGTAAAATGGAACTCTTAGAAAATGTGGACACTACCAAGGACTCTTATTTTTTTTCAGTCATAGCAAATTATGAAGGTGCTATATTACTTTAAGTCTGTTATCCAAAATACATTAAGCAGCTTTGAGTCTGTAATGTTTGTTTGAGATTTGGTAATTCTTAGAAACAGTCTCATTCCTGCCCAGCTCAATTCCCATATCTCCAGAGATCTCTCAAGCTTGTTTGAAAACTAATTTGGAGATCAAGTGGGGCATTATTTCTTTCCCCAATAGGTGGACCCAGTTCCTTTCTATGAAGCTTGTGTTCATGATGCCTGCTCTTGTGACAGTGGTGGGGATTGCGAGTGCTTCTGTTCTGCAGTTGCTGCGTATGCTCAAGAATGTACCAAGGCTCAGGCCTGTGTTTTCTGGAGAACTCCTGATATATGCCGTGCGTAATAGTTAAACATAACTGTATCTTTCTGGCTGCTGCAAGAAAGCCTATCAAATAAATCCTTAATACTATCACTGCAAGGTCATGCTGGCTATGCAATGCAATTTATTTTCACAGTATATCAGTGAACAAATAGAACTAGTAAATTTGAGTATTTCAATTATCTTTTATTTAGCCTGAGTTTTCCCCTTTCCCCTTTCCCCTTTTTTGTTTTTAAGGCTAGGTTTCAAGGCATCCTCCTCTTTTGCTTGATAATTGGTGAACCGCAACTCCTGCTATCTTTCTCCTCTCTCTTTTTTCCAAATTATTCAGAATTTGATTTTAGCAAAAGTATATAAAGATACTCCTGTGTAGATGAACCTAATCAGTATTGAGTATATTAAGCGGTGTTTATTAGTGGTGCTAATGCTTATACCAGTATGCAATTAAATAATGTAAAATAATATTTAAATTAGTATTTCCCCCAAAAGTGCTCAAAACAAAATTTTGAGATTCCAAGTGGCAGAAATGTATTTTTTTTTACTTTAAAAATTCATTCTGGTTCAAAATTAAGGCTGGTGGTAGTTTTTAAGTGTAAGAAGTCAGTGAAACAGAAATTATACATTTCAGTCAAATCTAATATATAAGTTTATAAAAGCTCCTTCCCCTGTCCGTAGTCATCTAAGCTGAATTCTGTTTTAAGTTGTATCCAAATGGCTTATATGCTTGTTCTTGGCCTGCTGGACGTGACTGTCAGCTGATGTGATACTGTGAGATAGGACTATTTTTAATATACTGCAAGAGTTTTTAGGAGTTCACTAGTAGCTAGGCAAGAAAAATACTCTCAGAAGTTTACCCTTCATTTTAAATTAAACTCCACACTAATTCTTTAATTTTTTTGTGATTTGCATCAAACATTTTTGCCCTGCAACTTCGGTGTTTAATAATAAATTCTTGGGCCCCAGAGTTTTGAACCCAAATTTTGACGTACCCTATATTTAGGTATGGTAGAAGAAATTTTTCTGGCTTAACCTGTAGATTCATTTAGCTTGTACCTTTTAAGGTCTGATCAAAGCTGCATTCTAGTAACCATGTTTTTAATCAACTTCTCTTTTTTTTCTCATTAGCGATATTTTGTGACTACTACAACCCTCGTGATAAGTGTGACTGGCACTATGAGCCTTGTGGCAGTAATGTCACAACGTGCAGGATGATTAATAATATCAGCACCAACTTTTCAGTACCATACCTGGAAGGTAATAAATTCCTTGCCATTTTTGTGTTTTGTTTCATGTAACGTTGTCCAGGTATCTTTAAATGAATATGGAGTAGTCAGCCAGCTTAACAAGATGCTCCTAAATATGTTTTGTTGAATTTGTCTACAGTCTTATGTAAATGTTTTCTATAATGTAGTTTATTATTTATTAACATCAGTGGGTGATATTTACATTGCTGTCAGCCATAAAACTAGGTCTCTGCTTGGATAATATCCTGAAACATGCAACATTATTACACCATTGTTATTTTGCATCCCATCCTAAGGGGATTTCAAGAGAAGGAAAATCTTTTGCATGGCAAAGAAGCAAGTTACTGATAGTTGGGGTTTTTGAACCTTATTACAGGTTATTCTGCATTCCATCCCACTTAGTGGATGCACAAGCCATTTAAATCCCATTGAACCTTTCAAACTATGTAGAGATATGATATTACTAGGTGAAAGTCCTTGTCCTTGATAACTGAAAAGGAATTTCACATTGTGGGGACTGCAATGATCCAAGAATGCAAATGACTTTACAAGTATCTTCTGCTTTACCACATGATGAAGTTGGACAAAACAACCATGTTTTTGGCCACACGGTCTTTCTTGGTCTGGACTAGAAGCGATTATCTGCAGTTTAGGGATTGGAAAGAACTGCCCAGAATTTGACTTTGCTATCTTAATCCTTGAACTGCTGGTAACAAAACAAAAAACCAAAAAACCCTAATAAAATATAAAAATAATAAAAAAAAATGGCTCTATGTTTTGAAATAGATTGTCTTCGATTATTAGAAAGATTTGGAAAGTGTCAGAGGCAGATTATTATATATCCAATTATCTTCCTGAATTATTTTTCATTTTTATCTTCAGTGGAAATATAGAGCTTACTTTTGTTAGAACATGTTTTGTACAGTCTGGCCATGTGAAGTGACTTTTAAGTACTAGTTAATTTCATGGTCATTCAGTTTATAGGCTATTTAGATCTGAAATACAGTTATAAAGAGGAGTTTATGTAATTAAGAATTAGATTTTATGAGAGTTTCTTTGGAAGCAGGATGTAATAATTTTTTAAAAGTATATTTATGTGAAAAATGCACGAGAATTGATGGACAATTAATCTCTTGCAGATGGGGTTTGGGTCATTTGCCAAGGGTATGGAAAAACGCAGATAAATTATCTGTGTGGGGTGGAGATACTTGGTCTATTAAAGGCACATAAAGAAGGTCTAGTATTCCAATAAATGTAGTGAAAAACCTGTTCATTAATGAATCCATTCCCATATTCTTCACAAAAGTATTATTGATATATAGTGACTTCATTTCAATATCTATAGAAAAATTTAGATGTTTCTTTGTCTGCCCGTGGAAATTAATATGAATTAGGGGTTTCTGCAAGATCTTGAACTAGGAAACAACAACTTTCCTAGTTCTCATGACTAAACTCTTATTTAATCCTCCTCATCCCAGTATTATCAATGAGAATTGTTTGATTTAAGTCTTTTGGAAAGACTGTCCAAGAGTTAATTTGAATTGGAATTTTTTTATTTCTTTCACTCTACTTGATTCAGTGGAAATCGTTTGCCTTCAGAAGGTATCCTGTCATTGAGTTAACTCTACACTTTTTCTCCATCCTGTATACTGTTCTACTTGTCATCAACAGGTTGCTACCCTAGATGCCCTAAAGACAAGCCTGTGTACAATGAAGAGATGAAGGAATGTGTGCCTGAAGATCAATGTTGGTGTTACATCAACGGAATTCCTGTTCCCCCTGGGAATGAAATACCCACAGAAGAGAACTGCACAAAATGGTACATAAAAATGCAGAAAAATTTGCAGTAATTCAGGAAAGAATTTATGTATGCTGAGCCCCTCATTTACTTTACTGGGCCTCAAGCAAATAGAGATGCAACTTAAACTGAAGAGCTGGTATATTCTAGCATGTATCTATACAAATCAGAGGAACAATGCTGTTTATTGCAGTTGAGACTTATACTAAAAAAATGCTCCACTTACAACCATATAGATTCTAAACTTCTCCTTCATAATTTTCCAAACCCACAATAATGCAGATTTCAGGTTAATAGTGTCATTATAGTAAGTGTATTACCAAGTTCATTAAATATACTCTTTGAAGTGTCATAAATTATATAATGGCCCACTGGGCGTGTCTCTAGAACAACCTGTTGGTTCTCATGGCTCTATGGGAGGACAGGGGGCTACTCTGCCCTGCATTCTCACTTAAAACTGGGATTTCAAAATCACTGTAATCTGAAATGATCTGTAGTAGCCCTGAAAGAGATAGCTGAGTCACAACTGCTCATTATTAGCCTTGCTAATAATAGCACTGACATCTATGACTCCACATAGTGACCAGAGACATAGAAACCCTGATATAGCTATAAGTTCACTGCTCTGAACAACAGTTATTATTGTACTACTGCAAATTGCAACACAAAGCATTTCTTAATCGTTATAATATGTTGTACTTAAAGAATGAAAGTGATGACTTAGTTTGAATGAAATAATACTGGGCAATATTGGAAAACATTACACACAGAAAAATATCCAATAGTATGAATGAAGATCAAGTGATAAATTTCTACATTTCCATACTCTTGGCTCTGCTAACAGGTGCCTTAAAAGATCTGCAACATTGTAATTTTTGAAAATTCTTCTTTTAGTGTCTGTGGCCCCTCAGGATCCATAGAGTGTACACCAATCCCAGGTAAATAACATTTTTTTTTTTCTGTAAATAAAAAGAAAAAAAGTCCATAGAACTGCTATGTCTGTCTCTATAAAAGTCTTGGTACTGATTTGGAATAATTCTTTCCAGTGCAAGTGAAAGCTGTGGCCAAAGAAAATTGGGCAGCACTTTTGTTGCACCTTGGAGTTAGTACTTCTTGTTCAACCTCTTTCTTATGTCTGTTTATTCTTTCTCCAAATGCCCCATATCAGAACTTATGGATTTCATTACAAGAGTTCGCACTCCCAGAAAACGTAGTACTGTAGGAAAGTTTCAGATAGTAAATTGTAGTTGTTATTTCTCTCAGAATATTTTAAAACTTAGTTTGTAAGTCTGTCCTTCCAAATGTTTTATGCAGAGCTTTATTAGATATGTTTTAATGTTCCTCTGAATGTAAAGATAAATTATTGAGATGTATTAGATCTCAGCTCCAGGTATAGCTCTGAAACAACATGCATGACTCATGTAAATGCTTACTTGTCCATTAGTATTTTGCCTTTGTCTCTTACCTGGTAGTAGAAAAATTGCACAGTAAAGCTCTTTCTTGCAGGGTGTCCTTGTGTCATCAATGGAACAAGTTATGGAGTGGGTGACACTGTGGCACAAATACAAGATGGCAACATATGCATAACATATATTTGTGCAGAAAATGGTTCTATAGTTGTTGGAAGTACTTATCCTTGTCCGACATCTAGTTCACCTACAACCATTTCAACCTCCTTTCCTGCCAGTACTCTTACCACCACAGGTAAATTTTCAACAGAGATGTGCATCTAGAAATTATTTTCTTTAAGGAAAATACTTTAAAGATAGAATGTACAAGTAGATGGGTTTATAGCTGACCCAGACAGAGCGACACTTATGAATTGTTTTATCACACTACACTAAGAAAGATTTTTAACAGTTTCATTTACTTCTCATGGAAAAAATTGTAACTATAAATGAACAGCGTGACTTCCTAATTCTGGAAAATATGTGGCATCTCAATATCCTGCTGGGATAGTAGAAATTGTCTCAGTAGTCTCAGCAAAAAAAATATAATTAGGACATTTAAAACTACTATTATGGTTTTTTCTAAAGCTTACAGATGATTGAGTGATCTTTTTTTCTATTTCAGTTACCACTACCACACCTCCAGTAACTGCAAGTAAGTTTTAAATACAAAACTAAGTTGTTAGAAATGTTAAAGGAACATTTAAAGGAAGAGTAAATTAAGGACAGCAACTACAGAGAAATATTTTTAGAACAACAAAAATATTTTTTTAAAATTGCATAAATGTGATAAGTATAGACAGAATAAAGACCTTTAAAAGCTCCAGCTTGGTGATTTTATTTTGATGCGAAGTTTCTGTTGAAAAAACTGGTAATATAGAACTAGTTTTAGAACTCTCTTCTCTTGGAAAAATGACAAGTTGCAATGCATTTTTCCAGTCCTTAATGGAATCAAATACGAAACTAACCTTCTCAGAATGTTCTCTGTAAGCTCAGATGCTGAATCTCTGTCTTTTCTTGCAGCTCCATGCTTTGGATTAATCTGTAATTGGACTGAGTGGTTTGATGTTAGTAAACCAGAAGAAGATGACGGTGACTATGAAACCTACGATGCAATAAGAAATAAACATGGAGAAGAAATATGTGAAGCTCCTGAAAAAATTGAATGCAGGGCTAAAGATAATCCCCACATGAGTTTAGAGGAACTTGGCCAGAAAGTAGTGTGTAATGTTGCATTTGGACTAATCTGTAAAAATGAGGAACAGGATGCAACTATGTGGCAACTATGCTATAATTATGAAATCAGGGTAAACTGTTGTGAGTGGCGTGAAATTTCTTGTGAGACAAGTACACCAGGTCCGACACCAACTGCAACTTCAACCACCATCAGCACAACAATACCCACCACCACTACAGCCAGGCAGCCAACATCAATTATCACCACGCCTATACACACCCCAACCATCACAAGCGAATTCACACCATCAGTCACCACCCCAGTAACTTCAACCTCTCCAGGTATTTAGCAGACTAGTACTCTATGCTCTTGCTTTACCATAGAGGAAATAAAGGGCTGTCAGCTACTAAAGGTGTGTCATCTCCATAGCAGGTATTGAGTTGGCAGGAAGTCTTACTTAGGTTGATTTGGAGCTCTGTCCTTCGGCTGGAGAGAAGATTCCCAGAAGGACAGTTGTGTGAGAGTAGAGTAGGCTTTGATTTAGACTACCATNCAGCTACTAAAGGTGTGTCATCTCCATAGCAGGTATTGAGTTGGCAGGAAGTCTTACTTAGGTTGATTTGGAGCTCTGTCCTTCGGCTGGAGAGAAGATTCCCAGAAGGACAGTTGTGTGAGAGTAGAGTAGGCTTTGATTTAGACTACCATTATTTCAGGCATTGTCTGGGTGGGGGTCTGCAGAATTTTTCCCTTTCTCCTCCTGTTTTCCTTCTGTCAGTGCTAACGTTTGCCTATGGTTATAGATCTAGGAATAAAGGTTTCCCCTGGCAGGCTTTCAGTAATAGTATTGCGCTGCAGGCTACCACTTGCTGTGAGCTGTGGTCTTTGGCTGCTGAGATCCACTAGTACTCTGTGAGCCTTTTCATCAGGCTGACATTGCACCACAGGGGAATTACATTGCAATCAGACAGGAACATGTGCCTGTGAATACTTCCTTACCAGATCACAGCTTCCTCTTTCAGTTCTTGCTCCATGAGTTAGCAATGTGTTCTGAGTAATAAGACAGACATAGAAAGCCTCACAGAGCCTTACTCCTCCTCACATCTTACCCATTGATAGGTAAATTTGATTTAGTGAGAAGCCCATTACAGCAACTTCCCTAGCGTCTTTGCTATTAAAGGATTGTCATGACATTGCCTGTGCACTGATTTGGAACTACTCTGCTTTCTGGGACCAGAAAGGAAGGCCTAGTGATACAGGCCTTTACTGTTGTGAGACTGGGCTGACCGCTATAGGTTTGTGGCAGGTGCTTAAATTCTGTTCAGTGTATATTGTGTCCCACTCATGCATCTTGCACCTTTGTCTGTTTTCTCTGTCCCTGTTGTTTCCAACAGCCTCACCTTCGTCCGCAACGGGCCCAGTGTCCTCTCCA
>VZSC01004058.1:7529-22097 GCA_013398225.1 Steatornis caripensis
ACTTGCAAATAAGAATTGGCAGAATAAGATTATAACTATGGATTTTTTTTCATTTCTTGTTGTTAATTACCACAACGGTCAAAATAATAGTTATATCTACAAAAAGCATTTGGGAATATGTCCTAACTTTTATTCTTAAAATGTAAGAAAATCTGTTCTGCCTTTTAGCTTAGCATTTCCAGTAAATTTCTAGGTACTTGCAATCACTGCAGTAAGAAAGCACAGCTCTAGAAATGTGATAAATGGTCCAATACAAGCCATACCTCTAAATAAAAGTCCAATGTTTATCTTCCTTCAGCATGGTGAGGTGCTAATTTTTGTTCATTTATTTATCTTTCTGTCTCAAGGAAATGTATTTTGCATATTAACTTCACATTATGTGTAAAATATTTGGGGAATGGGATAGCAACGTTTGTTATTTTATTGCTGCTGTAATTGGTTTAATTGATTTCTAAAGCCTTATCATGTTATAAACAGTAATGGCCCCAGACCTTTTGCCAAAAATGACACAAGACTTCCCACCACTTGCTAGTTGTCAAAGCTTGATAGCATGTCATTGACATTTGATGAGAGAGGACTTGAGCATAGCCAAGAAAAAACAAAAAAATAAACAGAATTTCAGGTTTATCATTTACAGTATGCACGTAATTTCTAACTCCATACATTTGTCACATGTATTTGAATGTCAATGCAGACTTAAGGCATTGCACTTGCAATTCAGGGAAATTGGATTCAGGGGCTGAAGCTTTCTTAAACACTCTAATAGATTTGTACGTGCTATATGTATTACAAATTTTACATACATATTTAAAATTCTGAGGATTCATCTATCTATCTAGTTAACTTTGCATGTGTATTTGAAAACACAGTAGCAAGAGAGAAAAACTGCCCAAGGAAGGTCAGTTCTTTGTACTAATCTCTGGCAAGTGTAGGAGTTAGTTCCTGCAACCTTTAATCAACCCAAAGGGGAACATTTGCTGTTTATCAGGATTTTGTAGAGGTAATGCAAATTCTGCTGGCTTTATAGTTAATAGATAATAGATAGTCTCACAGTCACTCTATATTCAGCTTCTGATATTTGCAATGTCTAAATCACTGGTTACTAAAGTCTATATTCACAAGCATAACGCCATTTCCTAAAGCTATCACTGCAATCTGTGATATTTAATCAACCTTTGTCGGACTGTGAGGCTCAGCTTCAAGAGTTTAGCCACGAGTTGCACCTTGTCCTAGCTGGAAATCCGTGACAGTCACATCTACAGTGGAATTATCTAACATGCCCCAATATTTTCTCTTTGCCTCTCTCTAGTCTTTCACCTCTCTGCAGAAACTTTGGCTCCTACATGCTATATCATCACCCAATGCTTTGGTTGCACAAATATGAGATACAGTGCAAGGCAAGTAGCCATACAACATCATGCTCTATATATGTAATTCACTGCCTGTATCTCTTTTGGTTTCCACTTTTCAAAGAAAGAGTTCATAAAGAAACACTGTGACAGAGCCTGAGGTGAAAAGTCTTCCAGGGCACAGGATGGAGGCATCCTTTATATATATGTGAAAAAAAAAAGTTGTTTTGGGCCATGTTGCCTCATTTATTGTGCTTATTTTTACTGCTGTGGAAAGATAGCTTGAACTAAACTTTTTACACTTTTATGGGAACCGCCAGGATTGTCACTTACTTGTCTTGAGAAGCAAGAGCTTCTCCTTGGCTAATGTAATTTAAATAAGCCTTCTGTATTCCAAATAATGCTGGGGGTTTTTTTTGTTTTTTTTCTTCTTATTTTCCATTCCCAGAAATTCCAAAAGTATTGAAATGCTTAGGTGTTCAAGGTACACTTAAGCATTATAGGCTGTAGGGTTTATACCTATGCCTATATATAGGGTTTATATGTCTATCTTCATCTGTACATCTATATTTAAAAGGTGTATATATACATATATATGTAAGGTCTATATATATATACAGTATACCCTAAATTGCTTAATTGTGTGTTGAACATCTAAGCATTTCAATATACAAAGCAAGTGTGTGTGCATGTGTGTATATACATATTTAAGGAGGATATATTATCTAAGTCAACATTTCCAAAACTATGCAAGCTGCAAACTCTGAGTCCAAATTTGAGTTTCTGTAGCCTTTGTAACAACACAAATCAGATTTTTGAGAGAATTTTGAACAGAAACTTTCAAATGGCTCATAAAAAAGGGAGTGTCATAGAATACTTGTATAAGATTAAGGAAATAAGAAAATTTAAACTGAATCACACATCTAATCTACTTGAAAAGAAGAATTAAGTCCACTGTAAAACTGTGCATCTGCATAAATGGAAATCAATTAGATTGATTTTTGAGGAACTTGCTGTATTGCTGTCGTCTCAAAACTCAATTAAATGTTGTGTTTAGTGATAAAGTCACTAACCGACCAACAGTTTCATCTAGAGCATAAAATTCACTAATTTGCACAATGCATTTCATGCAAAAGACTTAAAAAACTTAATGTATTTGACATTACGAATCTGTAACATGCAAATTTGCATTATGAAACACTGTACAAGAGAATCTTGTCTTTCACCAGTGTATGAAAAATAACTTACATAAGTGTCCTTGTGGCCAAGAAGGGCCAATAGTATCCTGGGGTACATTAAGAAGAGTGTAGCAAGCAGGTTGACATAGAAGGAGGTGATCCTCCCCCTCTACTCTGCCCTTGTAAGGCCACGCCTAGAGTCCTGTGTCCAGTTCTTGGCTTCCCGGGTCAAAAGAGACAGGGAACTACTGGAGAGAGTGCAGTGAAGGACAACAAAGATGATGAGGGGACTGGCGCATCTGTCTTATGAGGAAAGCTGAGAGACCTGGTTCTGTTTAGCCTGGAGAAGAGAAGACTGAGAGGGGATCTGATCAATGCTTGTAAATATCTAAAGGGCAGGTGTCAAGAGGATGGGGCCAGACTCTTTTCAGTGGTGTCCAGCAACAGGACAAGGGGCAACGAGCATAAACTGGAACACGGGAGGTTCCGCCTGAACACGAGGAAGAACTTCTTTCCTGTGAGGATGACAGAGCACTGGCACAGGAGACCCAGAGAGGTTGCGGAGTCTCCTTCTCTGGAGATATTCAAAATCCGCCTGGACATGTTCCTGTGCAAGAGATGAACTCTGGGAACCCACCTCATGCTAAAGAAGAAAACACAATCAGACCCCCTATATTTTGTGTGCTGCTTCCACAAAAAAAAAAGACAAGTTTTAATTATCCTTCTCCAGGTGTTGTGGTAAATTTAAGCCCTTTCTATTCTATTCAAAATATGCCTATATGATACTTGTATTTAGGAGCAGGCTCTAGATCCTGAATAAGGAGAGTATTTTTTAATGTTGAGTGGATGGATGTAAGTTCAGATTGTAGGAGACCAACAGACAAACAAGATGTCTCAAAGTTCGCCAGGCGTAAGTGACAGACAAAGGCGTAAGTGACAGACAAAGACCAGCTGCTGGTGGCGTATGTGCCAAAGCACGAGTGCCCTTTTGTTATCAGAACAGCCAGAAACAAGGCAGCTTGTAAGGAAACTTGAGCAAACTTGCTGTGATGCTAAACCAAGCATTGCCCCAAGTCGCAAATGCAGAAAAGGCCCGTACAAAGACAGTGTTGAACGAAGTGAATGCGACTGTTGTGCTGATAGGTCGAACTGCGAATCAACAGAGAATATAACCTGGTACTGTGTCCTGCCGCAACTGGGACCCTCACCACTGTCATGACTTGAGAATCACAGATCAACGGGACGCCACTGGCTCCAGAGGACTGCTGGGATGCTGCAGACCTGTGGTGGTGGCTATACTCTTACTGTGCTCTGTAACACTGCTTCTTTTCTCTTCCTTCTCTCTACTTCCACCTTTCCTCATCACTCACCTTAGTGCTATCTCTGGGGAGCAACAATAAAGCTGTGGTGAACGGCATTTGACATCGCTTGTGTCTTAATCTCACATCTGGGAACATTACAAACCTCCTGGACCAACAGCCAGACAAGGACGTAACACAGATACACCTTCCTTTAGAATTTTTTAAAAATTATCTTTCAAAGGAACTTGCATCTTCTTAAGCAGAGTACAGGAACCGAAGTGCTCGGCTGTCTTTTGAGATTCAAATTTTCAAGTTTTCCCATTTCATTTGTCAGTAATCCTCTCTTCTTCTTTTAAGATTGTACATATCTGGATGAAAAGTAACTGATGTCATCTGTAGTTGAAGCATCTTGAATTCAGTACAAGTATTGCTTTCTACTGTATCTCCCTTGGCCTCACACTGTATGCTACCTTATGAATACTATTATTTTCTCTGACACTTTTTAGAAACAACATGCATAATTTTTGTAGCATTCATTTTCTCTTTAATCCAATGGCATTATTTTTGTTTATATTACCACTGAAATTTCCTGAACTATTTTACCTAGACTCCATTCTCAGAAAAGCTCATGCTGATAAATGGTACCTCATAGAGGCTCACTTTACTCTAGTTCTGCCCCTAAAGGCTGTGTGGCTACCTGAATAAGCTTTCTCCTTCTGCAATTGTTCTAGTCAGACCCCGTTGTTTTATGTTTTCTGTGTAATTTTATCAACTGTACCTGATTCATTTTTGTTCTGATTGAATGCACTTTGAAAATGGCTGTGTTTTTGTCCCTTGTGAATTCGAACTTGGTCTGCTTCCAGGTTTTCTCAATCAGTTTAGAAGTTTCCTGAGATGTCAACCAAAGCTGAATTGATCTAGAAGTAGTTTCTAGTTTGAATGGTAGTTTATCTCCTCCTTGCCAAGTATTATCATTAAAAAAAAAAAAAAATCTAATGATGAGAGTAGTTTTTCCCATAATTTATGTTCTGTATGATATCATCTTATACGAGCAACAGAAATAAGATATAAGTTTACTTAGTATGGATGTTGTCAGAGTTGAATACCACTGTCCTATTCTCTGCATGATGTCTATGAAAATAGTACCAATCTTATGTCAGATATCAGTCTGTCTCATGTCAGATATGTTGGCTAGTACTACGGGCTGATCATTTTGAGTCCCCTTGTTAGAAGCTTGATATCCTTTGCCCAGCCTTTCCTATCTTACTTTTTTTTTTGAAATTTCAGATCTATTCCACCATTGACAAGAAAATGCTTGTCCCTTTAAAATGAGTGGAGCTACTTAGTGAATTTCAGAACATGCTGAAATATTCAAGTGAATTATATACCAAGTATATTGCTGTATGTGTTTATAGAACAAGACATCACTTTGTTTTGGAGGGTTAACTTCTTTTCTTTGATTTCTTTACAGTCAACAACTCGGAAGTATTGGACACTTAAAATACTCTCCACCTTTCACAAAGAAGAGGAACATGTAAATTCTTAGAGGGAATAAATATTCAAATGTTTACATCAGCCACATTTCCATCATCCTTGTATTCAGCTATGTGGCCAGTAATCTCAGGACAAACAATAGGTGAGTAGGTAAGTATTAATAGTTATATGTTACCTGGATATCTAATAAGTTCACCATACTTTGATTGCTTTGTAAAATTTAAAGTAGGATCTATTCTGATTTGCAATGCATGCCCTCATTTGCTGAAGTAGAGACATATTACAGGGAAATTAAAGATGTGACCAGGCAGGAAAGAAGTTGCTAATGCAAGTGAGGTAATGACAGGGTCATTGTTGTAAATTGGCTTAAATTTTGTGTGGTCGCCATCTTGGGTACGAAAACTCTCTAATGTAGTTCAAAAGGTGTGGGTTCCCTCTATTTCCATAGAATATGTAATCAAGATATTTTTAAACTAATAAGGAAAAAAAAAGTGCTTTCAGCAATAGAGATATTTTTCTTCTGAGAAATTAGAAATAATATGCATTTTTATTTTATTTCACATTATTAAAGATTACATAAAGAAGTATGTTTTTTCATTTTTCCATATGTCTTATTTTATATGGGAAGAAATTCTTCGATACAGTAACAGATCTCACTTTCATTTATTTGCAAGCTGAATTTAAGGAGTGTCTTTTGGGACAAAGGGAGGTAAGAGAATAAAATCCAGATGTTTCCAGTACTATTACAGCAGATGAGAAGCAAAAGATTTAATCTACACGGTGTGTAAAATGTTTCAAGATTTGAACAATCATGCTTGTGGAACAATCCCAAAATTTAAAAGGGGATTTTGAATGCTTTTATTTTGACTATCCTGCTTGAGATACTAAAATTGAGCTTTTAATGTATATTTTAAATATATTCTGCAAAAGTCAGTGTTAAATTGTAGTATTTTAAAGTGAGATGACCATGTCCAATGTGAATGTTGAAAAGCTGTTGTTGACAAAATGTCAAGTAATGAGGTAAGAATGAACATACATATTTACATACTCCATTGTTACCATAGAAGTTGGCAAACTAGTTATACTCCCAGACACCAAGGTTTCAGGCACCAGAAAGAAACATTCCTTTATTAGCTCGCTAAGGTGGGTGGGGGATCCTTCCTTCCTAATCCTTCCTAATCCTTCCTAATCCCCACACTGGCTCAACTTGAGCCACACTTATATAGGCACAGCTCATACATATTTAATTCAGCTCCCTGAACTACTTCACATATACATGAAATCTCCTGGAACTCCTTAAATATTATATTGTCCCTTGCGACTGCGCAGTTATGCCTCCCTGTGGTAGCCGTGATGTTCTGAGGGTCGTTACTTCATCGCTCTTACTCTCCCTGTGATGATAAAGAAATGCTCCTTCCTCTTCCTCTCTTTGTAGTAATCCTCCAAACCTCAAGGTCAATAGTCTTCCTAATAACTTGCACACACTGAGCCAAGTCTCAACTACAGACTGAACCAAGTCTATTATCTCTTCACTCCTACAAGCTCTGCTAGTTCTAAACCAGACTGCTCAAACATATCTCAGCAGGCCTAAACAATCCTCTGTTGTGAAAGCACAGAATTACAAAACACTCATATATAACTGTATCAACATTTCCTAAAGTTTCTTTTTCAGAGTCACGTCTTGCTTCTTTTTTCAAAATGTAATTCTCTTTTGGGAGTCTTTGCAGCAGTCGCTTCATGAAGCATGCTTTATCATACATTACCTGCAGGTTTGCTAAAAGAAAGAAGAAATGCCTTGATCAGGAAAGAATTGTGTATTTGTTTACTGTACCTTTCTTTAGTATTAAATTTAATCTGTCATCTTAAAGCATTTAATCTTTTCAAAATTTTCTTTTTTCTCTGTGGTTCAGAGTGTGTCTACAGAGTCACTGCATATGAAGAGAAAGGAAATGTTGTTTAGGTTGTACAGAATCCGATAGTGAACTTGAATGACTCAATCCGTTAGTAAAGTGCAGCCTTGGAGAACTGGGGATAGTATTTTTCACAAGACCCACCAGCTATGAAACATTATTACCATCCAGAGAATCTGAGAATGTGAATGAGAAATAATTTAAGAAAAACTAATAAATCAACCTTGTTTTATTTTGATGATTGTTTTATATTAGTCTGATTTCAGGCATAAAAACTGAAGGAGAAATCCTATCACAGGGTTTCCCCAGATAGACTTCTACAGAGGTCTGTTTCCTTCAGTAAGGATCCATTTTGAATGAAATAATTCACTGATGTTTATCTAGAAAGAGGTTTTAGCCCTAGGGTATCTATTGATTTCTTGAGATTCCTTAAGTCAAGCACATCACTTTTAAAGGTGCTTTGTAATAAAATTTGTGATATTTTAAAACATCTATATGAATTTCCTTACAGTTGCAATGTTTCAAAAAGATAATCAATCTTCATATGACGTCATTAAGCTACAGTTTCTCTGTAGGCTACAATATGAATTGCAAAAAGTGTCTATTTCAAAGCCATTAAAATGAAAAGATCTTGCCTGAAGCTAAAAATCTGTGTGTTCTTTAATAGTATCTAGTTTTTAATCTATGTGTGAGTAGCTGATTTCTAAAAGTTAATGCAGCAACCAATTAACACTTGCTAAGATACATTAAAAATCTGAAGATAATGAGATGAAATGTGTTCTCATACATTTGCACAGCATTATTCTTTAATAACGATTAGATTTGGTCAGATATTTGCTGATTAAGTAATCTGACAGATTTTCAAATATTGATAAATATATTTTGTCAACTCCAGCAATGGTATTTTTTGGACTAAATTCTTCTCTTGGGGAGGTTTTCATAATTTAAGAATAGTTCTGTTCATATTGGCACACTTTACATCTTGCTGATAAGGTATGACAAATGCAATCCTTTGGTAATGTTAATTTAATTTCTCTCAGAAATATATGATGGTGTTTGCTTCTGTTGTTGACATGGAAGAAATCACCAAGGAAACCAGGCAGTGTATTTCCTGCTGCATAGCAGTGTAGTCCTAAATCTACTGTACACAATTTACTGCTTTCTAAGTATTATAATGATTAATAGGCTAATAGAGGAAGCCTCATATTTTATTACTACACCAGACGGAAATCACATACAAAACTTAAGTCAACTGAGTTATATGACCAAAGAGAATGATGCACTTGCCTTTTTATTACTATTTTATTATAAGTGATATTCTGATCTTTTTTTCCCTTTCCCCACCCCACCCCTGCAGAAGACAGGAAGTGGTATAAATCTAACCAACTCCTTTGTCGCCCAGTGGATGAAGCGGCTGACTTTATTTTTCTAGGATTCAAGTCCTCTCTGGAGGTGATTTCTTTTTATGTCTTCATGCAGGCATCAGGAAAGGTAGCTCAAGTAGCTAGATTCAAAACACTCTGTAATTGTCTTTGCTTATGATGAGAAAACCATTTGGGAGGCAGGGAGGAAGGAGTTGCGTGTTGTGTTACTGCCGAGCCTCTCTCCTTCACTGTCTGCTAGCAGTGATCACAATGGTGGAGACTGTTTTCCTCTCTCATCCTGCCAGTTAATGAAAACTTTCCTTGCTTGCAGTATCTGTCTTTGGGGGAGGCAGAAGGTAGCTTTGAGCTACAAGCAAACATATAGCAAGGCAGAAGGCTCCCAAGCAAAATTTTAGACAGGAGCAAGGAAGGTATGGAAATGAAATACAATCAGGGATGAGCACCCTGTAGCACCTATGACCTGTGTAGTTTCCAGGCACTGTAAATCTCACTGGTGTGGTGCAGCCATGGTGTGGTGCAGCCATGGTGTGGCAGTGGGTCACCAGGGAGCCTAACGGGCTACAGTGGTTCCTCTGAGGGACATGAGCAATACTACTCTTATGCAGACATGGTCACTTCTTAGCTGTAGAACTTGTGATGTATATGTAATAAGCGGTTTGATGGTCATTGAAATATGAAATTTTGCTCTTTGCCTTGTAGGATTAGAAAGACTTGTCATTCCTGACTTAGGTATTTTTTTATTTGAAGCCAGAGACGACAGGCCACAGTTTTCTTGCCTCAGGTTATGTTTCCCTTGCTTTGTGGCCCATGTTGCAATTTATAGTTCCTTTAATATATAATTTTTCTTGTTACTATTTTTTATCATTTCCACAATGGAGGCAGAATTGTGTCACAGGAGAAGAGCAGTTAAGGTTTATCAGTGTCTCAAAGAATCACCATCAAGATATGAGGGATAAGTGTTTTTAAGATAATTTTGAGAACAAAGTGCAGCTTTTACAGAATTTGATGGCAAGATTCATTCTATTACTTACTATGTGAAGAGACTGTGAAAGGAGACTGAATTAGAGTGGTGCTTGGGTGCAACTATTACAGTGATTGGAGAGGAGCTGGGGGGAGAAGTGATTATACAGTGGTCAGATAGGGAAATTGAGTCAGAGATTAAGTTAGAGTGATGTACACAGGGTTTAGGGAGAAGGGCGTAAGGAGTGCCCTCCCTTTGAGTCACAAGGTTCAGAGTGGACACCCTGGCTTTCTAAACTCCTTCTCAGAGAGGAGTCTAGGTGTGGCTGAATCCACTCCTAGTCCCAGATTTGGTCAACGGTTTACAACTGAATGAGTGTAGGGTTGTGATTTCAGTGAAAGTAATTTAACATATAGGTATGGGTCTTAACAACAATTGATAGCAGCAATAGGTTGGTATCTTAACACTGTTACAGTAAATCAGGAAGCTAAATTATGTGATTAGCAAGCTTTGGTTAGTATTCAATGATCAACAGTTATAACAACTTATTTAACGATTCAAGGTTTCCTAACTTAAACAGATGCATACACACACATACACAGGTATAGAGGTTAACCTTTGATTAAGATGTTAAATTTAGTACCCAATAGCCTTTGAAAATCACACAGAGTTGAGTAATAGTAGTTGCTCACTATTTCGATCTGTGAAAAGCCTTCGTGAAAACCCAAATTCAATAACTTAATCTTTGTCTAACAGTGAAGGATCCAAGTTACTTTGCAGAAATTTGCAGAAAGTGCTCTGATAGGCATCCCATCTCAGAGGGAGATGCATGGTCACAGCCTGCTGTGGTCCCGAAGAGCTCAAAGAGTCTCGCTTTTGGGACTACTACTTACAGGGTTGCAAGATAATAGGCTTTGGTCAATGTTATTGTTTCGTGGCTACTATTCTTGACAGATAATTATTCTTGACATCTCTTAGATGTGGGCTGCGAGCTGTGCAGGAGGATTTTAGGTATGTTTCCCAGGCAACAGGAGTTCCCGAAGTGGTCAGCAGGTGCCTAATCACTCCAGCTCACTGTCCTTGTCCCGAGACAGAGAGGTACTGTATTGTTTCTATGTTTCAGCTCATTGCACCAACAAGAAAGTCAGAGCGTGCCAAATTATCCCAGCTCTTTGTTCTTATATAGTGATGGATGATCTGACATTTCAGTGTGGCCTGTGAGTAGGGGGAAGCAGGGTCTGCACCACTACAAATGGCTTTATCATGCACATTAGCAGCTTTTTGACTCAAACCAACCTACAAATAAATTCAGAAGATTGAAAATACATGCTTTTAGGAAACTACTTAAGTATTTTCTGACTCTTACATCTTACATCTGCAAGTATTCAAAGAGGAGGGCCAAAACTTCAGAATAATAAGGGAGAAAGGCTGAATATGAACTTTTATTTTGATAGTTAAAAACCTTCCAATCATAACTGTGAGTAGATGTCTCAAGAGCACTCACATGGGTATCTCAGGCCATCTGGCTCCAAGGTCTCTGCAGCCATTCCCTATTTCTTTCTCTGACAGGTCTCAAATGGGGAAGCAGATTTTCCCTTGGATTTTTCCAGATGGAGCAACAGTATTCTCTTTCTTCTCTGTTTGTTTTTGTTTGTGGCAGCTAATTTCTATTTTCTTTGATTACATTTCAAACTAAAGGATCTTGTAATGTTGCAATTTAGATTCAGTGTTGCTCTCTGGAAAAGAGCTCTACAATCTTTAGGCTTTAAGCTGTGATGGAAAACATCATTACTGAATTGTTCAAAATCAATAAGGCTTAGTGCAGAGCTTTACCGTGTGTAGTACAATCTACAGGTTATGTGAGAGGTCTTTTCAAGAAAGATTGTGACATTAATCTTCTCTATAAGGTAATGGCCAGACAACATGTGTCATCGAGTAAAATCTAATCAGTTCGTCATTGTATTTTAATTAAGGTAACCACATAAGCATTCTTAGAGCTTTGAAAAATATAAGGGTTTTTTTTTTTTTTATGTTTGGTTTTTTTTGGTTTTTCACTGTCAAATAATTGTTCATAAACTATAACTGGAAAGGAAAAGTTCCTTTCCAAATCACCAATGTGTGTCAAAAAGTGTTCCGTACATATTTCTTTTAGATTTGCTACACTTTTGTACTTCAAATAGCAAATAGAAATTTTGACAAAATAGCATGATTATTACATTTTTTGGACGACATCAGTTGAATGAAGTTTTAAAGGATTGTTCTTCAGTGTCAATCAGCAAGACATGAATCGATCTGCAGACAAAAGTCCAGAGGAGATCAACAACAATTAGAGATCTAAATCTAGAAAACCGAAGGAAAGAGTGAATTAATTGAAGATTTTTAGTTTGCAATGGAAGAAACTGAAGAGACACCTGATAACAGTCTTCAAAATTATAAAATACTGCTTCAAAGAGAGGGGAAATAATCAGTTTTCCATGTCCAGTGGATATAAGACAAGAAGTAATTGGCTTAAATTTCAGCAAGGGAGATTTAGGTTAGACTTTGGGAAAAATGTACTAATAGAAAGGACTGCTAAGAATTGTAATAGTTTGCCTATGGGTGCTACTGAATCTCTGCTGCTTAATGTTTTTCAGAAGAGAATATGCTGTAATGAATGACATCAGTATTTTGCTGTGCTTGTCCTGTGGCAAGACCACTGGCTAGATGATGTTTCAAGGCCTGTTTCTGCCTTTTAAATTTAATGCTACAACTGATATAAGCTTCTGACTTTCACCTGAAAGCTACAGTGTTAGCAGAGAAAATCCTGATCATAATTAGAATTTTCCTTGATCAAATCTAAATCTGAATCTTGAAGTGGAAGAAGGATTAAAGGAGCAGAGCAAGAGTAAGAACCAAGTGACTGGACAGTATATCAGGTTAAAAGACTGTGAGTGAGATGAATGAGTTACATGAAAGGACAAAATGGGCAGGCATATAAGTAAGGAAGGAAAAAATCACATGCTTTTGGGGAAATTACTGTATTTGTGTGAAAGTAGTGGATGGCTCTGAGGGAAGTGCACTGTCACATTCACTTTGGGCTTTCAGTTTGAAATAACACGAACAGTATTTATGCAAGTTTTCTCAAAGCTGGTTACTGCTAGAGAATTCTCTTTAGTCTCCTCCTCCTCTCTCCCCCTTAGCATTTCTGAAATTGCTGTGTTTCAAGAAACCAGAAGGGGAGAGAGAGGGAAAGAGAATGCCTTCCTACAAGACATTTCCCCTGACAGTTTTGGGCAGGAAGGGATTTGATTAAAAAGAAATAAAATTCTTCGGTTTTAGGTTATAGCTTTACTATATATCGGGTTCACACTCTCCATCTGCTAATTGCAAACCAACCTTGCAGTGCTGTAACCATTAATGCCACAGCAGCTGTAGCTTGCTCTGCTTCTCCCAGCCTGTTATGATAACTCTCCGGTTCTGGAAGCATTAACCAGTTTGTGCCAACACTGTGAAATCACCATTAAACCTCTGCTGAGGGCTAGAATCACAGTAGACTGAAGCAGTATGTGGCCTACCACTGTAATACTAACAGGTTTACTATCAGGGCTCTGCAGTGTGACCATAGTTAGTTTCTATTTTATTATAAAATCTTTCTGTTTTCTATTCTAGTAACAGGCATCATATGCTCATATTTTGAAGCTACGTTGTTCCTGCTCTTTTTCTTCCAGAGCTGCATAAGGTAGAGGGGTTAAGGAGGGAAAAGGAAGGGAAAGGCAAAATCTCAACATTTTTCTCTAAAGAGACAGAAAAACAGTCACTAAGATTCCAACTTACACTAAATTCTTCAAACACTCCTGGTGTCCTGGCAAGGTGTACGGAGGTAGAGGAGAAGGAGGAGGAGGACAGAAATTACAAATATTGTGAGGTATAATTTATAATTTTTTGTCCTCAGCCCTGCCAGATCAGTGGGTAAATTCCATGAATTACAAATGTTCATCCTCATCTAAGTTTCTCAGGATTTAGAAAAACTCTAGATTAAACCAAACAGGTAATTATCTGCACGTATGGCATGGGTTTTTTTGTTTGTTGGGTGTTCCTTGGTGTTCTTGGTAAAGAAAGGGAAAACCTTTTTTTTTTAATCTAATAAAATCTCTACTGAAAAAACAGTGAGAGTTTTTCCTGTCTAAACCTGAGTTAGGACTGCGTAGTTTGGCTCAATCAAGCTTTTTATGACAGTTGCTGATTTTAGAAGTTTTAAGATTTACTACTTATTCATTTTTATTTCTTATGCTTTATTTTACACAAAAAATGTTTTGTCTTGTACAGTGACTAATTACTGCTGACTGCAGGGGGATGAAGAGAAGAATATTACTGTGCCTACAAAGATGAAGGGGAAAGCAAAAGCAAGACTATTTCAGATTTATTGTGAGGCACCCATAGATTTGGGTTTGATCTTCGAGTTTCAAGGAGAAGCTTTCAGAAAAAAAGGAAGAAAAAATATTATTCTAGATACAAATGTACCTATATTTAACGGCCATCTTGTTTTGGTTTTAATACTGAAAACATAAGGTGAAATAAAGTAGAATACAAAACTCTCTCTTGATCTTTTTGAATGGCTCACATGTTGCTATGTTACTTCAAGAACAGAATACATTTTTTTTTACAGATCAACCTCAGATGCAACTACTATTACTTAACGTACTCTAGACTGTATTTCTAAACTGGTAATTGAAAATCATAAATGGAAGCAACAGGAAATGAAGGCCATGAAACTTATTTCCAAGTACACAGGGTATATAAAGAATTGATAATAATGTATTTAAATTTATAAGACTGTATTACAAGTTTCAAACATAAATTCAAAATGATCATTTTTTTCCCAATTCCCCCTTAAAACACACAATAATAACTTTCAATACTGCTGCTTTATACATCAATAGCACAAGCAAAACTGCAATAATTCTTTTGGTAGGCAGTGAAGATGACTGCATGACTCTCTGATGGAAACAAT
>VZSC01004058.1:27097-49202 GCA_013398225.1 Steatornis caripensis
TGGCATACGTCTCTGAACAAAAATGTGGCTAAATAATAAACAAAATGTGTGGCAAGTAATAAATAATACATATTAATGCAATAGTTTCTTCATTATCTTTTTCAAATATATATATATTTTAAATTTTAATCTCTGTTGACTGCTCTCACTGCTCTTGTTTTATGTCAGAGAGGAACCATGTGCTGGAATAACTACACTGTACCCTGGGACTGCAGAATTCTGCAAAACTAATTTTTCTGCCTTTTTTTAATAGATCAGAAAGTTCGTAAGGAGAATAGTGGTGGAGTTTATTCAAGTAATTCCCATATGGGTTTCAGTGAAATACTCTGTGTTCGATTTTGAGGTTATATAATCTGATATAAATATTATGGTACTTTACATTATTCAAAAATGGTAGTTTGATGAAGCCTCAGTGTGAAAGGTAGGATTTTAAAAGCACAGCTTGTGGCTAAAAATGACAGCCAATAAGAAGTATGATATAATAACCAAAATCAGATTAGTATCCAAGGAGTCAGTATCCTGCTCTATCATAAAACTGTAATTATACAAAGTATATCTGTAACTGGGAATAGAATTTGACTGAGCAGCCACTAACAATTTTATTTCTGTTTTTTTTTTTTCCACAAAACTTTATTTGTACTACATTTAAGACCCATTGCGGAGAGAGTTGTGTGTCTGTGAATTATAGACAGTTAACAATTCAACAAGACCTACTGTGTTTTGTAGTAGATGGTAAAGGTGTACACTAACTAACCTATTATGGGAAAATGCACTTAGATGCATCAGCAGTGGGCGCAATGAGATATGGGAAAACTGATAGTAACTAGATACACCTCCTCAGACTGCAAAATTAATCCATAGTGTGGCAAGTGTGATAGGAATGTGCCATGGTCTCTCTGAAGCATTAACAGAGTAACTGTATCTTCAAGTAGATCTTGCAGTTTTGTGGTGGCATCAGTAGAACTTTTACCTAAACTTATAGATAAACTTAAAATTGGTGAAGACCATATAGTATCACAGTATTCAATCTGCCCTCCAGTAGTGAAATGAGTTTTTAGAGAAACTGGTTAAGGAAAGGCGCTTATTGCACTAGCTTTTCATTCTGGAGATCTCTAAAGAGTGAACTCCAACCTGAGAGAAGCTCAGTGATACATTTATTAAGTACATGAAGACAAGATTTAAGTCTACATTAGGAAAATCCTAACCAGTTCAAAATCTCTAGCATTTGTTCTTCCATATGAGAAGTTTGGGAAGAGACATTCCCAGAGCATTAATTTCTCTAATGTCATTATTTCGTGCTCTCCCATTCTGAATTCAAGCAATGTGTGATTGACTCTTGAAGGTACCTGCCTATTTCTCTGGGTCTGGTCTGGTGACAGATGTGCTGATTTTGATTCATAGAGTACTCACTCCCTTATTTTTCTGGGTTCGTGTAAAATCCTCTTCCTGCCCATGTGTTTCCTGTACATGTACACAGTCCTCATTTTTCAGTAATCTATATTTTCTTTTTCTCAGACGTTGATTCCCCATTTGATCATTTCCTCTATCCTTTTGGAACCAGCTGCTCTTTTGTTCTTGTCTCTCAGTCTCTTTGTTTTCCAGTGCAATAAATTTATACCTCCCTTCATGTAATTGCAGACCAAATCCTTTCATGACTTGAAATATATGACCAGATTTCTTCCTAAACATAAATGCTTTGACTGAATAGAGACTGATTGCTGGGTTGGCAACTTCCAAGATTCATTGGTTTTGGAATCTTTCAGTTTTAATCCATTTGTTGATCTATATTTCATAAGTTTAAAGACCTTTTTTTTTATTTCAAAATAAAATGTCTTTAACTCATAAGTCAATTTGGAAGAGTGGTAATGCCTGATTCATTACCTGAAGAGGATTCTGACACAGGCAACATACATTTTCTAAACATTTTAATTGTTACCATTAATACAAACAGTCTGTCTCTTTTCCTCTAACACAACACATAGTAAGCTGAAAACCATTTTTTTCAAATATTGAAATTTTTTCAAATATTGATAGAGATGTCATCTGTAGTTTAGCTGAAGCTATAGGAAAAACAAGTTAGCTCTGTTCAAGTGTTTGTTTAAAAGAGCATGCTGTACTACTATGAGGTTAAGAAAAGCTTTACATATATGTATTTACTCAGAGTACACTCTAAACACCTGGTAGAACAACAGTAGGTCATTATTATTCTGTCATTTCACTGATATTTTTATGCTAAATATTGACTGTTTTATTTTTGGGAAATCACTTGTGTCAGGCAGAATTTTAAAGCCTTTTGAACATTTGAAGTAAAAGCAGTGACCTATACTTTCGAAGATTTGAATATTCAGAAGTGATTGGTAATGCGAAGTAAATTTGGACTGAAACATCATTGGCCTTTGCATCTATTGTAAAGAACAAATCTATTGCTCAGAATGAATTGACTCAAATCATTCTGTGAACACATAAAAGGAAAGATGCTTTCCCAAGTAGAATAATACCTCCATACCTCCAAGTATGGGTCTTCTCAGTGAGAGACATATGTAAGAAAGATGTTCATAACTTCAAAATGAAATATAGAAAGGAAAATCAGCATAAATGAAACAAATTTTATGGATTTCAACATGAGTTAAAGATTCTAAAAGTGAGAACAATAATAGATCAGGAATAATGTATTAAATTTTAAGGTATAGAAATAGATGTAGCATTCATTTCCAGAAAGTATCTTGGCGTTATCAATCTTCCCTCATCAATTTTAAAGCCTATGCAACTATTAATAACTTTGTAAAAGGAACACCCTTCTCTAAAATTAATTTTTGTCATCTTGTTGCTTTTAGGAAAATGATGAACCAAATAAATCTTAATGAAGTCAATAAGGAGAGAGTGATCAGCAATTTTTAAAACTATGTTTTTCATACATTTATACACTAAGTTTTAATTAAAGGATTCAGAAGGATGTATGTATATATTGTCAAAGAAGTACATATTTAACAAAATATTTGTCAGTAAGGCTGGGAATTTATCCCACAGAAGATGTAAGTATGTGTAAAAGTGGATTCGGACAAGAAGCCTTCTTCATGGATATGGAATTGTATACTTCAGGACGACTTCTGTGAACAAGCAGAATACCAGTATCCATTGAAATTAGAAAATAATGACATTTTCTAAAGTATTTAAAGAAAAAAGAAGTGAGAAATAAGAGTGAAGAGTAATACGTTAATATTCATAAATTATTATTTAGATTTATAGGATAATTACTGTCTACTTTGAATTATATATGTGTACTTTCTTGTCTAGTTCACAAACCTCACTATCATGTTATCAACATATTTTGAAACTCAGAAGTACAATTGATATAGAACTGGTATTTTCACTTGTGTGCATTGAAACACCAGGCTACATAAATTTACAGTGACTGCAATTTTTAGTATAGAGGAAAATTAAAATGACTTACTGAATCCAGACAAGGGTCTGTAGGTTTTTATTATGCTTTCACATGTAAAAACATACTTCAAGATTACGAAGTGAATGTGAGATATAAAATCTCACTTAAGGTGTGCTAGTAAAAGTTATATCTCAACTTATTAACTATCATTTTGGCCTTGTGATTTTTTTTTTAATTTTCTAATACTTGCTGGAATATTTATTAAAATACTAATAACTTGAAGATTGATTTCAGTCAGTATTTCTGTAATCGGTTCAAACCTTAAACTGGATGTTTAAAACTTTAGAAGTATTTTGGGTGTGAATCAACTCTACTGGTTTTCATCATATCAGATTTCTAGTTTCTTCTTATAAGAATCTTGTGTACTAAAGGTATGAATTTAAACTACAACCAGTAGTTCCCAGGTCTGTTAATTATACTGAACTTTTCTTTGTAAAAGAAGCAGATTATCCAAATTCATGCTATCATTCCACCATTGCTTTTAAAAAATTATAATTTTTTTCCTAGTATTAATTTTAATTTTAAATTTTTAGCTGTTCTACAGACACATTTGGTCACCCAAAGCCTTTGTTTAAAAACAGACAAAAAGCCCAGGCAAACAAGAAAAAGAAAGTACTAGTAATGTCGTAAGTGCCACAGAGTTTAATCGTAGTTAGGAAATTGGAAGAGACAACATAATTTCTCCAAAGATTTGTTTGAGAGTTCCCTGAAGACATGCTGGAAAAGGTTAATCTGATTAAGTTTTCAAAAGATGAAGTAGACTAGACTAGTGCTTGCCTTACAAAAGTTGCAGTCAGCTTGCCATGACAGTGAAACATATTGAAAAGACCAATAATAATTCAAACAAAGCAAAGGAAAGAGAAAGTAATGTGGGTAATTCATATAAATCCTATTCTGCTGTAGTTTTGCACCCAAATACCAAAATTTGACAAGCTGCTAATTCATTTTTCTGTTTCATACTGTTTTACTGTAAGGAATATGTTTCAAAGGAACGTAGTAAGTTTCACTTAAGACGTGCCAATTGGCAGAGATTCATTTTCTTGCAAATAATTCCTTGTGGAAAGTAATAAAAGACCTAGGTGAGGTCGTAGACTCTGGCTGGTGGGCATAAGCATCTGTGAGGGTTTTGCTGCTACCACATATTCAAAATAGAAAAATGAACTAGAATGGGGAAGGGAAAAAAAGAGACAATCTTTTGAGGGGCTTTGCTGTCAGAGAAAGGTCAACTAATACTGAATTTCTATACACATGTAGAGGCAAATATTAAGACTGGTTGAAAATAATTTCCTAAAAGGATTATTTAAAGGAAAAAAAAGCTTTTAGTCATAAGCAAAATAATTGTATAAATTGATATATTTAAAGAAATAGGCTTAGAAGAAATGCTAGAAATAGAAACAGTTGTCTAAAGTGAAAACAGATATAGTATCTTCTCTAACACATTTTAAATTCCCCAATTAGAAGACAAGATACGGGAAACCTAGGGAGTAATATGTGCTCCCAAATAGTGAACTCTATCCTTGCAAAAGTCAGTGGCAATGCTACAGTGATACAGTGATGATGGCTGAGGAAAATACACATAAATTTATTCTAGACACTTTCTTTTTATGTAAACAAATGGGTTTTTTCCAGGTAAGCAATATGCTTTCTCATAGTTCTCCAAAGTTTAGCTATACTTCTTCAGGGATATAATTGCATTCTCTTTGAAGATATGCATGGATTTTCAGGCAATAGAAGCGTATTTCAAACAATGTTGGTTTTATTGCTTTTTCCCCCCTCGTTTTGTTATTTTAATATCTCATTCAAGTCTTCTATTATTTGTTGTTTCTTTATTTTCTTGCCATTTTATTTTCTGCATTTTTTGCTTTCTTAATTTATTTTCTTCTCATATCTCTTCAAATCTATTTTTTCTTTTAATTAATTCTTCTCTACTAATTTATCCCTATTGTGAGATGGAAAAATGACAGAGGAAATGCAGAGATTAAAAAACCTTACTATTTTCTCACTCTTACTCTTTTCTTCTTTGTCTTTCTCATTTTTAATATAATAATATATTTTTGTTTACTCCCTTTACTGTCAACATAGAATCAGTGCATATAGCAGGAATACTTCTGCATGATCATTACAATGAGCACCCTGGGAACAAGGGCTGAGCTCTGGCCCTGTGAATTGCAGGCTGAGTTCATTTGGCTGTTAGGATAGAACGTGGAGCACGGAGCAAATAAGGGGGTTGTTGGACATGGATATCCTTTAGAGAAATTGCATTATTTCACCAGACTCCAGACAACTTTTCTGACTCCACTTAGATTTTTTTTTTTTGAGAACTAGAAATATAAGCAATATGATTGATTCTATAAGAAGATTACAGCAGAAGAACAGGACGAAAACCAGGCAATTAATGAACAAACTACCTAAGGAATTATCTTCCTTGGCCTTTAATGTGCCCCATGATATTCCTGCCTGCCATTATGAGTTTTATGTTAGCCTTTGCCACTAAACTTTTTAACTTTCTTTTTCTCCCCTTTGTCTTTGTCCCCTTTGCCCTTTCTTTAGTTGTTTTCTACATATTGCCCCTTTCGTGTGTCTTCTCTCACTTACCAGTTCTCTGCAATATTTATTCTTCACAATCTCTTTCCTTTCATATCTCTCACTTTTTTGTTCAGAAAATATTTTGTGTTGCTTAAAAAACCCCACAAACAAACAAATTGACACCACCACCCCCCCACAAATTAAATCATAACAAAAAAATCCCCCCATAAGATGCATTTGACATAATCCTGCAGAGGAACAGGTAACATCCCTTCAAGGAGTTAACAATTGTATCCAATATCCTGTACCATGTAATGTGTATATGTCTTTACAGTTTAAGGAACTAATGTAATTTCTCTTTGTTTACAATTTCTGATGTAATTTCTCTTTTAATTCAAGTCTCTGCTGGTGAGAATTGGATTCGAAACATACCTGTCTAAGGTTAAGTAAGGACAAATTCTGCTGTGAAGCTGTGTGCTCTGTTCAAAATGGATTTTTAAGATGCTATGTGCTAAGTCTTATTTGATTTAACATTGTGGAATCAAACTCTTATTTTTTAATCTTTTTTTTTCCCAAACTACGTTATTTCATTTTTATTTAAGACTGACAGGCATATTATTCATTTCTTACAAGTGCAAAGTAATGAACACGTAAAGGAAAATGTTGAATTAAATGGTACAGCTAGAGAAATAAACTAAGTTATCATGGAAAGAATTCTGTTTGTCACTGCAAAAAACTTGCTAAAGATTTTTGTTAAATATGTAGTTTTACATAACATCACAGTATTAAGTAACTGTTGCACTTAAGTCAGTTTACAGATTGCTTATCCCCATACATGTATCATGCTTCCAGAATTATTTATTCATTTGTACAGTGAACAGGATCAGAGTAAGGTCCAAATGAGAAATTGCAATGCACAAAATTAATTGTTTGTCTGGATTTTAGTATTTTATATTGTAGAGTAACACATGTAATTGTATTGCCACAATGCAAGGAGCAACAGAGGCAGAAATGAAGCCTGGAGCTAGGAGGAGATGTTTGTAAATGATTATATCAGTGTATTCTTATCCTGTATTTAATGTCGCTCTAGTTATGTGACGTATGGCTGCTACCTGCTTCACTGTGAAGTGTGACAACTTGAACTGTTCTAGTGTTCCTCAAATCAGCTAATTATTTTTAAGGTTGTCTACTGCTTTTCTGATACAATTTGTCCTTGTATCAGCCAGCTTTGAATGAAGTGGCTAGTCAAGCATCACAATACCTGCAGCTCAGCCTCATATAATTAGAAATCACTGCAGCTCAGTTGAAGAATTTTTACACAAAGATTGCTTAAAATGAGAAGTTACAGAACCATGTATATATGATTCATATCTTGCCTTCATTTTTAGGCCTAGGCATCATATCAATGAAATTGCTGAAATAGTAGTAAAGTATTTTTAGTGTCCACTTTACTTCTAAAGTTTGTATACACTATTTAAATCTTTGAGATGTACTGCTGAGGATCTGTGGGGTAATTTGAAGAAGTGTGAGTGGTAAGGACTCATTTTAATCATAAGCATCACCATTATTGAATGAGCTGACCAATGCACTCTTGATCCCATCTAATACATGCCATAATTACCCTGATAATGAATGAACACAGAACTTTATATTTTTCCTTTTTTTTCTTCAGAAATTACTATATAACGGAAAGGGACGGAATTAGCTATAGTGGTAGTTTAGGTGCCTTTGATCCTACACAGCATTAAAGCAGAGAATGAAAATTGGGTTATCAAATGTAAAAACGAACAGAGGAATTTTTTTTTGTATTCTGTTTTCTCAATATTTCAGTGACTGGGTAAGCAGATGGAATTAAATGAACACATTTTCAGATGTCCTTAACTGGCAAGGGAAATAATGAATTTCTAAGGAAAGTAGTTTGCTTCTAGGTATTAGGATGAAACCTACAAAAGAGTTACCCTATATAGACTTTTAGAACACATCTAATATAAATGATTACATTCATATTTGATGAAAAAAACCAGCAGCAATCAAGCACAATTTTCTTAAGGAAAGTTTCGAAACAACTGAAATGTTCTTTCTCATTTTTGTTTGAAGATTACTAGATTTAAAGTAAATAATCTAAACTTAGAACCACTCATACAAATTTCAAAGTAGAAGACAAAACCAGTTGGTTCTACAGAAAATTGTGATGTTGCTTCTAGTCCATGAACAACGTCTTTGGCATATGTGCTATTATCTGTGCATCTCACAAAATATTTTGTCTTCTTTTATAGGCAAATCCCATTGTTTTGTAATGTAAACAGAACACACATTGAGCATTCAAGCTTGTTTTTAAATGCTAAAATAAAAAATGGAATTGCATAAAATAAAATGATTGGAATTTGTTACAATGTTGAAAAAGTTTACAAACATGAATTCCTCTAAATCAATTAGCTCTGAATTTCTGGTAAAATACACTTCATAAAAGAAATAGTCATATGTATGGAAATAGCCTACTTAATTCCTTTGTTGTTTGCATGATTAGGAAGAAGTTAGTAGGGGGGACTATTTATTTTAAATGAGAAACAACATTTCCTTGACCCCCTACAGGATAGTATAATTTACAGAAATTCCTCACAGCCTTTTATTCGTTCGAGTTGTGAACCAAACAACTGGTTATATGTTTTCAATATTAAGTGATTCAGCACTGAAAGAGATTTCTAACTCCAGCATCTCTTCCTTATTCTCCTGGTGTCCCACCTAACATTCACTCTGTGTCACATTGTAACCACAAAGCAGAAGGTAATGCTTTAATTAAATAAATTAAATATTGCACTGGAACCAAAACCCAAAATGGTGGGGCTGCTGATCCTTAATGTGTCAGTGTCAGCCAAAGTTTACTGTTATGCAATACTGCTTAAGTAAGATGGGATCATGCAGTATCTTCTATCATGGCTGTAACCGCAGACTGAAATCTTGGGTAAACTAGCACCTTTCTCCATAAGCACTTCTAGGGTTGATTTGCACAGTGTATCAGTCATCAAGATTTTTTCACTACTTTTTTCCTTTGTCACTGTATAATTATGCAAAGTTATCCCTTGCAAAACTTATCCTATCTCACTTACCTTAGACAACACGTTCAGCTGCTGAAAAGATAAATGTACAACCTACTTTTAAGAATCTTGTAGCATCTATAAAATAGATTACTATATCTTTATGCAAACTTAGTGTTTAAGAACATCAGTGGCAGAATCTTTAACATCACAATACACTTATATATAGCATGAAAGTAGCTTTATTTCAGCTGCAGAAATCCAGAATTAAAACTAATTTATGTTTCTCCTTAGTCTTTGTTGAAGCAATATTTGTACCTTTATCTTGCTGAAGTTTCAGACACTTAGTTTCTTATCTCTAGCTTGCTAAGTGTGAGGGAAGTAGCGTCAAAAAAGTGTGAAGGTGGTGATGTTTGGAGTGACAGAATGACAACGAACCTGGGAAAGGAGAGACAAAAAGTGTTTTAACGTTTGTCTTTTTGTTTTCCACTACTCAGATCTATTTTAATTGACAATAAACTATTTTTCCCCAAGTTGGGTTTGTTTTGACTCTAACAGTAATTGGCAAGTAATCTTCCTGTGTTTATCTTGACATACAAATGTTCTCATTGTGTTCTTCCCCACTACCTCTGTGTGTGTTTGTGTGTGTGTATGTGTAGTAACTGAGTGCCTGGGCAGGAGTGTGGCTCTTAGCTAAGACTGCCACGGTGACTGTACTATATGGGTAAAACAAATAAACAAACAAAAAACCACCACTCACATGTGTTTACATTTGAAAACAGAAAAGATATGTATTTTTTATTGGTGGTGTCTTCTTAATTACTGACTGGACACAAATTTCCTCCTTCATCTCAGAGAATTTAATTATTCTTCACCCAATTAAAGATTTTCTGGTACATCAGAGATTTACTACAAAAATGATCACTTAGGCCAACATTACAGGCACCAGTTTGAATGATTGTCAGGACTGGATAAGAACACTTTCCATCCTTTGGTTATAGGTTGCTTGCTCAGGTGTGAAAGAAAGGCTTATAAAATTGCAGTTAGCTCTTTAAGAGCTTTGTTCCCCATGTGTATGGCTCAGCTCTCATGGTTTTTGCCATTGCCTGTGATTGCCTCTCTTTGGAGGCTTTTCTGTCTTCTCCTCACTTCACACACTCAAATTCCAAAGTCTTCACTTCCATTTGCAGGAGATCAGTTGTTGCCAATGCATTGCTTTTCCTTCTCCTTCCTACTCCCATTGTTCAGCATCACAAAATAGATTTTATCCTTTGGCAGCAGGATTCTGTTAAAGACAAAGCAAAAGTATTTTCATGTGATTCATTTTGATATACATGGTCCATTAAATATGTTCTGTGAAATCCTCATGTAATATAAGTCTTTACAACAAGAAATTAATTTGACAATGATGTTAAGGACTTTGGCTTAGGAAGCAATAATTAAACACCAGTGCCATATTGTTCCACTTACAGCATGAACTATTTGAAAATAATCTGTATGCAGATATATGAGTGAGTATCAATATACAAAGAAGCAAATGGGCCTTAGTATTTATGGCAATAGCTTTGTGTAGGACCAGATGAGACATTTTAATTAACTTCTCTTATTAGCATGGAATATTTACAGTATGCTAGTTTATGGTTAAACCTACTCTGGTTTGATTTCACTGAGAATGAGAAAAAGAGTGTCATAGGTGTATATAGAGGGAAAATAGGCATAAAATTAACTGAATTCCTTAGTAGAATCAAAATTAATAAAGTCAAGTCTTCATCAGATATTACTGAGATGCACACAGCTTTATCAATCTCAGAAAATAATACAATATGTGTTATAGTATTTATTTTAAGATATAATAACATATCATGCACACAATTAAATATTAATTTACCAACACAATAATATTTTAGCTCTTCAGTCCAGTCTACTGAGTCTCTGTAATTTTCTTACAACCATATAGCCATCTTCCCTTTTGTAAGATTTCTCTCTTCAGACCACTTCAACTTAACATGGTTAGCTCTTGATGATGCAAGGAATCTTTGTAACCAAGATGAATTTCTGTCACAAAATATAAACAATCTGAATTTCTTTTGTGTTTTCATTAGAACATTTTCTATATCTTAATAGTTAAGTGTTCCTTCCTTTGGAAATGAAGTAATAACCATTCCATTGGACAGTCTGTCCTAGGAAATATTCCTTTGCTGCAAGGACTTTGTTTATTGTGTTATGTGAGTTAAATTTCCAATGGTTTCAGAATGAAGGTGATGTGTATTTCTAACAATATTTATTCCTTGTACAGTACTTCTAATCCACATATTAAAGTATTTTTTCCTGTTCTTTACATGGGTTATATCTGAGCCCATGTATACGTATATTTATCATAGTCTTGTACAAAGTGGTTTATCAAGTACTAGTTATTAATTTTAAGCATTAGAGTATATATATAGTGCTGCTGTCTTTGCTATTCCTTTTTCAGGGAATGTTATCCTTCTTTGTGCCTAAGGAAGTAGGAGGCTGAATCCCATTAAAGTTTTTGCAAAACTAATTTACAAAATTTTCTCTCAAGTTCCAGACTGGGAATTGCCTGAAGTATGTCCATATTATTCTAAAGAGCTTGGTGGCAGAGCTCTCTAGGCTGCCACCTGAAGTACGACATTATTTAGAATTACTGACTCAGAACAGGAAATCAGTGCAGATACAGTCAGCTTTCCTAACAATAAAATTTATTAGTGGAATATAGTAGCCCTCTGATACAGCTGCACTGATTTTGATTCAGTACCATCAGTGACTGTTGTTAAATGACTCTGTACTCTTTCCATTTCTCAGGCTAGAAATTCATCTTGAATCTAATTTTCAAAAGGACCAGATTTTCAAAAGTTTTTGAGGTTAATAAAGGTATAAATAGCTCCAGAGAAGATTTACAGAACAGTTGTGACCAGGATAAAGGCCTTATTACTAGAATCAGTCTAAAAGGAATTTTGTTAATGAATATTTTCACATTTTCAGTGGGAAGTGATTTCTTTCTTTTTTTTTTAAAAAAAAAAACCCTATACAGTAGGATTTTTTTTTTTAAATTAACAGGAAAAAGTTCAATATAAAAAAGTTTTGGTAGAAAGTTCAATGGAAATATGTTGGTTTCTCTTTTTTTAACATATTGAGGGATTTTTTCCTGTCCTGCATCCTACAGTGAAACAATGTTTGCAGAATATCAATGGATCTACAGTAAGACTAATTTTCATTGGAACTGCAGTGTTATCTTAGGAACACTTAATATAATTGAAACACAATCTACACAGGTTATTTAAAGAGTAGCGTGTGTGTTTGAACACAGTATAAATTGGACTGCATAATATGTATGGGGAACAAAAATAGTTAAAAAGACAAGTTGTTAAATATTTACATTATATTCAATTGTATTTTATACAGTGTGTCTTAGACAAAATGTAAAAAATGTTGTTTGCACTGAAAGATCCCTAACAGGTCCCCTCTACTACCTACAATTGAGAGCTTCAGTATTAAACATAAAATAACACAGATTATATTTCATATGTATTTTAATTTACATTTTCATTTACCATGTGAAGAATTATCAATCGATGCTATCATCTGTAACACAGGAAGAAACAGAGCTCTTAAACAAATCTTTCTTCATGTTTCCTTGCTTGTAAATTATGACTAGGACACAAGTAGAAACTAAAGTTCACTGGAATAACATGATAACTATGCAGCAAGTGGCAGTGAGGCACGTAAATAGTCCACATCATCTTAAAAATGCGCTGTTGGAACATGCTAAATATTTGTTAGATGTATTCTGGTTCTGCCTTCCTCAGTCTATGGTGGGGTACAGTGGAAGCAAACAAAGAATCTATTTTCACTTGCAAGTTGTAATACAATTTGTGATTCATTAAAGCAATGATCCCTGAATCTGCTGTTCTTGATAGTGACTCTAAAACAATACCTACTGTGCAGCATGAAGGGTAAGCTTCACAGTGCATTTCATTGATAGTGGAGTAACAATGAACTTTGGCGTCTATTGTGCCTGTTATATTATTCATTCATCTGTTCTTGCTATATTGTCTTTTTTAATGGATTTGGAATCTTATATATTCCTGTGACTTTAATCAGCATAACAAGCAGATCTGTTTTGGTTTGGGTTTGTTTTGTTTTGTTTTGTTTTTTTCACCCTTCAGGATAATCCTTTCTGTTTGTATGTACAGCCTTTTTATCCTGTCTTCAAAGGTTCATATTCAAGCTACTGTCCTTCTTGACCACAGTGTCCAGCTAGGAGTGCTTTTAATCAGTCTGTCAGAGCTACTTTACAATCAGACTGAGACATACTTATTGATCAGTTGGTTTTTTTCTCCTTTCAGGAAGCTTGCCACTTCTTCAGTCTTTTCACTATGCACAGTATCATGTACATGCATAAGATGATAACTTAATGTATGCTAAAGATAGTAAGATTATTTAGTTAGTCATTCTTCCTGGTGCTCTCAGCAGTGTGCAAACAACTTGTTCTGCTGGCTGAATATTCCCAGCAGTTATCACACACCTGAAATACCTCTGGTCTAGTAGTTACTCTGTTTTGTGGACTACATGACTGCTTTTAGACTTGACCAATATTAATCAGTTATATAAATGGGTATTTGTAGATTATCTCTCCACCATGATTTGCTTTCATTAGTGGTTTCTTAATATGTATATTTTTAAGATGCAATGTAATAGCTTGATCTGATGCATTTGTGACCAAGTGGGAAGGCTCTCAATAGTATAGAAAACAGGCATCCTAACCACAGCTGATTCATTAGTCGTTTTCTCACTCTCAGCTCTCTTACATTTTTTATGTCCTTACCTGTCTCTGCAGTCAAATGCAGAGTTTTGACTAGAACAAAAAGCTATCAGACATCACTATTCTAACTTTGCTCAAATGAGAGAAGACGGCATCTTCCAATTGCTGCAGTAATCAGAAAGATTTCTTTTGGGGACATAAATGCTTTTTTTTTTTGTATTTTTGCTTTTGTAAATGATAGGTCATATCTGTTACTTACACAAAGCTGTTCTTTTGAAAGAATGACTTCTCTTGGCTCTTTGCCAGCGATCTTTTGTTCTCTTAGTAACAGCAGAGAAAGCATCAGTATCAGCTCACTTACTTTCATCCTGTCTCTCCGAGTAACTTGGCCGATGTTCCAGAACTGGCACTGCTTGGAGGATTAAGAACTATCATAGTGGATATAGCAAAATTTCCTGATGTGATTTCCTCTTTTGTTATGCATCACACAGATCTTTGTTCTAGTCCAGTAACCTGTGGCAGTGAGATGGAAAGAGAGACTGAGGCTGATGAAATGCACAGAACAAACTGAAAATGCATGATAAACTGTCATTACAAAAGTACAGGAAAGTTTATGGGTACCAATGTCCAAGGTGCCTATAAAATGTAGGCAGTACTGATACATATTTGAAGATACAGTAGTTACATACTCGCGTAAATACCAGAGATGCTGGATACTTTTTGCATACTCTGCCTGCACAAAGTTGCTTAAGAGTAACTGCAGAGCTCTGTGAAGGATCAGGATTTGGAGAAGGTTACCAAACTTTAGGTCAACATAGTATTCAAGGCTTGTCCCATGTCTCCATTTGCTTTGGTGGGATTTTAACCGTACTTTTAAAATGGAAAACATAATGAGTATCCACAAGCCTAACATCAAAAATTCAAAGTTCACCAGGTGAACTCATACTTCCAAAGCCGAGAAAAATGAGTGCGGCTTAAAAGGTTGAAGCTATTCTTAAAACAAACAAAAATAAAACAGCAGTCAATCAATCTATAAGAAAGTACCACTAACAAAGAATTTGTGCTCCTTTCATAGTCTTCTGTTTTTCTGAGGCCAGTGTATAATAAGGCTGCATTTTCAAGCTTCTTTTCAGAAGTACTGGAACTTTGGAAACGAAATCTAAGTGTCTCTCATAATTATCTAACTGAACAGCCTAGTGAAAGCAATAAATACTGACAGATTAAATTGTAGAACTAGTAGCATGAAAAAAATAACATAAAAGCTTTAACCAAAAAAAGGAAGAACTGCAGAGTAACAGACTGAGAAATAACCTTTCAAAATAACTTAATGTGAAATCAGTTTCTTTAAACCGCCAACAATTGTTCTTCTGAGGTCAAAAAAAACCCTCATAGTCTTATATTCAGGGAAGTGTTAAAAGGTCAGTAATATTGAAGCTATGAGCAAAGACTCAGGTTTTTTGTCTGGCATATATATACGTATATTCACAAAACATAACATCATTTTAGTTATGTGATGCTGCTATAAGGTTTTGTGGAATTCATAGCATGAACAGATAAAATTGGTCAGTCAGTACAATAACAGCGTGTTGTAAAATGAGACTTTGAAAGTCTTGTGCTTACCTACTCCTTCCTATGCTCAGACAAAAAAGACTGGTTAAGAAACAGTTTTGCTTAACTTTTTTTTTCCCGTCTTTCTCCCTGACTCTGAGCAGCACTAACCACTATCTAGGGAACATCAGTAGGAATGGCATGCAGTAAGGCTCTGGCTTATAGTAATTCCTGTGAAGAACAAGGTCGATGCTTGCTTCTGCTAACTTTCTTACACACCAGAACTGAAAGAGCAGAAAAGGGGACACACCCACGACACATCATCCTATTCTTTCTCCTAATCTGATGAAGGGCTGTTGACTTTTAAAAGTGTGAAGGGTCTTTAATTCATATTAATTTTATCTGGTGTTTTCAGTATCTCAAGAAAGCATGGCAGCATTAGCACTGCAGTTACTCCCTTGTTCTTGTCAATATGTTAGGTAGATTTTGCTGTACGTCCCTACATGCATCTCTGTAGTAATACAAATCTCTGTTTGTTTATCTTAAGTTTAGTTTTCAGGTGTTAACTGAGCTTTCTGATACCTAGTTTTGAATGAACAATCTAGAAAATACCAGATTATTTCCTTTAAAAATCTTGCTGTGCTACAAGAGTTAGATGAAAAATTCTGCTGAAGAAAAGAGGCTGTGTCAATTTTAAGTGTTTTAGTGCAGAATAATAACTGGACAATTTTAAATTAGAAGAATTTAAAAATAAAATATTTAATTTCAAATTATTTTTGAATATTTTTAGCCCAAATTTTCCACTTGACTATTACACGTTACCCCCTCATCTTGCAATGCATACGAAGCAGTTCTATTCATTCATTTTGCCTTCTTAATATCTTAATTTATGCCTGATGGTGTGTTTTGTATCTGTCAGCAGAGGAAATAAGCCAGATTTCCTTGCACTGAGAAATTTTTTGAAAGGTTTTTCCTGGTCCTGTGTTTTCAATATATCTTTTTATTTGAACTTTTCTCTGCAGGGTTTGTACACAGTGGGAGGGATTAATTGATTTTTTCCTAACCTCCTTAAAAGTCTGGCTACTACTCCTCTCTTTCTCTTCTCTATTTTTTCAAGATAGAAAAAAGACACCAAAAAATTCAAGATATTATTTTTTTTAGAAAAATTGTGAAAAAAATACTAGCATTCTGATACCTCTGCCAGTTCTAGCAGTAATGTTTAACCATCCACTCTTACAGCCCACAATATCATCATTAAAGGATGTCAGGATACAGCTGCTCTGAACCAATATTCTTTCTTGAAGAATTTCAAGAAGCAAGTTTAAAACCTATGCCAATGCACAAGTTAACAGATTTTTAGAAAAAACTAGCAGGAAGACATTGCAAACAATTATTTTAGTATCTAAAAAAATTAAATCTAAAAAATAAAAATCTGATATCACACGTTTCTGAAACAGGATCAACAGAATCATTATTTGTCATGTCTTGGAGCGAAATATTGGGAGAAGAGACACTTTGATTATTTTTACTATTAAGATAAAATGGAGACTTTCCAGTTCAATTTCATGTTTAGAAATCATAGAATCATAGAATCATAGGATGGTAGGGGTTGGAAGGGACTTCTAGAGATCATCTAGTCCAACACCCCTGCTAAAGCAGGTTAGCCTAGAGCAGGTTGCACAGGAATGCATCCAGGCGGGTCTTGAATATCTCCAGAGAAGGAGACTCCACAACCTCTCTGGGCAGCCTGTTCCAGTGCTCTGTCACCCTCACAGTAAAGAAGTTCCTCCTCATGTTCAGGTGGAACTTCCTGTGTTCCAGTTTGTGCCCAAATGTTTTATTTGTTTAACTACCTACGGGAAAAAAAATTGTTCTTCAAAACACACTATAAACAGCTTAGCACAGAAAAATCAGTGATTTTTCATCATAAATTCAAGATGAAAAAGGCTCTTTGTACATGTATGTATCTGTGTGTGTATTTGCACATGATTTTGTAAGGGTAAGTGAAAATCTTGCTGCCCAATGGATGCATCCTTATGTGCATGTGTTGAGGCTTGGTGTTTCAATTTCACATGACTTAAGTGCACTAAGTTAAATTATTTTAATTCTATTAGTTTTATAAAAATTTTTCTCATTTCTCAAGTTTCCTACTTTAGGGGCCTTCAGGAGTCATTAGTTTGCTGCTCCTTGTCTGTTGGAGGAAAGGTTGCTGCCTATATGCATTTCCACAACAGTGATATCCCTGTGACCAGCTGTTTTAATGCCGTCTGGAAATCGGTGAGCTTTCTAATTTACTTCCTTTAAATGGAAAGCTAAATACCAAAAAGCCTTCTCCAGAGGAGCAGGATGGAATTGCTTCCCTGCTGTTCTTCAACCCCTCTTCCTGAAATTCAAGGGCTTTTATACAGATGTGTGCTGGTAAATAGTACAGGAACAACTTCTGTATTTGTTATTGCTACAATAATCTTCTACTGTGTCTGTGAGTGTTTTCTGTCTTATTCTGGTGAATTCCACATGAGAAACTTTGATAGCATGAGTTACAAGATTTTGCAGTATTTGAACTGGAAACCTTTAATAGAATCTGTTGTTAGTGTTGAGTGTTTTATTCTGCACAAAACAGAGAGCATCCTGTTAGTCTTTCTAAAAATTTTGTTGTGGAGATTGAAATTATATACCTCTTTAGAGCTTTTCTCATATACTGTTTTTCACTGTCTTGTCTTTATGCAGTGGAAATCTTCTAGCAATAATCAACTGTATGATGACACTAGAAGTTAGATATGCTCAGGAAAGTGGAATTTACTTTTCATATTTTCAATATTTCAGGAATTTAGTTCTTATTAAACTTTAAAATTACTATAAGGAAGAAGATGATGTATTGCTTAAACACTTCCATAATTTCAGTGTATTTTTTACATTAATACTTTTTGCCTGATAAAATGAATAATGCATGTGTACAAGAAACTTATCTAGCCTTTATGAATGTCTAAGTGCCTTCATCTACCCACTTCCACATTTTGGCAAATCAACAGGCCCTTTTTTTTTTTTCCAGTATAGACAAGTGTTATTTGCATGAAAATCTACTGACCAGGGATTCATTATGAAGACTAATACTTATCTGACATGAATTGATCTCAACTCCTATTAATGATGATTGTCTTAAAATATGTCAAAGAGCTGTGGTAGTTCGTTAAGTACTCATAATGTTAGTTTTCATGTTGACCTGCAAAGGCTTAAGATATGACTATAAGTAGAAATTCAGAAAATATTTATTCTGATAAGATCACTACTGTAGCACCTTTAGGGCCAGATTTTAAACAGCTCTCTAGAAAATGTGATTATCTGCTTTTTATGTGCTTGTGAAGAACTCTTACATACTGTAGGATGTGAAAGGTAAGGTGAAATGGAAGGTGAAAAGTAGAAAGCTTTTCAAATCAATTTCTCCTTTGGGGGGTGTGAGTGATTTCAAATTATACTAATGGATACTTCTCAAAGTTTACCATAGTAAAAAAATAATTATTTGAGATTCAAAAAGCAAGCACTTGCAATTTCTCCCATCTTTGGTCAGAGAAGTTCATGGTCAAATCCTAATTCTGTGCATTGAGATCATTGACATTACACTAAAGTGTATGACACACTGAAATTGTTAGTTTCTTACGTACCAATGCTTCTGCTATTAACAGGTCAGTATGTATTTTATCGTTTATCATTATCATTTTATCTCCTGTATCACATGAATGAGTCACAAAGTGTTCAAATTTCTCTAATTTGAAGATTTATTTATTAAATTAAATTTAATTTATTTAATCTCTATCCACATTTGCTTGAAAGCTATGACTGTCAGCAGATCCTTAAAAGTAGATCTGATGAAATAATATCAAATTTTTTTCCTCTTGATTTGATTCTGAATTCAGAGGTCACCAGATTTCAGAGTTTGACAGCTGAAGTCTGTATGTGCTACCCTCATATAACTAGTGTTTTTTAATATTACAGTATGGCAACCTCCCAGACTCCATTCAGAACCCTTATGCCAGTTGCATTTGAAGATTAAATATCTCCAAGATCTCTACTGGAAAAAGTGAAGAATGAATTTTAAAAATTGGCTGTTAATTTAATTACGACACACTTTATAGCATGCTTAGCCCTACCCAGGAGAGCTGTGTCTTGGGGAATCTGCTGCCAAGCATTACCTTCTTATCAGTCTGTCTCTTTGCTTCAGACTTGCCAACATTTTCATTAAGTGAATTTTCAGAAAGACATCACGAAGAAGAGTGAGAGATGTAATAGGGTCATGAGCTGTTACAGTATCTGTGAAGATACTGTAAACTCCATTAAGCATCCTGCATAAAGTAGATTTACTATGAACATTGACCATTTTTAACTTAGTGAATCATTCAGGATTTTTAGCTAGTTAATCATTCAATTGTTCAATGAATCATTTAAATAACTAAGGCAAAAAATATCTTCATTAGTTGCTCAGTAGTTCAAATACATTTGCATAGTGAAGTTATTGGTTTGAAATGCTTTTTACTTTTTCTTCTTGTCGAATGTTGTTCTATTTGTGATTTAAACATGTACTCAATCATGTTAAATTTCATGAAATGTTTTCTGATGTTTCAGTTACTTTTATGAATACTCAGCAGTCATCCCAATATTTGAAAATAATGAATAGTATGAAGGTAAAAATCGTAGTAAACCAGTCTCAGGGCTTTTATTCAGGTAACAACCCCCAAACAAACAACAAACAAACACAAAACCACCAGTACTTTATTTCTTTTCTTTTGTTGTTTGAGGAGCAGAGAGTGCCTCAGACTGAGAGCTCCATGTTGGGACTCTTGACTGTATTGTATTTGGGAGGAGGAGACTGTGACTCCGAGGATGACCCTGCTCCTGTCCCTGTCTCACACATGGGGGAAAAAAGGCATTTACATTCCAAGCTACTGGTTTTAAATGGAGAGTGCTGCGTCCTCCCCACCACCACCTCATCCTTTCCAAACACCTCTTTGACTTCCAGTTGGACATACTGTAGTCACTGAGAAGTGTAGGCAGTCATTTGCTCCTGGCTTTTTCTCTTCTTACCAACTTGTGCACTGTGGGGAAAAGTAAAAGCACTTCAAGGAATTCCACCACTCCCCAAAATCAGGAACTGCTTAAAGCATTTGGAAAAAGGCTGCAGTATTCCGCTTCATGGACCTTTTGGGAGATGAATGTTTTGGCACTACAGACCCCTGCCTAAACTAGTTGCTAGGTGTAGGATAGGCTGAAGCCTTGGTCATCCACAAAAACCATGCGAACCCCAGCTTAACTTTTGTGAAGACGCTTAGGCAAAACTGTGGATGTATTCCCCTTTCAACTCTGTGTGGATCACTGTACATAATTGTGGTGTGACCCCAAAGAGTAACAAGGAGTGATTTTTTAAATAAAGTCTTTCTCACAACTGGTATCTGTCTTGTTGCACATGTTAGACAGATGAGTGTCTGAGACATTGTGTCTTTCTACCTAGGCAATAAGATTATACATGCAGTGAAACAGGACTGTGTGAAGGAATAGGATAAAAGCATATTTAATCTATTTAAAATCTATTTTGAAAACATGTTTGGGTTTTTTTTTGAAAGGTTTTACTATTTCCATACTGATAATTTGCATAACCAAAAGATGGCAGCAGCCTAGCTACAACAGATGTATATTTACAATGTTTGTTCTTCTGCACTTGCATGTTTCTATCTCTCAGCGGTTTCCAGATTGTCTCAGTACTGAAAAAAATACTGTTGTATTATTTCTCATTAAGAATGTTTTAAATAAGGAATACGTTTACTGATTACAAAAATATTATTTATGCAGCTAAATAAAGCAAATGAATAAAAAGATATATGTTTGAGTGTTTATTGCCATTTTAGCACATGCATTGAAGTATAAATGATAGCAACATCAATGAATAAATTAATCATAATTAGCACTCAGTTAAAAAGATCTTTTCGCATCAAAGATGTAGATTCTGTAATTAAAGCTCCTAATTTTAGATAAGGAAGGATATTTATCAGCAAGTGTGTGATGCTTTGGAGTGAAAAACACTGACAAATGTTTATTATATAGCAAATTTGCTAATAAAATTAGAATTATAGTGAAAATACTCCCTAAGCTGGAAATGAAAATCTAAAGTGACCATTTGCTTTAATTCAATTTGATATCTCCAATTTAACATAAAAATTTAATAACATAAACTGAGTAGTATAGACTTGACTTTTCTACTCTACCTTGAGAGTAAGGACTAAGCCAAATAAAGCGGAAATTAGGTGGCACTTATATGCTGCAGTATGTGACATACATAAACTCCAGAACTTATCACTTAGATGACAAAGAGCCAAATTTTTTGGTCATTAAATCTTTATGGAATCTGAAGTTCTGCTCTTTCACCTCCATCTGGGTCTAGGTCATAAAGTCCCTTGGAGCCATTCTCATTCCTGCTGCCACTACATCTCACAAAGCAAAGGGTCTTTATGCATAATACTTGTACAGGCATGGACACATGCAGAACAAATTGAACATGTCATATTAAGTAGCTGCTGAAATTGGTACCACAAGCAATACAGGTCCTCTAAATTCAGGGAAAGAACAGCAAGAAATAGCATAACTGTGTATCTTGGTCCCCTTAGTAAGGGTTATTATAACCACGGATTGTTTAGCTATTAAAAAGTAAATTGACAAAACACAAAGTCAAGGTTGGAATCTTAGAATTAAGTTTTTTTTTCGCTTGTTCTGCCCCCCCCCCCCCCC
>VZSC01004058.1:49345-65786 GCA_013398225.1 Steatornis caripensis
TACTAAATTCACTGGGTCAATATGAATCAGTTTTCTTTCAGGAAAAATGATTGTCGTGTTGGACTCAGAACAGAAAAATTACCATGAACTCAGTTAAGAGACAGGAAATAGAACTACAAATGTCATTGTCCATTTGTAATTATACACACAAGTTAGGTAACTAAATAGCAAATCAGTTTTATAAGTAACCCTCAAAGCTTATCCAGAGGCTACAGAACAGTCAATAAGGAACAGTGTATCTCAGTTTTGTGTTTATTAAAGCAAACTAGTCTTAGTACATGGATAAGTTAAAGTTATTTCCTTTAGGAATATTTAGCAAATTCCTTTAGGCAGAAATTTCTCAGTAGAGAACTTCTGACTGGAATTTCTCTACTAACCAGATTAAAAAAAATCCTTGCCAAACCATTCTCAGAGAACAATGTAAATATCACATTTTTGTGAAAGCTTTTCTCCAATTAAAAAAATCAACAAAATCCTTAAGTGAGCAACAGTTTGACATGAACAGTTATTGTGGACTCAATGGGAAAGAAAAGAAAAATATAGATAAGAAGAGGGAACAGCAATTCTATAATCATATTGTATATATATATATAATTTATGTGCACATTAGATACATCTAAATGGATTAAACAATGAAGCATGGTGATTTAGTAGCTTAAGCTTCACTTCTATTAATAAGACAGAAAAGAAATTGGAGAAAATACTATTTGTCCTAATGCCATGTATGTTTTTTCAGTACCTCAAATAACACCATATATTTCAACATGTATCATATATAGACACCATTTTATTTGCAAACAAGAATGAAATTATTCTTCTTCTGACTAAAACTCTTTGTTAGTATAGTTACAGTTCTACCATCCAAAATGTAAATTGATTTTCAGATCAAATTTGAGTTTTGTGTTGAGTGTTTGAAATTTCAGAATACTTGTTTCAGCCTCCTGGATAAAAGCTACTGCCACAAACTGTTAACTGATTACTAGTTATTACTGCCTTATATAGATAGTAATAATTGATTCTGAAAACACAGTCCTTAACCATCTTTCAGAAGCAGACCTTTCTGAGCACATCAGGACAACTTTTTTTTTTTGTTTGTCATTTTATTAAATCAACTAAATCAGCTGCATTTGAAGACATCACAAATAACTTAAGTATTTACTGCAGTTAATGATTAGTTATTTTTCAAAAAAGGAAACACATCCAGATAATTAAAATTGCATTTTTAAAAAATTAAACAGAAAAATATTTATTTTGTACTCCTGATTAAAGTTCCTTGAAGTTTGTCCCCCCTTCCCAAACACAGAAGTTGTATAAATGCAAAGTAAATGGTGAAGATTAACCTATTAATGGAAATTTGGCCCTGTCTTTATTCCTTGTCTGTTTGTCCCTGCAGCCACTATTATTTTATGTCCCTCAGATATTCCAGTCTGTGTTAGTCATGAATTCCCACTAGTCTGCAGCTTTGTAAAATTTTTTTTTCCATCCCAATTACATAATTCACTCTCATGATAGGAAATCAGAAGGGAAATTAATCAATTTTGTCTGAAAGAAGCTTTAAGGCTGAACAGATGAGATTCTCGGACTTTGAAATATTTTAATGAAGCAATTAAAATAAAAGCTGATGAAGGTGGGATGTTAAAAGTAAAAATTATTATAAAGCTGCTTTGCTGTTTAAAGAAAAGCAGCAAGGATCTACTCAGTGTGCACTGCAGTTTTATGGGCTGGGAGTAGTAAGCTTATGCAGTCAAATATGACAGGCAAGTTTGCACTGATTATCTTCAACCTAGGCATAAAAGTGAACCCTGCTTTAGGACCAGCACTCAAAAGAAATACTGTAGAATATCACTTAGTTATAAATCTGGTGCAAACTGGTGCACTGAGGTTTAATTCTGGCTTAGTTTACAATGTTTGAAAAGGCTAGTACATGCTAAAAATGCATTTCTGATTTTATCACAAGAACATCACTCTGAAACATCCTCTTATGAAAATTTGCAAAATATATACTTCTACATTGAAGAGAAGCACTGGCAGATACTGCTTGAAGGAAACTGAGCTGTGATACGGCTGTCCTTTCCTACGCATAAGTCACAGCTACAAAGCATTTACCTCACCTCTGTGTTATAATCACCTGACTATATGACTTGATTCTGTCTTTCAAAAAAGGTTTTTTCTACAACGAAGAGGAAAAATAAGAACTTTGTAGTAATAATCCACAAAGTAAAGAGAACTTCCAAACTATTCTACAGCTAATGTATTTTGTTTTTGTATTAAGATGTCACATCTCTTACTTCCTTGAGCAAGTGAGGTGACGTTAGCTATTTTAAAATGTAAGTTGCATTTAGGTATATGTATTGGACCTGGCTAGGATAGAGTTAATTTTCTTCATAGCACCTCATATAGTGATATGTTTTCAATTTTTCACCAGAATAGTACTGATAATACACTAATACTCTAGCTTTTGGTGAACAGTGTTTGCACAGCATTCTCAGCCTTCTTAGTTTCCCTGTCTGCCCCTCCAGTGGTTGTTGGGCAGAGGGTATGTAGTGGGCAGAGAGGGGAAGCAACTAGGCAGATGACCCTAACTAAAAGAGATATTCCATACCATATAACATCATGCTCAGCATTAAAAGACAAAAGATAGAGCTTTAAGGATTTAACCATCTTTTGTTCAGGAACTGGCTGGGCATCTGTCTGCCCAAGGGAGGTGGTGAGTGATTGCTTTTGTATCGGCTGTTTAGTTTTGTTTTATTCCTTCTTCTTTCATTTACCGTTCACCTATTAAATAGTTGTTTGTTTGTTTGTGTCTTTTATCTTGACCTCTAATTTTTCTTGCTTTTATTCTTCTTTTCCTCTTCCTCTATTTCACTGGCAGAAGGAAGTAAGCAAGTGACTGTGTGGTGCTGATCTGCAACACAGTTAACCTATAACAATATACTAACAAGAAGAACCACATGTTTGAGATCAAGAATGTCTAAGTGTAAAAATGAACAGCCAGCTATGGATTCACCAGCCTCCGGTGTCACCAAATCCAGACATGGACACTCTGTAAAATACGAGCTTTAGGCAAGTAAGTAATTACTTACTTGCCGAAAAAAAAGGAGGGTCTATACAACAGTACCTCTACAAAACTCTAGGACTCAGGTAACATACAAAGAATCAGCTTACATGACCTAGTAACATATTAAAAAACTTTTGAATTCAGAATTAAATCAAACTGAATTATTGACTTGTAAAAAATACAGTAAGTGTTTATAGCACTAACCCCAAATGTCAGCAAGTTTCTGTGGTTGGCATTTTTCTTTGCATGGCTTGCTGTTATTATTCACAAAAAAAAAAATGGCACCATCTATCACAAATGGTTGATGAAACAGCTCAAATAAATTTTAAAATATGGATTATTTCAAGAAACACATAGATTACTAATGAAAACAATTTATGAATAACATTGATTTATTGAATGAGTATGAATAAAATAAACAAAACCAAAAATAAGTCTTCCTGAGCACACTGATGGCAGCAAGTAGTTGCAACATAGATAATTCTTCTGCAATATCTATGTTACACTACAGGAGTAAGCTCAATATTAGCCCTAAGAACAAATTCACTAATCATGACCAGTGCTTTTTTTCATAAGAGTGTCCATGAGCCAGAGCCAAGGGGCACTCAAGCTTATGTAAGCCTTGTCCTTCAAAAGGACTCAAGAGTTCATGCAGAATTGGTTTCATGTTACAGCTAAAACAATAAAATTATTCATACTTCCCAAGAGACATTTTTCTGTACCGGACTGTGTTCCCTTTCCCTTTTCTGTGCATTGGCACTTCTCTGAGCCCACTTTCTAGTAGGATAAGTTTTCTGCTAATTTAACTCTCTGGAAAAAATTTATAATATCAACGTTGATGTGACATGAAATTGCACCTTTCATTTCAGTGTGGGGTGGAACTTAAAAAATTGTTAACCAGAGTTATAGGAAAGAATTTTGCCCAAATGAACAAACTGATTACAGGAAAACTGCATTTAGATTTATGTGTGGAGACAGATTACTTTCTTCCAAACCACAAACAAGTTTTATAAGAATATAAATTTTGTATGAAAGTGCTTTAGAATGCTGGTATGACCTTAATATTAGTTATGTGTTCAGTAGATTAAATAAACAGAACGAGAATGATATGAGCTGACATCTTATCACGAGTGACTAGTGAACTCTGCATTAAAGAAAACAATTTTTGAGGAGTATTTGGCAAATATTTATTTCAGTGGGGCAGAGTTTTAATTACTAACATTTATTTCTTGCAATACAGGTGCAGGTTTATTTGCTTGAAAAACTGTAAAATTCACATTGAAATTACCCAGCTGAAAATGACTGGTTAAAATTAGTTTAGGTAACAAGCAATACAAGAAACAAATTGGTTTTCTTATAGTTTAAACTTTTTTAAATTGGCTGCATTTGTTTCACTTGTGCCTGTAAGTTTTCTGAAGAAGTGTGTCCTACACAAAACATTAAACATAGTTACTGTCAATTTTACATTAGTTTGGTTAAATCAGTGTAAAATCACAACTTTAATCTGGGGCAATTTTGTAAATCAAGTAGGCCCAAATGGAAGGTAATAAAATAAATTAACTTCAATGTGCAGATACCAGGATTAATACTGACTTTACAGACTATTGCAAAATTCTGCAAGTATTCCCTTGATTTTGGGACTATATTCTCACAGGACTGACTAAGCAGGCTGTATTCTGATTTGCTGTTTCTGGGGTGGCAGACCATACTCTATTTGTCACTTTCTTTCAACAAAATTTTAGCCAAATTTTGTGTACTTTAATCAAACAGAATGTACCATGTGAAATGGTGGTTGCCTTCCATTTCCTGTTTCCTTTTTACTTTATATGCCCATCAATACACTAGTCTTGAATATAGTGGAGATAACTGTTTTGCAGGTATTTTGTTTGCGTTATCTCTGTCTTTCTGTAGAGACTGTGCTTGGTAAGTATTTAACTTGGATGAGAGGTCCAATAACCAGTTTCTTTGCTTGGTCATTCACATGCAGAAAAAAAAGTTGGTGTATCACTTGCCTGTGACATGATGTTGAAAGAAATTTTTGGCATTGTACACTGCTGAAAACACATCTGAGTAAAATGGAGTGAGTGATCAATTTTAGTCACTGCTCTTAGAGTAGATGCACTTCAGAATACATTTCTGCGTGGCCTTCTTCGATGTTTGACATTTTCTACCTGTCCTTCTCCTTTCACTGATATTATTTCTCTTTCAGTGATTGTAATTCCTAATTTAATAGCACAAGAGACTTTAGATAATATTATACTTTCACAGGCCAGACAGCACATCCACCTTTATTTCTCTTGTACTCTTCTGCCTCACCCTTCAGGCAATTTTCAGTTCAGAGATTAGTTCACATCCAGATAACTTCAACTTATTCTTGGAAACAAGATTTCCTCAGGTGCTGTATCAAATGCTTTTCTGAGCTCCTCTTATATTACATCTGACACATCCCCATTTGTCCATGGACTCCTTTACATTCTTCTCGTCTATGGTGAGGGTCAGTGGAGTGATTGGAAACTGAAAGATGTTGCCACAAAGAGAGGGCTTGCTGCCTCCTTCTGCTGAAGCTGTTCCTCTGGAGTTTCCTTTCTCCTTTATTCCAACTTGTGCTTTCTTTGTAGCAAAATAGTCTATACGACCATGAAGAAATCTTTTTTTGTTTAACTTGTTTTCAGCTTGTATTCTTTATGGCTGTGTATTCTTATGACTGATTTGTATCCTTTCTCAGGTCCCCAGTAGCTATTCAGGGCTCAATTCTATGACCAGCGCTGTTTAGTAGGTTTATCAATGGTCTGGATACAGGAATTGAATGCAGCATTAGCAAGTTTGCCGAAGACATGAAACTGGGAGGTGCTGCTGACTTTCTTGAGGGTCAAGAGGCCTTGCAGAGGGATCTAGCTAGATAGAAACATTGGGTAATCATCAATGAGATGAAATTTAACAAGAGTAAGTGTCCAAATCCTGCACTTCGGATGGGAAAAATCATCAGACACAAGTATAAATTGGGACAGGAGTTGCTGGAGTGCAGCCCTGCACAAAGGGCTCTGGCAGTGCTGGTTGGCAGCAGTCCCAATATGAGTCTGCAGCGTGCCCTGGCAGTCAAGAGAACAAACTGCATCCTGGGGTGCATCAAACTGGCCAGTCGAAAGAGGTAATTATCCCACCATATTTAGCAACGGTGCAGCCTTGCCTTGAGTATTGTGTGCAGTTCTGGGCTCAACATGTTAAGAAGGCTGTGAAGGTCTTTGAATACATCCAGAGGAAGGCAACAAAGCTGGTGAAAAGGCTCAAAGAAATACCCTGCAAGGAGCAGCTGAGGATTCTGTGTTTGTCTGGTTTGGAGAGAAGGAGGCTGAGGGGTGACCTCATTGTTCTCTACAGCTTCCTGTGGAAGTCAAGTGGAGAGGGAGGTGCTGAGATCTTCTCCCTGTGATCCAGTGATGAGATGCATGGGAATGGTTCAAAGCTGCATGACTGAAAGTGCAGGCTTGACATTAAGAAACATTTTTTCATCAAGAAGGTGGTCAAACACCGGAACAGGCTTCCTAGAGTGATGGTCGATGTCCTATACGTGTCAGTGACTTAAAAAGAGGCATTTGGACAATATCCTTCCTAATATGCTTTAACTTTCTTTCAGCCCTGAAGTGGTCAAGGTCAAGCTGTTCCCTTCCAGCTGAACTACTATTCCATTCCATTCCATTCCATTCCATTCCATTCCATTCCATTCCATTCCATTCCATTCCATTCCATTCCATCCTACCCTACTTTGGCTCTTCTGGAATCCAGCATCCCTGGTCAGGAATAAGGCACAGTTCAGCTAGCCATGACTCATAAAAAAAACCATCTCTCTCATCTGAAAGTGTTTATCCTAAGGATGTTATTTTCTTTTGGAACTATAATCACTAATTTCTCAATCTTTCATATCCACAGAACTAAACAGAACATTTACCTCTATATCTTCTTGTTTTTTGATAGCTTTTCACAGTAATGTCTGTAATTGACCACTTCTTAATATCAGCATCCACTAATACTGAAAAGATAAGTATGTATGACAAGCGTGCTGACATAATGTAAGTATTACTATAGGTAAGTTCTTTTCTGATGTTTCTTTCTACAATTGCCAGTCTTTTATCATTCTTTCTCGTTTTTTTTCATAAATGTTGTAGAGAATCCTAACCCTGTGAATTTCTCCTGTCAATACTTACCTCTGTGCTGTATTCACTTCAGCTTATGTGCTTTACCTTGAACTCACCTGCCTTTTGAGTTCCTCCAGTTTCTGCACAAAGAAATTCATGTGTTTTTTATTCCTTGTGCAACTTTATTGTTCATGCAGATATGTGACTACCAAGCTGTGTACCTTCTATATCAGTTATACCTCTGGGAAACATTGTGGGCCATCTAGTGAAAGAATACTTTTTAAACGTGCAGTGTAAAACTAGTTTTGTTCAATTTCAGCTCTCTAGAGTAACCAGATTCAAATGCCCAGCTGCCACGTAATATAGCAAGACAGTAGGAATTTATTAATGCATTCCGATTTAATTTAATTCTAAGTGCCCAGTACAAATTAAAATATTTTTTACAAATAGGCCACTTATTTTAATGTTTGCATCCCTAACTGTTTGAACTTGAAACTCATCGTGGTTGTCTAAAACGTCGAGGTGGTCCATTGCCAAGGTTCTCAAAACAGCACATCAGATTTTGGTGACAAAATATAGATTCAAATTCCCTTAACTAGACAAGTTTAAGAATTTTCCTTTGAGGTTAAATCTGCTGTTACTGAAATTAACTGGTATTTAGCTCTTAGCTTAACAGGACCAAGAACACTACCTTAAAATAAGGTCCTTCTTTATATTATGTGTTCAAATCTTTCATATATGCTTTAAATTTCTGTAAAGAAGTGCTTTAACGTTTTCATTAATTATCTGATGGAAACACCTGTGTTTTCAAGTTTACCACATTGGCTGTGGTTTGATCTTTATCGCAGAAACATTGTGCAGTAACTTTTTTTAAAAAAGGAAATAAATACAGGTATTTACATCCCATTAAGTGCTTCTGGCCTCTAAGAATGTGTGTGCTGAGCTTTCTCACGGGTTTTGGAGTTCAGACTATCCTTTCTCTGAACTTCTTCAGCAATTCATGTATTTTTTCTGTTGCTCACTGAGTTCACTAAGATTTGGACCACAACGCATATGAAATACTTTAATTTTGGAGGTCTCACTTGTTAAAAAAAGAAAAAAGCCACCATAGTTTTCAAACATCTCTTCGGTTCCTGTATATTTATATGGAAAAGAAGGCTATTTTTCTGTTTCCTCCTAAAGTGTCCTTAGAGTGAGATGTTTTGCAGAGTGATAGCAGGCTATTTGGTCTTGCAGTGATCCATCATTTCAATTGTAATCGCCCAGTGCCAAGAAATCTATTCCTTGGAGTCTTCCACACGGATGCCTTAAAAACAAAGGCCTAATTCAGTGAATTTTTTTGAGCCTGACAGACATCTAAGTCTGCTGAAGTAACCTGGGCACAAGATTATATTTAAAAAGTACTAAATTTGATCTTAAAACTGTTGCAAAAATAAACTTTATGTAGGCATCATACAGCTCACTGACATGTTTTAAAGCTGAGCTGGCTATTAAATGAATGACAGACGCTCTTTGTTAACTTCTTTTTAAAGTGACTGACATTTCTGAAGTTTAATTTGAGCCGCTTTGATATCTCAAGAGCTGCTGTTTGCTTTTGTAAATGATTGTGCATCTTTTAGTTTGTAAATATGGTGTTTAAAATCTATAATTTTTATCCATACATGTGTTGTATCTCTATCTGTAAGAGGATTTCTCAGTTATAAACTAGCATAAAACTGCAATTTGGTTTCCTAGCCTTTATTTAATGTCCTGTTGGAAGGGATTACCAGTCAGCCAAATTAAATCGAATTACATTTAATAGTAATGTAATAAATAAAAGTTTTTGTTACATCAGCTGAAATACTAAGCCTGTTTAACATTCACCTTATGTTCATAGAGATAAATGTTATTGTGATCTTTAAAGCAGATGAGATCCTTTGTCTTTATATTATTACAGTTTCTAGTTGTGCTACCTGTTCACACTAGATTTGTAATTGCTCTGATTACCTGCTCCTATCAAGTTCAAACAATGTTAACTTATTTTAAAAAAGTTATTTGAAAAGTTTTTTGGTTTAGTTTTAATTATAATTATTACATTTTTTTTTAAACTCTTTTAATATTGAGACAACTTTTCAGAGGGATGTGCAATGTTACTTTATTTATCATTGTCCGAGGTCTTACTCTCCCCAGTTTGTCTTATCACAACATCCTTGTTTGATTGAAGTTCTGCCTTTGTAGGCAGTCAGGACAGAAGTTTCAAGGGCAGATCTTCCACTGTCCATAGAAGAACTTGTCAACAGCCCTGTAAGTCAATCCTCAGCTCCAGCTGATGCTTTAGAGCGAGAGAAACACTTTGAAGCAGCAGGTTGTGGCTGTGAGCTTCAGGTAGTGGTGCCATCTCATCATACAATATAAACAGTAGTGCTAACAGGCTACTGACTTACCTTGAATTATATTCAGTTAAAAAATGAACAAACAAGCAAACAAAAACCTTGGATAAAGTTTTAAACCATGAAAATTCTTAGATATTTGCCTGTGCTGTAATTCAGTTCTGATTATCTCAAATCATTTGGACTTCAGTTTTCCATTACAATCAAATACATTTAGTTATATATAGTTGTATAAAAAGTGTACATATAATCCAATAATTTAATGAGGAATAATGTTTAAAATTAAACACATACTCAACTAACCTACTGAAAAGTGCCCATAACTTCTAGGTGCTTAACAATCAGAAAGGTGTTGGTATTTGGAAAGGGTAAGAGGAAAGGGAAAAAGATGGTCTTGTAAAAAAACCCCACAAACCAGACAAATCTGCTTTCTTCCTCTCCTTATTCCTCAAAGAAATAGTTCACAACACTGTAGAAAAATAAGCATATGTATTGTAAACAAGAAACAGCTGCAGCAGCAATGAAATCCTGACTCCATGAAGAACTTCCCTGTTTCTTCTAACTTTTGTAACTTTATTTAACAGAAGATACTGTGGTGTATAAACACACAAACCTGATTTCATCACTGACATCAAGGTGGCATGGATTTCACCACAGGATTTTTTTGACAAAGCATGTTAGACTTTGAACATAACTGTTTTAAAAGGAGACTGTATATGTTCCTGTTAGTCATGGTTCTTCTACAAGGCTTTTGGAATGCAGTGACAGAAAGTTAACATACCTAAGGCAAATTTTCTTTCCACTTTGTTCCAAGTTTTGTGTGTATTAGAAATGTATTTGTGTTTTAAAAGATTTATACATATATATGAAGACATGTATATGATCTTCAGCAGAGCATATGTGCAAAAGGTATACTTGTAAATAAAACAACTATATTTTGCTTATCTGTGTGTTTAAGGTTTGCAGACCGTGAAGTTGCGTTACTAGCATTCCTGTACTTGCATATAAATGTCTTACCATTCATATGACAAATACATTAAGTAATGTAATTATAACAACTTCCATTCCTGTATGTCTTCCTGCATGGAATATATTTTTAAGGATGGGCAAGAATATGATTATTAATAAGATACATGCGTAATACAGGCTAGTAATCTGTCTCTTACACATCCAGCATTTGAACTCTTTGCACCTTTTCTAAGGACACCTAGTCTCAATTTAAAGGCTGAAACAATGGAGATCTTACCAGGTTCATAGATAAGCTGTTAGAGTGATAAACTGTCCCTACTGTAAAATGTTCTTGGCCGTGTTTGGTTTTTCATACCATAGCTTAATTTTCCAGGCAGCAGACCTTACTGTACTCTTTCTCTTCTCCTAGATTAAAAAGCTGGCCACTGTTAGAAATTTGTCCTTGTGCACTTGCTTGAAACTTCCAGTCAAGCCATGTCTTAACCTTCTTTTGTTCTTATGGAAGAGAATGAACTCATTAAATCTCTTTCTGTGTAAAACATCTTTGGGAGGTGAATTATAGTTGAAGTACTTTTCTGAAACATTTCTGTTCTGCAATGAACTGGACAACATATACAGATAACTGTCTGCTATGCAGTATGAAACAGTTATAAACTTGCCTACTTCTACATTTTATTTTCTTCCTTAAACATCACATTGATACAGAAAAAAACCCAACAAACTTCAAGCAGTAAATTAATAATTTCCTACTGAATGTTGCAGTTTTAGTTGATTCCTCCTGCTCAGTTAATTGTAAAGATATCCTTTTGGTGCTAACAGAGTCTTTATCAATAAAACTAAACATGTTCTTTTAAATTATTTTCATCTTTTTTTAAAAAACCCTATAATTTAAAAAATATTTGGAATTGTTTCTAAATTTATATGAAATGTAAAGAAAATTTCTATCAAGTAGATTATATCTGTTTTGTCTCCCAGTCACAGGTGTGTCCTTCTTTGCTTCAGTTTCTGTCCTGGTTTTGGTTGGGATAGAGTTAATTTTTTTTTTCAGAGTAGCTAGAATGGGGCTATATTTTGGATTTGTGCTCTAAACAGTATTGATAAAACAGGCATATTTTTATTATTGCTGAGCAGTCCTTACACAGACCCAAGGCCTTTACTGCTCCTCACAGCACCCCACCAGCAAGGAGGCTGGGGTTGCACAAAAAGTTTGGAGGGGACACAGTTGGGACAGCTGACCCCAACTGACCCAAGGGATATTCCACACCATATGAGGTCATGATCAACATATAAAGCTGGAGGAAGAAGAAGGAAGGCGAGGACATTCAGAGTAATGGCATTTGTCTTCCAAGTAACTGTTACATGTGATGGAACCCTGTTTTCCTGGAAATAGCTGAACACCTGTCTGCTGATGGGAAGTGGTGAATGAATTCCTTGTTTTGCTTTGCTTGCATGGGTGGGTTTTGCTTTACTTACTACATTGTCTCTATCTCAATCCATGAGTTTTCTCACTTTTACACTTCCAATTCTCTCCCCCATCCCACTAAGGGGAAATAAGCGAATGGCTGTCTGGTGCTCAGTTGCTGGCTGGGATTAAACCATGAGAGTTTTCTAAGGAATTCCCTCAAAATTCTAGGCAAATGCCTATGTGTTTTAAACAGTGTGGATGGTACCTCAACCAACCCTCAGTTCCTTGAGTATACTAATACTGGAAAGTATCAGAGGATAACTGCCTCAATGAGCTGCGTAGTCAGAAACATGAAGAGGGACTTCAGAGATTGAGAGCTGTATGATTAGAGAAAGCAGTAGATGAGGAATCAGAGACAGCACCACTGGTACCCCATAAAATACCTGGGTACAAATGCACACACAATGTCCATTACTACTGAACCATAAGTTTTGGGTTACATACAATATAGGGCTTATATAAATTACAGGAATATTATATAAATATGTATATACACACATACACACAAATATATGTTTTCTATTTTCATAATTATGTCAAATAGATATATATATATCTATAGAATGTGCATTGCATAGATATATATACAATATACACACACCCCTATATGTAATATCTATCACAACTACATGTAATTATACCCATATAATACATAGCGTACATATTACATTACTAAGAAATTATTATGCAAATTAGATCTTTTTTAGAAATGTGACGGAATTTCAAAATAAATTCTTAAATCTTTAAACATCAGTATTTGCACTAAAGGAAAAAAATGTTTCTTACAGAAATGTTTTATTTCAAATAATTCTAGATAATTTTTTCCTGAAAATCTACCATTAAGTTGCTTATAATATTAAAAAAAATTATAAGAATGTACTTGTGATTTTCTGGATGGGTCTAAATATAAACTTTTCTGCCTCTGAGAAAAGGGTAACATTTAGCGAACAGTAGATTAAATGAATCATTCAGCTATTCAGTCCAGGAAAAATTTTCAGGTTAAAAGACACAATTAAAAATCTATTTTTACCAGATAGTAATGTTTCTCTCTCTCGCCCCACACCATTCAAATTAGAAATTGATATACACATATATGCATGTATATAGCATACCCAGACATTTATATATAGATATATGATGAGATACTACACGTATAACACATAACTACAGAGATGTTTGTTTAAGAGACCTGAAATTTAGAGGAAAGAACAAGTAAACATTCTAGTGAGGGTTAAAAGATGAATTCTCATATTCTTCCTTTAATAGAGTACACCAGTTGCACGATTGTTCTCATTTCCTTCAATGTTAGACTAAAATGTTCAAAAAAAGGTGAAAATGATGGATGCTCAAGAAATCCCAACCTGTAAGAGATTTGGACAGATTATACTGAGAAATATCAACTTCATTTAGAGTCCAATGTTAAGGGAAGGCGAACTAAGTAAGGAGAAAGGGAAGAGAAAAAGACATTTATTATCTTTGGCTGGAGTAAAAGATGCATACTAAATGAAAGGAAGTAAAATAAGAAGGAAATAAGTGGTTCCAAGACACATGATGTAAGGAGTAGATGTGCTCTATCTTACCCTGCAGGTGATGACGTATGTTTCTGAAGTCAAATGAAAAAATATTTCTGTGAGCAGAAGAATTCTACACTACATCTTCAAGAAAGGATATTATATATAATACAACATGGTTACACAAAAGAGCTGCCATGCTTGAGCTCTGAATTATATGTCAAAATACAAGACAGAGAAGTGGAAAAATCAGTAAGCAGCAGCCACTACGGCAAACAGAGATCCATCAGTAATGTGTTTAACTTTTATCAGAGATCGGCAGGAAAATTCGCTGAATGACCTCTCAGCCACGACTGGGAAAACTATAAACATTGTCACACAACAAGAAAGAATATAAAAGAAAGTTATGGTCTCTGAGATTGTTTCAAACTGAAATCAAAAGCTCTCATTTAACAACTGCGGAATAAATAATTCTCTCTTTTACCTTAAGTGCACTAGAAGATGAACCCAGCCCTGCAGAGATGAGTAACGATCAGAGTTGTCAAACAGAAATTGTAAGAGAAATTGTAAGATTGTTTCTGATCATAAGTTCAGCATTGATTTCAGGAACAGAGATTTTGGTCCTTTAAAGGAGTCTATGTCCACAAATATTTTTTCAGAAATCTCTGTTGTTTTTGAAATCAAATATCTTTCTACTTATCTTTCCTCTCCTTACGTTTTCCCTATCAGAAACTTCAGCTGTGCTAGCAGCTGTATAACAACAGCTTCTCCAGATTTCATAAAGCAATTATGGGGCTCTAGGTTCCTCCCTTGACTGTGAAATGTTTAGACCCACCTAACAGTAATAAAATTAAACAGGTGGTCTTCCCAGTCCATACATAATTGTTTCTGGCCTTTGCTATGCATCATCTTCTTTTAGATACATAACACCAAGGTAGGGAAATGATGCAAGAAGAACCTTGAGATATATATATAAAAAAAAATTTGTCCCATGTGTGGTCAGTAAATCCCATGTGACCTTATCTCTTGTTAGCTTCTTGTATGAACTTAGTTGTCTCATTAATAATGAAAATCTTTGTAAGACGTGCAAAAGGATTAAAACCAGCAACATGGAACATATTATCACCCCCCTGCCTCTTCCTCCCCAAACTATCACTGAATTCCAAGGTTTCAATTTGCCTTTTGCAAGTGAAATTTTCTGTACTGGAAAAATCCCTCCTCAGATCACTTGGATTACAGAACAGAAACAAAGCTGAATAATGATCAGCCAACTTCATTTACTTGCAACAAATAATTGACAAGCTTTGTGGGAAGATATAGCCTCTGCAGTGACAAATCAATAATTGCTCTATCAAATTATTGATTTTTTTTATCTAAGACAGAAATATATAATTAAATAGAAATGTTTGCTAGTACTGGATTTTACTGTGAATGGCATTTCACTGCTTTTGTTTCTGACACTAAGCAAATAGATGCTACTAACATGATTTTCAGAATAAATAATAACAGGAGCCTCTTTAACTATAAAAATACTTGAAGAATATTAGTTACTTTATTTTTTTATTTTGTTAGATTAGGTTTTAAAGCCAGACTTGATATTTTTTAACTAGGATGTAATTAAATCTTATTATTTAACTCCATACACAGTTTTGTATACTGTCTACATCTTATGGAAACACTGTGAGGGTATAGAGATTGATATCTTCTAGATGTTTTACAATTATAAATTTGAGACACATATTTTGGTCCAAATACCTGGCATAACTGATGTAGGTCATTGAAACAACTGACAGTAAAAACTTTATAACATCCCATGCTATTTATGCTATGGATTTATAGGCGAAAAAACCCTGCAGAAATATTTTAAAGTGGTGTTTTAATATATTGGTCCTACTCCTTTGTTTCATTCTTCCGCTTCTAGTGACATACAATTTAAAATTATTTATACCTCTACCTTACTGAAAATGGTCCTGGATGAATGTTCAGAGTGAAGAAGTAGTTGAATTTGCATTAAGAGAAAAAGTCAGATGCATCTGCATATTCTCGCACAGTTGTAGATGCCACATAAATGACAAGTGGGTATGCATTCAGTTCTTTGATGGGCTAATAACCTCATATTCTCATTACCATATATGGAGTACTATGAAAGTTTTATTAATGCTTAGGTGATTTGGCTTCAGCTCTTGGGACTAAAAAAATATGCTAGAATTGTGTCTACATGCTTTTATACTGCATTGCCATATAATCACTGACTCTATATGCACCCTAATTTGACACCTGTGTTTCTTTACCCTACCATTCATGGCTGCTTCTTAGATCCTCTGGTAAAAGACTAATAGCCTTTACACTGTGTCTGGATACTGACATTGTAAATTGAATGAGATCTATGGTATTAGAGTAGTACAAATAATAATAGATTAAATATCCTCTTTTAAAGTAGAGATGTATTTTTACAGTAATTAATGCTGATTCTCATAATTTAGTCTTTCTTAAAGATATTTGTCTTGTGCCTGTAGAGGCTGACTTTTTCTATTTGCCTTAAAGCAAAAAGTCACAGAGGAATCTTTCAGTACAAAATTCCATTATTTATTCAGTGTAAATTCTGCACCCACGGCTATTGATAATCTTGATAGTGGATTCTTGGTTCTTCCTTAGTAATGACTGGAGACTTAATTTCTTCACTGCTGGGTTCAAGAATATGTACAAGGATTAGTTATGCTAGTTCTTATGTGAGACCAGCTTAGTCCTTGATAGCACCAATTCAGGAATACAAATATATGATTTGTGGTGCTCTAAACAGAAAGTAACTTGGATAAGGAACAAAATGCAGGTGGTGGAGAAGCCAACGAGGAGAGGAGTGATCCTGGACCTGATACTAACAGAGAAGGACTGGTTGGCGATGTGAAGGTTGGGGGCAGCCTTGGCTGAAGTGACCA
>VZSC01004058.1:71487-95191 GCA_013398225.1 Steatornis caripensis
ACAGGATTGAAGTAGTTTCTGAAAATTCATAGGGGAGATTGAATTACAAATGTAAAATATAATATTCTAAAGAAAGGAACAAACAATACTTAACAAAGCTCATTTCATCCAAAGCATTTTTTCCAACATATTAGCCCTTTGGAACAGAAGACAACGTTTCTTTATCTTACATTACTATACATAAGAATTACATTGTGATTATTTTTTGACTGAAGGCAATGAAAGACTTAATTTTGTCCATGACTCTGTCTCTACTCATTTCTATTCTACAGATCATGTTGCTCTTGGTTGTGAAAAGAGGACAAAAAAGAGAGGTGGTCTATGCATTAGTGGTAGACAAATTAGTATTTTCACTTTGACAAAATAAAAAAAAAATATAGTGTCATTTGAAATTTGGGGTTTTTTGGAAGAAAGGATAGAAGAGGAGAATGACTTAATATATTTACTTTTTAAGCTTACTTGATTACGGGGGAAAATATTGTTGTTGAAACATTAAAATTTTGGAATAATTTGTTTCAATTTCTTTACCATTTTCCCATGTTCTGTTTTTTCACTGAAATTGTTAGTTTATCAGTTCTCACTGAGTTCTCATGTATTTCAATCTGCGTTTCTTCATGCAGTATTAGAAAGCCATGATGTGGCAACAATAAACACTGTTTACTAATTTAGTGGTACTTTTATGAAATATGAAAATTTTGGAATGATCATTCCACTTGAATAATTTTATCTCAATTTCATTTTCTACAAAGTTTTAAGGATGTGTCTATCAGGATAACACCACACAAATTGGTTAAATTCAGATTTCTATTCAGAAGGATCTTCTTTTGTTCTTAAAATTTTCTTGAAATTTATCTTCCTTTCAATAACTTGGTTTTTTTTCTTTATGAAAATACAAAATCTAATTCATCCTCTTCTTCAAATCTCTTGACTTCTGCAAATGCTTTCATCAGACCCATCATAATGATTTGCAAAAAGTGAATATTGTGAGTATCCATTGAAGGTTTCAACTTCCTTTTATAGTGAAATTGAAAATTGTCTGACATAAAAGTAACCCTGAAAGAATGGTTTTGCTACAGTTATTTGAACCTCCTGACTGAGAGGAGCAAAAGGACAATTTGGGAAAAAGAGTTATCAGACGTATGAAAAATTGTGAGCTAATACTGACTGAGATATAGAGGTTTTTTGACCATTTTGCTCAAAGGAACCCAAAGAATGAAAAAGTTTAATTATCTAGCATCACCAGGCAATGAAATGGGGCTTATATTATGTTTTTGGCATCACATAAAAGAAAATTTCTCTCTAGTCAATGAATTGAGTACACCTTACCTATAGCTCGCAAAGACCTAGGTAATCAGTAATACTGAGAAAACGATTTCCCTCGCTGATGCTTTTGATTGATGTAAGATTTTTCTGGTACAAATGCACTAGAACATGTTGTTTCATAACCCACAATTATGTAAGAGACAGAATCAGTCTTTTTGAAAGTACTATAGCATTATGCAACTGTTTGGTATTGCCATGAAGCCAGGAATTACGTTTTATTTGTTTTACTTTACCAGACTTTGTATTTTGAAATGGGTGGTAGTGGTGTGTATGTTTTCTTCTTGTTTGTACAAGGAAAGCTATGTCTGAGAGAAACCAATGTATATATTTATATTTAATGATGTCATACAGAAAAAAACCCTCCTAATTTGTAATATATTAACTTTCATGTAAAACATTGTTGTTAATTGGACCAGACTCTTAAACTTAAATTGTGAATTTATCACTATCTATTCTGCCCTAGTCAGAGCTCTTCTACAGATTGTTCCTATCTGAGACAAAAATTGTATATCAAAGTTTCTGACAAAGGAATTGTCATTCTGTTATTCTAACAATTCTTAATGAATTTAAGCAGCTTGATCAGTTTTCTCCGTGGTAGAAAAATACCCTTAGCCTCCAGGTCAAACATATTTTTGTCAGCTAAAACATATTTTGTCACAGAAAGGATAAAAATCAAGCTTATTTTGGAACCCAAATCTCTCTCTTGTGAGACTTATAAGTAATGCAGTTTGTATGTCTATTTGTTAAACAGCACACGAATATGTCATAAAATAAAAATATAAGTCAATATTAGTTTAATGCATGATATTTCCCTTTTCATGTGCTGAAAAATAATACCTGTGGGCTTCTTTTAAGGCTTAAATCCAGAGACTTTCAGGATAAATTATGTTTGAATTGTTGTATAAGGAGTAAGTAATATTTCTGCTTATTCTCCCTCCTTTTTTTTTTTTTCATGTATGAGGTTTGGATAAGGAAAAAGATTCCATGATGAAAAAAGATGATTTCTTCGTTAATTTTATTGGAAACTTGATTATGTCTCTATCTTCCCCCTTTGAATCCTGTATAACAGATGTTTAGCACTTATAATTTGTCTACCTACTGGTCCCTAGTAAGATCTGCACAAATCATGAGCTTAAATAAAAATTAAAACTAAACTGAAATGAAAAATTTGGAATCCATATTTTTAATTTAAAAAGTATTCTGTATATCAAAACTCTAAGAAATATTGTAAAGATAAATTAATAACTCCAAATTTAAATAATAATTAAAACTCTGAAACATGTGTTCTGAAATCAGAGAAATTAAATTATATATAAACTAACTAGAAACTACCTCACTCACTTATTAAGAATAGTCAAAAACACAGAGATTGGGAAGAGCTAATGTCCTTTTCCAAAAGGCAGTCATTTGTCGTTTCAGATACTATATCAACCTTAATCCCAGGAAAGATCACAGGAGAAGTAATAATTTCCTTAGCAGAGTTGCATTTGAATAATGCTCTGTAAAAAAACCATGGGGCCATTCACTAAATGTTATGAAGAATAAGATTCTGAATAGTTGCTCACTTAGCAACCATCACCCATTCTGTGCACAGAGACGGTTATTCTTAGGGAAAAGATAGTATATGATTATGTAATTAAAAACTATCCTGTATTGCACACACAAGTTGGGCAATTAAGGGTTATCTCAGTTTACTCTTAGTTCAACCATTCTTAACTTCACAGCACTTGATGATGAATTTCTAATGGTAATTTTATAGCACAGTTTGTTAATATTTGTGGAATAATCAAATTGTAATCTTCTCAATATTTTTACTTTTTAATTTGGAATCTTCAGAAATATCTTTTACTTTATGCAATTTTGCTAATGAATTTATTGGGCATTTTGCCCAACTCTTGCATGAATGGATTCTGATAAAAATAAAACAAAACAAAACCGATCCAACAGGTACAGTTCCATAGCATGATAAAAACCCCCTTATTGAATAAATTACAGTGATTTTCTTCTAATTTCATGGAACACAGAACACAATACTATTGATTTTGAAAACAAACTAAATAGGTTTGCTGATTACTAATACAACATGAAGAAATTAACCAACTATTTATCTTGATAATCTATTTCCTTTACTTGGCAACTGGAAAGGAATAATCTACTCTGTTTTGCAGAATACACAGAATTGCTTTGTTTTTCACATTACACAAGTGCCTTAGAATTATTTTCTAGAAAATGCTGCCTTTTATGCAAATTGTATAGTGAAGCTGTCGTCTCTGCAAAAGTATGCCACTTTAAAAATATGTCGGTAAATGCTAATTGTCATGTATCTGCTACTGTGTAGCAAAAAAGCTATGATTGGAGAGCGTATCACTGTTTTGTGATAGACTCCAAACAAGCACTCTGATGCTTATTGCTCTAGAAGCAAACGTAGGTGAGCATTTAAACAACAGGCTGCGACTTTATTAGGTTAATGTATCTAGCAATTTAAGTGGGTCTAAGGTGGGGAGACTAAAATCTCTCTCTGATAGAGAACAAAATGATGACTACAAGTGCAAATGCAGGTTCATTTTCGTTTTAGAAACCAGGACTGTTAGAGCTCAGCCACAAACCGTAACGAACTAATATGCATCTGAAGCACTAGATGTTAAATACATGTTGTTCTTTAACAACAATATACCTCCAGGATTCATCAAGGCTGATAGTTAGATCCAATAGGAAAATTTCCTTGTTTATTCCACAAAAAGCAATGACCAAGCAGATCTGCTGTCTTTGCAAACAGCTTCCAAACCTTCGTTTTCATAAGAAAGGTGAACTTGACAGTTAGAGTAAGACAGTCCAAAAATTTGGGCAAAAGGAAAGCAGGAACTTCAGTGGTCATTCAATGCTAGTTCCCCTTTACATGGTCACAGAGGAAGAAAATTATTGTTAAACTGGAAATTTGCAGGTATGCCGCAATACTTGTACCTTGTTCCTTACGTGGTGCTGGTGATCAACAACCTGACCAAGCATTCCTAGATTTGGGTCTGTTGTAGATTTTCTGAGAGAACCAAGGGCTTTGTAGATCCGTTTTAAGCAATGCCTGCATAGGGTCTGTGCTCCAATGTTAAGTGAGAAGTTTAACTCCATGGACAAACTCAGTCCATCCTATGCCCCCTTCCTCATCTGACTGTTCTGTGAATTATTTTCTTATTTTGAAATGCAACCTGGACAATATCCAGTCACATCACAAAACTGAAGGTTTTTTTTGTTGTTTTTTCTCTTTTTTTTTTAATTAGCTAGTTTCCTAAAGCAGAGCTTTTTTCTGGGTAGATGTCATAAAACTCAGCTGTTCTTGTCAATTGAATGTCAACTTACAGGCACGTTGATATCCTGTAGTCATTGTTGAAACAAGACACCACCTATACAGAAACAAAACCAGAAAATTGTCTGGCACAGTTTTCTCTTAAAATTTACTATCCTTACTAAAGCAAAAAAATAATATCAGATAATTTAAAATAAGCACAGTTTAAAGTTTTCCTGGTTTTTTTAAGATATTGTACTTGTCTGTCAGTTTTCTCTGTGATAACATGATGGTTTTACATAATCTTCATAGGTATTGTTATTATTGAAAAGGCTTTTAATGCCTGTATTCCCATCACTGACAGTATGCTTTAAATGTCTCTGTTCTACTGTAACTTAAATAATGCCGAGTAGAACAGCACTTTTATTTAAATAATTTGAAATCAATAATCTGTTGTTGAATTACTGGAAAATTTTCCCAGCTTCAGTTTCAATTCAAAATCCTATTTGTTACAGAAAGTGGAAAAAAAGAGAAATAAATGTTTTTGTGCATCTTAATTACAACTGTTTTTAAAATTTTCTCATCAAAATTTAAAAGCTTAATGTATGACTTGGAAAATTATGTAGGATGCTTTAAAAAGGATGTAAATGTTCAATTTAATATATGATTATGATTTTTTCCCCTCAACATTAAGGCTATTCTCAAAAAAAAAATTGATAAATCCAATGGGAAATTTTCACATTTATAGTGTCTGAATCTTGACAAGAAGATACCTCATGCAAGCACTAGAGTAAAGTTTTATTATAAATGGATAAAAAAATGTGACTGATGATTTGCAAAGATTTGTTTTGAAAATATTCATAGGGTTTCTAAAACAAAGGAAAATAAAGTGATTTGAGTAAGACTGGAAAATGGGCTAATAATTTATCTCAAGTCTTAGAGTATTCAAAAATTCTTAATAAAGGATTCACTTAGTATTTGTGTAGAAATCTGAAACCACTGTAGACTTGTACATGTACCCTTGTTCATTCTCAAATTACAGTGCTGTTAAATCATTCTCCAGTTAGGAAGTATCAATTTTTTACCTAATAAGATTAAACGGAAGTGTTCCAAAGTTGCAAAACACTTAAACACCTCTTTCCCTCAATATCCCGATTTAATTCCAGAAGTGAGTAGTCAAATACTAAGCTTTATTTTGTGTTGCAAATTTGTTTGTGTTTGAAGGAATCATCTCAGGAACATTCAAATCACAGTAACATATTAGCTGCATGCCTGTGGGTGAGTGAATTACTTAACCATGTGTGATTGTATTCTATTTTGATATACGTAGATCACGTTAGTTCTAAGTTGCTATTTCATTTTTTGATTTCCCATATGCCTTCTGGGTGGAACAAAGAGCAGCACGCATTTTTTTGTTACCTTTAGTAACATGACAGACCAGTAGTGGCAAGAGGACAGAAAATGACTGACAGTTACTAAGAATACAATTCAGGTAAACAGGAGCTATCAATATTATTGAACTGTAAATCTGTTGCCAAACTAGAGCATACCAGCATACTTGTAGTTGAAAATGACACCTAATCAATTGCTGAATAAATGGAATGAGAGGAATTATCACAGTCATAATTAGAGTAGCTGCTTCCCATATCATGTTTGGTTTAACTTCTTACAAATATTTTTTGCTATTACTTCTGTAACATCTAGATCACAACATTTCTTTTTCCATCTATCAACCACACTGGTGGTAAAAGACATTGCTTTTCTCTTTATCTTTTCCTTGAGATTCTCTGTAGACCACAGAAGTGATATGATGCCTCTTGCAATAGAAATTTCCTGATCTCTTTGGCTCTTACAATGTTGTGTTAAAAGTGTAAGGAATTATGTACCTTGCTGTATGCTTGTGTTTCAGAATGATTTCTTCCAAGCCTTTTTTCTTCCAAGTTTTTCTTCCAAGTTTCATAAGTAAGAGTACAATACAATACATGTCTGTGTCTATCTATATGCGGGTAAGTACCCATACATACCTAAGTACCTGAATGACCCTATAGCACAATCCGCCAAAGAATGTACCAGTGTGGCATCTTTGTGTCTGCAGTCTGCATCAGGAAGAATGGTCCTTTCAAGGGTCCTGAAAATGGTCTCACTGTCTAGATCTTTGTCAAAGGCATTTCTTTGACCTCTCCCCAATACCTCTCTGCTAAGAGCTGGAAGCTCCTGGACTCTCTTGGTGCACAGTGCTGCAGACACACTCACAGTTAGCTTTTGCAGCATTGTTTCAAGGCTCATTTTAAGAGAATAGCATGATTTAACAAGGTTTCTTTGTTGGAGCTGTGCATGCTTTGATATAGGGTGCACTTTCACTCAGCTCTGCTGGATAGATTTTACCTCTTAAGCTGCATTCCAGGTAGACAGAGTTGTACCTTCTGTACTGAGATAAATAAAGTGGAGATCCACTGTTTTGCCTTCCATCTATCTGCTAAGATAGTTCTAATCATATGATGTAAATATGCAGAAAACACTCAGGAATAATTATTTTATTTATTAATAACTTTCTTCCTCACCCAAGGAGGAATGAGAGGTAAATCTCTACCCCTATTCCTCAAATTTGCTCTTCTAAATCACCTTTTTTTTTAATAATTAGTTTTGCATTAGTGCACTCACCCATTCACAGAAATGGCAATGTCTATCATTTCCACAGCCTCCAGTCATTATTGATCTCAGAATATGAAAAAAAAACCCAAACAAAAAAGCTCACAATTTTAAATCTTTCTCAGAAGCTGGAAGACTTACTGATTTTCCTGACACTATTTTTTATTCTTAGGGATAGCTTCCTAGACAAAATCTCATGTCATTCAGTCTTCGAATTAATTACTGAATAATCAGAGAGATCTAGATAGAGGACATGAAAAATGATTTTAACCTCCCAACTAGTGTTTAAAACACTTTAAATATACACTTAGAGTCTGTTATGTATCTTTATGTTTAATTCTTACAACATGTCTTTCGTGGTGATTTCTAACCATTACAGTGTGTCTTATTTTACAAGTTTTGATCTGTCATGACCTGCGCATAAAAAAAAAAAGTCTTCTCAGTAACTTGTTGGAATTGTTCTAACCATCTCAGCCCATAATAGGTTTTCAAACTAACTTGTTCAGCAACTTGCCAACCCTAACTGTATTTTCTCTTCAGAGGGAGAAAAGGAAACAAGCAAAAATGCTAACGCAGATGCCAATATATCTGAGCTCCTTCTTCTTGTATATGTTTGATGTAAATTGGTTGCTATGATCTGCAAATGCTTGATAGTTTTTATTCTGGTTTTGGCTTAGAAGGAATTTGGAGAAGCTGGGTTTTAGTGCTAAGTAGTGTATATTATCCACACCTGCTTTCCAGGAGGCATTAGTATTCCTGTCAAATGCATATTTTTCTAAAACTATTGAGAATAATGAGGTAAGTTTATTACTCATACTGTGCATGGCAGCACTGAAGGCACTTTATTAACTACAGACATGGGTAGCATTATGAGTTAGTTTTCAGAGAAAGTTCTGCAAATATTATTCTCTAAATTTTAGGTGAAAGGACATCATTTTGTATTTAAATAGTCAGAGTCAATACAAGGTGGGTTTAGTGGCCAGGACAAAAGTGTGTTTTAACATCATTTAAATAAAGTCTTTCTGTGGTATAAAAACAAAAGTACTGCCTCAATTTGCTGTAAGACACCATTCCTTAAACAATTGTTTTTCTTGATAATAACGTAAGTTTTTCCTGTAGTCAAACTGTGAGAGGAGTCAACTTTCACATCAGTTACAATGCATTAAAATACTTTAGTGAACCAATTCCAAGTTCAACCACACATTAGTATGATATAGTAACACTGTCAATTTAATTTCACAAAAAAATTATGAAATTTAGACAGATGTCAAAAATAATGAGGAAAATCAAAGTTACAAGTCGAAGTAAGTGTGTCCATTAATTGATGAGGTTAGTCACTTCACAAACAGGGACATAGACAAAGCAGAGACATTCAATGCCTTCTTTGCCCATGTCTTTAACATCAGTGATGGACTCTGGGACTCCCAGAGCCCTGAGCTGAAAGACTGTGACCGAGGGATTGATAAAGTACCAATTGACTCTGAACTTTTTTGAGACTTGCTGTTCCAGCTGAATGCACTTAAGTCTATGGGACCCAATGGAATTCATCTCAGGGTACTGAAAGAGCTGGCTAATGTCATAACAGGACCTCTTTCCATTATTTTTCAATGGTCATGGGACTCTGGAAAGGTCCCAGTTGACTGGAAGCTGGCAAATGTTTCAATTTTCAGGAAGGATAACAAGGAAGACCCTGGTAATTACAGGCCTGTCAGTCTCACTTCAGTGCCTGGTAAATTTATGGAGCAGGTTATTATAGGAGTTACTGAAAAACACTTGAGAGACAATGCACTCACTGGTCATAGACAGCACAGGTTCATGAGGGGAAAGCCCTGCTTAACCAGCTTCATTTCCTTTTATAACAAGATCAGCTATCTAGTTGGCCAAGGGAAGCCAGTAGCTGGGATGTTTGGGAATTTTAGCAAAGATTTTGATACTGTCTCACACAGTATCCTTCTGGACAAAAAGTCCAGCATACAGCTAGACAAGTACATAATAAGTTGGTTGATGGACTGGGCTCAAAGGGTTTTAGTAAATGGGGTTAAGTCAGGCTGGTGGGCAGTCACTAGTGGGTTTCCCAGGGCTCAATTTCAACATCAGTGCTCTTTAATGTTTTTATGAATGATCTGGATGCAGGAATTGAATATATGTTAAGTAAGTTTGTTGATGCTACTAAATGAGGAGGAGTTGTGAACTCTCTTGAGGGCAGAGAGGCCTTACAGAGAGATCTGGATAGACTAGAGAGCTGGGCAATCACCAACCATGTGAAGTTTAACAAGGACAAGTGCAGAATTCTCCACCTGGCATGGAGTAATCCTGGTTATACATACAAATTGGGGGATGAGAGGCTGGAGAACAGCCCTGTGGAAAGAGTTGTGGGGGTCTGGATTGATGGCAAATTGACTATGAGTCAACAGCATGCCTTGGCAGCCAAAGGGCCAACTGTGTCCTAGGACGCATCAAGCACAGCATAACCAGACAGTTGAGGGAAGTGATTGTCCCACTCCACACTGCACTGGTGTGACCCCATTTTGAGTCCTGTGTACAGTTTCGGGCAACTCAATATAAGGACATGAAACCATTACAGTGTGTCCAGAGGGTGGTTGCTAAGATGGTGAAAGGTCTTGAGGCCAAGACTTATGAGGAATGGCTCATGTCATTTGACTTGTTCAGCTTGGAGATGAGAAGGCTGAGGGGTAACCTCGTGGCAATCTACAACTTCCTCAAGCAGGGCAACAGAGTGGGAGGTGTTGATCTCCTGTCTTTGGTGACCAGCGATAGGACATCAGGAAATGGAATGAAGCTGCATCAGGAACGGTTCAGGTTGGACATTAGGAAAATGTGCTTCACTGAGAGGGTGGTCTGTTGCTGGAACAGGATCCCCAGGGAAGTGGTCACAGCATCAAGGTTGTCAGAGTTCAGTGAGCATCTGGACAACACTTTAAGTCATAGGCTTGATTTTTTGGTAGTCCGGTGAGGAGCCTGGAGTTGGGCTCAATGATACTTATGGGTCCCTTCCAACTTGAGATATTCTATGACTCTATGAGTCTATGATTCTATGAATTTTTACAATCTGATCAAAACCCCTTATTTTCATAAAACTTTACTTCTGTGAAGGAATTATAGACGCTATTGAGCTAAATTCCATGAAAATGGTATGTAAATACATTGTGTTCTAATCATAGCTAATATAAATAATACTGTACAATACAATATTGCTCTATTTTAATATCTGCACGTATACTGTAGAAGTCGTGTTCCTTTTACAGACTGAATGACTTAATTGGCAGTAGTTATAAGTTACTAATCAATGGCCTTCTCTGTTTGACATTCAGTTATCCACTATAGGCCCTAAAAGACAAGAGATCAGGCTGTTTGGAAGAAAATTTCCATAACAGTTACTTTCTATTAATTTTTCTTTATTTTTTACATATTTCAATTTACTCAGTTGTTTTTAGAGCAGATACTATACAGAAAAAGTACAACCTCCTTCTTCAGTAAGTAGGGCATTTTTCTTGACTGAAAAGTAAAGAATAAGCTCTCTCTTCTTCTCATGCCTGCAAAATTATGGTTAATATCCATAGGGATCTGACATAAGAAGTGACACAACAGATGTGTTGTGCAGGAAAGAACATTTACATTTCTGGCTTGCCCTTAATATGTATAAGAGTAAAATGCCTGAAATCTTACTGTTGAAGGTAAGATTCTTCCACAGAGGCATCTAGACATACACTTTTATTTGTTATTTCAGAATGCCTTCTACATCTTTTTTTCCTTTTTTTCCCCCTGATTGTGGTTATTTAGGAGGATGCAAACAGCATGTAAGATCAGAGAGAAGAGTTCATTTAGGTGACAGATACTGTATCTACTCCAATATCTACTTTTTCAATGAGTTAAATTGTTGAGAATAGGAATACTGAATGGATGTGATAGGTGTTCACTGAAAGAAAAACATCCATTCCTCATTGTTGCAGAAGTCAAACATCTGTTATACTCCTAAAACCAGAGTGTAATATATTCACTTTGTCTTGAATGAGATTTCCCATCTCAATAAAAGGAAGTCCAGTATTCAAGGCTGTACCCAAGCAGTTTCTTCAGTTTTATGACTTTAGTGTGTGCCTACAGGGTACACGCACATTTCATCTTTTAAACATGCTGAAATGCTTTGCTTGTGAGAGTTATTACACAAAATAGAATATCTGCTCTTTTTGTATCTTGCTCATCCTTCAGTACTGTTGCTATTTTTAATTACATTTAATAAATAACTGAAATTTGGCTTGGTGTTTCACCACTCAAGCCATCTGTCAAACCTCTGTTTTCAGCACTAGGTAACTGTGTGCTGACATCAGCAAACATGCCTACAGCCTTATTAATATCAATACACTTTACAGCCTAATACTTTGACACTAAAACCAGGTAAACATATGCTTAAATGTTCATCAAACAGATTCATATTCATAAATTCTTAACTGAGCACAATGGGTGGTATTCTTTTTGTTGCAATTAATGAACCACATTTTAAAAACCAAAAAGCAATTTGTGAACCACTTGGCAGTAGGAAAACTATTAGCAAACTAATTTCTACATGCTGTTCTAGTAATAATTAGGAGACCACCAATATTTCTGAATAAAGAGAAAAATGTGGTAAACAGTGAGATCTTCTAATCTAGCAGCATAAATTAGAATTTGGTAAAAATAAAATCTGATTAGACAAAGAACATTAAGAAGTATTGTGTTGAGAAAAAAATAATAATTAGAGGTGAATGATGTAGTAACTCTCAGTCTTAGAGGTTGCCTAGAGACCAAACACTATTCATTTTTTATGGAGTGGAAAAATCTAAATGTTGAAGCTGTGAAGCTAGCAGAAAGGCAATTGTTCAGAACACAGGATATTTTATGGAAACAGCAAAACTCACAATGCTTTAAGAAAACCAAAAGTGAGCAATCGGAATAGTGTATTGTTAGTACTCTAGTGGCTGCCAGTCTCATCAGCAATCTGCATATTCATGTTTGCTGTATTAACAAATGGGCTTGTTACTTGTGAAATTGTTGCTATTATTGACCCTTTACTCCATTTCCCTAACTTAAAAAAGAGTTCTTACTCTGTCAAAAGAATCCAGGCAGCAAATCACTTAGTGGATTTCTTTGTTCAGCTGCCATAACCTTGTCTTTCTTTGGGTATAAGTTGCATTTCAATGCAGTATTTTTGATGGATTTAGCTTGGCCAGCAGCTAAGCAGTGACCAGCTGCCCACTCACTCCCCACCACGAGCCAGGTGGGGCAGAGAAACAGAAGAGCAAAAGAGAGAAAAACTCATGGGTCGATATAAAGAGAGTTTAATAGTGAAGGAAAGGGAAAAGCAACAAACCCAACAAATAATGCAAAGGCAATTATTCTCCATCTCTCACCACTGATGCTCAGACAGTCTCTGAGCAATGGCTACTTTGGAGCAACTGCCCCTGGGTTTATTCCTAAGCATGATGTTATATGGTATGGAATATCCCTTTGGTCAGTTCGGGTTGACTGTGCCCTCTCTGCCCCCTCCTAGCCTTTTCCCCACTCCTAGCCTTTTCCCCACTCCTAGCCTACTTCTGGAGGGGTGGTGGTGTGGGCAAAGTGAGAAATAGAGAAGGCCTCGATGCTCTGTAGGCACTGCTCAGCCCAAATACTGGTATGTTAACACTGTTTCAGTCACAGATCTAAAATACAGCACTGTATGGCCTCCTGTGAAGAGAGTCTACCCTGTCTCTGCCAGATCTACTATATACTTCTACCCAGAAATAAAAAAAAAGACTCCAAATTCAGCAACATTTCCATGTAATTCTGTTTGTGCTGAGATCTCACTGGACTAAATTGATGCTGTGCCCAGGCTGTAGGCAGGGAGCCTTAGCTCTGCCTCTTATTATTACTGTATGGCATCCATATGAAATGTCCAAGCAAGTACAGATGTTATAAATTTGACTGACATTAAAAATATAAACTTTCTTTAGTTTTCATGATACTTTTTTTAAAGCACAAACAAATTGGTTTGTTAAAGAAGCACAGAAATTTAGTGGCATTTCAGATATGTTCCAGTAACCTGAACTTCATTCCAGCTGCTGCTCCAAAAGCAGTATCTCAAAGGTCTTGTGTTACATCTGTCATCCTTGTGAATATGTGTCTGATCTCTGATATACGAAGCAGCTAAATACCTGTGTTTCAGCACTGTATCACAGCTAGTATATGATTTCTTTAATATGTCACAAAAAGGGGGTAGAGAGGGCTGTGTGTGTGAAGGAAGAACATGCAAATCTGGGAAATTGTTTCTTAAGCACTTTAAAAATAATATTGATAGCTCATCTGGTGAGACAATGTTTGTCCTGCTTTCCATTTTCAAGGTTTTGTCCCATAACTCTGGCCATGAATAATCAAACAAATATTAAGATTTTGCCCCCTTTTAAGATTGGAACAGCCACACAATACAACACATGTTAAATATGTATAAACATATACACTTGCATGCATATATATAGATATGTACAGATACGTATATACAAACACATATGTATGTACATAATGCAAAACCCTTTACTCCATAAATCGTGTGACAAAATCACGTTGTATCTTTTATTTTCTAATTTAGCTACCTAATTTAAAATATTTATTTTTAATTTTGGAAAGGTCTATTCATGGAGCAGACTTCAATATCTTACCATATGGGAAGCTGCAGAGTGATAATCAGTCAAGGTTCCTGCTGTAAATGTTAAACATATTTCCTAAATTACGTGAAAATTCTTCCTATAGAAATTGGTTTGTAATGTTGTCTTACTGGATTACTATAATCACAGAGGGGAAGGATGGTTCTTTACAAATATATTTGAACATGGGTCGAGTAGATAAACAGTTCATCGGAGACACAGTTGAAAATGTTTGTGCTTCCTATTTGGCTTAGTTTTTATATTGCTGTACATTTTTTTGCCTGTACCACAGAACAAGTATCTGTTGATTTTTGGTAGAGCACTATGCTCACTCATTTACTGTAGATTTTAGGGGCTCCAGAGAGTAACGATCTTTTGCCCCAGGCTATGTAGCTGTTCTACACTTTCTGCAAAACACCACTTAATTTAAAAACAAAAGTCACAGAGAGCCGCAGTTTCAAAAGAGGTGAATTACCAAAATGGTGAGCTCTACATATTTATTTGGGAGCCTTATTTTGTCTTAAAAAGTCTGAAAAAACCCAACAAAAACAAGGAGGTAATTTGGTTCCTTTGGGGGTAAGGAAATACATAAATAAAGCTTTGAGAAACTTGAAATCTTTTGCAGGAAAACTCTTGATTTTTTTTTCTAAGTATGCAAATAGAACTAGAATATAAAAAAATGAATCTGTTAAGTTAATTAGGCCCCTTTCAAGTCTATTCACAGTCCATTTCTACTTATTCAACCTGAGCTCATTATATTGCTATTTTTCTATAGGCCAAGATGTCCTGCTTGTACATTGTACACTGGTACCACTTTCTGCTATCACAGTGGTTCCTGGCACCACAGCTCCTACTGGCAGAGGGAAGACCATAGGCAGGAAGAAGAGGACAAGAGCAGTGTCTTCTTGGCAACCTAACAAATTAGGAAGACACAGAATAAAGTTAGATCAAGACAGAACCACATTCAAACACTTTCTAAACCAAAGAAACAAGTAATTTTTTTTTTGAGAGTGCTGAAATGAAATATTTTAAACTGATTTTTCTTATTTTTTGTAATATAAAAAATGTGTTTATTAGACATATTTCTTCATATATATATACTCTGTATCATATGTACTACATGCATGTTACAAAGCTGGATATCTTGTAAAGAATATTGTCTTAAAAAGGAAATTAATCTCAGGCCAACATTTCCAGAAGGATGTGATGCATTAAAAAATTATCTTTAATTCAGTCTGAGTTTCAAATAAAACAGCTACTGAAAGCACATATATTCTTGTCCAAAATATGAGTCCATTTCTGAAATTATCAGAATGGATAATAATATTTGAATTATTTTTGTATGTAACAAAATGTATCTAACTTACTAGGCTGCGGAATATCTGGTGCATGCAGAGAAGATACCATGGTGAATCTGAATATAACTTAGCTCTGCTGAGGATTCAATCTCATCAATATTGAGGATGATGGTGTAATTGGAATTGGAGTTGGGATCTCTAGTAGGAACAGAAAAACAGCTTGGCTGCCTGCAGATAGGTAAAGATGGATGAATGTAAAACTGAAAGGTCATTAACTACATCTTTTCTGCTTTAAGAGTTAAAGTTGATGTATGTATTTAGTCAAATATTTTGTTGTAAAACATAGGGATTCTGTGTTTCATTTTTAAGGAACTTAATTTGTTGTTTTATTTATTTCCTTGTCTTCTGTGAAGCAAACATTTTTTTTTTAGCCCTTGTCTTGTACAAGGAGTTTAGGATTGAATTGAGGATTAAGACTTGTACCTTTTGTTTTCAGCGCCATGTGTGGCAAAAATTGCTTAAGGCTAGTAATACCCTTTTGAGCATCACAGGGAAAGAAAGAGCATATGGATTTTAACTGCCCAGCTATATATATTAAATTGCAGTCTTACAGTCAGGAGTCAAGTTGCCTTTGGCTTCTCATACAATCAATAGAGAGAAATAGATACAGTGCCCCCAGGAACTCTACCATCTTTGAGAAATCTAATCTCTATTGACTATCTGGAGTGCTTCAGTGAGGCAATTTGAGCTACTTATGAGTCATATCTCATATATGCTGTGTTTCCAGTTTACATTAAGCAAAACATCTCAACAAACATCAGCAGTATACACCACACCTTTGAAAGGTAAGCTATACAGTGAGGGAAATATGTGCAAAGAAAGACTAACATGGGCATATATTTGGGTTGGATATATGAACCAGTTCACATAAACAGGCATGCCAGGAATTAATTTGTTACATGCTCTGTTTTTCTTGATCTAATCTTACGGATTTTGTCTTTGGCTATCTGATTTCCTACTGGTTTCATGAATGTTTATTAAAACTCTTCTCATTTATGTTTTATGAAATGTGTAGCTCTGCTCTTCTAGAGTTTGAATTGTTTTATTCTTCCTTTCTTATCTTACTTTTTTTGAAATATCAAGTTAAAATCAATCCCATATTTACGATAAATTTCAATAATTATTATTCTGTTAACTAAAGTTTTAAAAAATCATAGTCCTGCTGTGTACTACTTTTGATTATAAAAATCTTTTGATATCTAACTACAGGAATTAATGAAATATGAATAATGCTATCCAAATGTTGTTGTTTACCAAGATGAACTCTGTAGATCCTATTCTGTATGCATACTGTCACTCATGTTTGGACATGACTCCCATGCACACAGAATCACTTGGCTCATTTATACTGTATGATGGTGACAACAACCTGTGAGATGCTCAGAGAAAAATTCATTTTACAGCTCCAAACTCCACGAAATGGATAATACAAGATAGGAGATACCATTGTTTGTAAGAAAGTTATGTTTTTATGAAACAGAAAATAATATAAAATTTTCTTACATAAGTACTATCTATAATTTCTTCCTTTTCATTTATGTTTTCAGTATAAGCAAACACCATGTGGGGAGTTGAAAGCTTTCAATGAAGTATCACAAGCTGAATGCTATATATCTTTCTCTGTGAGAAATATTAAGTTCCAGAAGCATAAGTCTGTAAAATTTTTACTTTGTCCTTTAATTCTCTTTAACATCTACACTGCATTCATAGGTATATTTGGCCCACAGACAGTGCCAGAGCTCAGTGCCAGCATTATCTTTGTAGATATCCATTTATCCTCTTGGGGGAGAAGATATAAAACATAAATAATATCTGCTATTGAACCGAGTGTGTAAATTTAAGCCTTGCCAAGATTTGTATTTGTCAGATTATCAAAGAAGTGGTAACAACTAAGCAGAGAAAGAAAATGATGTGTCTTCACAGGAGGATAACTAGTCATATTTTACATTGGTTACTTCAAATGTTTCAAGTCCCTGTGCAGAATACTTTCACCCAGACTTAAGTTGATCTTAATTCAATTTTGTTTCCAGTATCTCCCCAATTGCGTAAAGTATGTGGACCTGATGAATCATCACTTACAAAAGAAAATGTATACACAAGGATTTAATGCAGTTTAACAAAGCCACATTAAATCATGTATTTCTTTTAATGTCTCTATGGAAATCAAACTTGAGATAGGGCAGATATTTTCCAATAGAAGTTAGTAATTCAAGTGCCCAATGATTCAAAGTTATCTTTTGAGTTGTTTATTTTAAATCTCTTCTGTCTTATTTGTGATGGAAAATTGCTTGTTCAAATCATCTCACAAGATGATTGAAACATTCAAAATAGAATAACAAACATCAAATGATAAATAATGAAAAACTAATGAGGAAGAATTAATATTCCATTCTCTCACGAATAATGACATTTGTACAAAATACAACCATTGTCAAATATTTGCCTGAATACACAAACCCTCAGATTCATTGCATGGTTATGTGCTGAATTATTTCTCAAAGTATAAGGATAACTAGACATCCTCACATTTACACACAAAAAAGTAGACTTTGGTAAAACTATAATACCTGTCTATCAAAGAAGGATTTGTAACAACTATTTTCCTTGTGTCCAAGGAAAGTTAAATATTTCTGTTTTCCCCCATTTCCATTAAATTTTAATTTTATCTTGCAGAATAAATGCTAATGGGCAATTCCAGACTGTTATTTCTGAATAATTTCTTCAGTGGCTGTTTCAATATTAGATGATTTTGCTGCTAGCATATTACCCATGGATATTTTATTTGTCTCAGTCACTTGTTAATTCAAATAACTATTTTCTGTTCATGTGGTTCTTCTACATTATCTTAGCTGCAGAAATGTTACAGCTGTAATATAGAGATGACATCAAGTTGAAGTGTTTTATAGTAAAAAGGAAAAATGAGAAATACAAAATTAACAGAAAATTTTGTACTGTGAATGACAGAGAGCATGAAAACTATAGCCTGCTAAATCTATTTGTTTGGTGGTGGAGTTTTTTTGATTGTTTTAGAAGAGAGTAGGTAAGAGTTTCTTCTATTTTAAAAATACAAAGGGAAAAATATTTGTATTTCTTAAGACTACATCATGAAAGAGCTATGTAAATTATCTTGGCATAAAGAACTTGAGCATTCTCATTGATGATAATCCATTAAATATGCAGTAGTTTACATGTGCTAAGTCTACATAGAAATGGCCAAGAAATGAGTGAAATATTACTCGTTTGCCATAGGAATACTTCTGCATTTGATAATACCGTATAGGAGTGTTTCTTTATTTGCTAGTATTGGAGATCTTTAGATCAGAAAAGATGGTTTAATTTTGGATGGAGAAGAGTAGAAGATATACAATATAGTCGAATAAAAACCCATACTGCCTAGAAATAAAAGGCTCAAAAAGTAGCAAAATAGCTAAACCAGCTAAAGGAAGATACTAAAGGTGCAACTGTGGCCGTGGTGGCAGGGAATGTACACACATGCTGAGGCCCTCTGCTGCTGTCTTCAAAGATGACAGAGACTAGCTTTTAAGCAGAGCATCCTAGTTGAGTCTTTCCCAGCATATTACTTTAATGCTGAAGCTAACAGGTCAGTTATGCTTCTGTTGTGCTTGAGGGGAAGTAATTTCTCTGTGAAGGCAACACCTACTTTGCCTGTCCTATGCCTTTCTCCTCTTGGTGGCAGAAACCATGTCATTGCTCTGCAAAGAACAGAAGGATCACAGAAACAGTCAGACATATAAAGAAGTTTTTCTGAAGGTTTTATATACTTCTTCTACCACCTATTGAGAAATGAAATATCTTGGTACCATTTTTTATTCAGCATATGAAGTGTCAGGTGCTGCAGAAACTATTTAATGAGAAACACAGAAATGGCACCAGGAGCAACAACTCTCCTAATTTTGAAAATACATCTTACTTTTGAACTGTAAAGAAACTTTTGCAGGTAAAAGTGAGATCACTCAATGCAAGGATACAACAGATAAAAAAAAAATCAAATAATACACTGTTTATGTGATGAAGAATAAATAATGTAAGAAAATCAATCAGCAATATATCTTAAAAATATGGGAAGGAAGATGAATACTCAGAATGATAAATAGGGGAAGGGTCAATTAAGAGGTCAAGGGAGGTTTTAATTTTTTTTTTTTACTGAGATCCTACTAGAAGGCTCATTAAAGGCAGATTTCTGAGAGTAAAGTCACAACTCATATCAAATATTTAATTCAGGTGGGTTGTCATGGTTTAAAGCTAGGCTGGCTGTTAAACGGACAACAAATGGTCTGTGTTAACCCCCTCCCTCCTCAAAAGGACAGAAAGGGGAGAGGAAAAGAGACTTACGAGTTGGAAAGAGACTCACTTACGGGTTGGAAAAAAGTTAAACCAGCTTTAATCTAACAACAGTAATATGGTATTATAATAACAGGAAGAATAATAATGAAATATATACAAAACCAATATCAAGGTCGCCCCTCCCTGACGACGAATACATCACCCGTACACTGCAGCACACACCCCAGGAAAGTCCTAGACTGTACTCAGCAGCAGACAGGAACTGGATTCAGGAATGCACAGATCAGGATTGCAGGCAGGAGAATCAGGCAGAGTCCTCCTCTGATGCTTGAGCAACGAGCTGGGCAGAACTAGAAAGCAGTGTCCTGCAATATCACCGGAATCTCTGACAGCCCCATGCTGGGCTTAAATACGCTCCTGGGCCACAGATGTGGGCAGAAGGTAAGGCTGCTTAGGGTTGTTAAGGCTCATTGTTAAGGTTGTTAAGGCCTCAGGACCCTGGCCATTCCTAAAAGGAGGGAGAGTGACCCTTGTGATCCCTCAGCTTTATAATGAGCATGATGTGTATGGGATGGAATACTGCATTTAGTCAAACCAGGACATTGGTGAATTTCAGATCATGTTGTGATTAAGGTACGAAGATAAATAGGAATTTTCCTTTTTTTAACCAGCATTTCTTTGAGCATATTTTATGAAAATAGTGATGGATGATCTGTAGGTGGTTCAGGTGTCTGCTTGTGAAAAACAGCCTGATGAAAGACAGATGCATCAGGAAATACTATAATGATAATTTCCCTAAGGAAGGCCTGTTCCATATGGAAGTTTTTTTCAGTACAACCATAGTTTCAAATTGTAATTTTTGTTAGAAATAGTCATGCTGCAAAAGGCTTAAGTGGCCAGTGCTTTTCATCTTCATATCATCCTGTGGGGTTGTATAGACAGAGCATTATTACTAAGAGTTGCAGGTGTATTGTGGTGTGTACTGACTCATTACATGTTGTAATATGACAATCAAGCTGAGATGAGGAATAGAAAATGGAGGCATACCACTGTGGATGTCTGCCTACATACACACTATGTGAATGAGACCTTTGTCTATTTACAAATCTACTGGGATGTAGTTTTCTATCAGTTGCATATCAGCAAATGGTGACTGACTTGCATGCTGAGGAATAAGTCTGAGTTTCAGGAAAGAAAAAGAGGTTCTCAACCTTCCCCTGTGCTGCTGGTGCTTCAGAGTTGATGTACTCAGTGGAAAGAGAGAGAGAGGAGGGACTGCATGCCAGTGTAAATATGGAAAAAATAGAATTCAAAGAAATGAAGACAAAACAGCCTGTGTTTAATCGACTGTCTCAGTGAGACAGTAATTGTACGAAGCTCAGAAATAGTTGTACTAAGGAGAAGTATGTACGGCATAGCTCATCCCTGGTTCTCATAACTAATTAATCCCAGGTGGATTTCTGCACTAATGTAACCATTTTACTTCTAGCAAGTTGAGCTAGCTTGGATATTTTTAAACATTGTCCAGTTCAATCATGTTGCATCTAGATTTCTTTTTTACTATTGGAACAAAAAACCACATATATTTTGCTACACTGACTTTCATTATGAATCCATGAGCTAAAACCTGGAGTGCCAAAACAACACTCAAACAAAACCTCATAGTTTAGATGATTGTTCAAATTACTTCAAAAATTTGAACTAAACATATTTAAAGAGCTTCTGTAGATATACTTCTCTCGCATGTTTCTGTCATTACTCTGTATACACAAGAATCATGAATAGCTAGAAAAGAGAATTTATCCACATGTTAATATTGTAGTTTTTGATGAAGTTAGCATGTTGTCAAGGTTTAAATCAGGGCTGGCTATAAAATGGATGACAGATGCTCTTTGTTAATTTCCTCCCTCCCCATAAAGGTGGCAGGGGAGAGAAAATGGGAGGAGACTTAGGGGTTGGAAATGTTAAAACAGCTTTAATCTAACTATAATAATAATAGGAAAAATAATAATGAAATATATACAAATATATACAAAACCAACATCCAGCTCCCCCCTGACCCCATGACGATGATCATGACACCCAGATGCTGTGCGGCATGCTCCAGGGAAGTCCTGGACTTTACTCAGCAGCAGGCAGGAACTGGATCCAGGAACGCACGGATTGGGATCGAAGGCAGAAGACTTGGACAGAGTCCTCCTTGGATGATGGCCAGGCGTCAGTCAGAGGTCAGTCAGAGAGGTCAGTCAGAGAGACTGACCCTCATGATCCCTCAGCTTTATATCGAGGATGACACGTATGGGATGGAATACTCCCTTTGGTCAGTTGGGTCACCTGTCAAATCCGCTCCCCCCCACCGCAGGGTCGCAGGTGTGACCACTTCTCTGCTCTTTCATTTCTGGTGCATAAGAAAGTTAACAGAAGGAAGCATCGACCTTGGTCTCCATAGGAATAACTATAAGCAAGAGCCTTTCTGCATATCATTCCTACTGCTGTTCCAGCACTAACTATAAACATTGAGTGTTACCACTGTTAGAAGCAGACACTGGAAAAACAGAGAGTGCAACTTCTCAGAAGAGACTTAACTAAAATGTAAAGTTACTAAAAGAAAATTGCTTCTGTCCTAGCCCAAACCAGTACACACGTTAATATAAGGACAATTAGCAGACAAGATGCTTAACAATCAGATGTGTTAATTGACATTTTTCTTTCATCTTTATCAGTAGTATTGGTAGTCATTAGTATTCATTATAGTAGTATCTCTTTTCCATTGTATTTAAAGTACGAATTTTCTCTGTCATACATAGAATCAAACTGCCTTAGAAAGTTTTACAAAGGATCATACATAAGCTAATAGTTCCTCTGTTTTTCATTGCTGACACCAGATTCCCTATCAAACCTGTTTTCCTGTACATAGGCAAATTCTTTACCTGTAAACATTTATTGTAGTTTTCTAAAACTGCGTGTTTGCTTCTATGTGAGCAATATGTAACACAAATAATTGATCACTAAGCTGCTTAAACATCAGTTATTTCTATGATTCACACTTGAAAAGTAAGTCACGACAATGTATCTGTTTTGAGCCATTTTGTCTATAGCACAAAATGGGATGATGCATGCAGTCCAAATGCAGATCTTGAAATTAGCTCTAAGTTTCTACTTTGGAGATGAAATCTCTTGGCTGTCTCAGATATGCAGGATATAGTACACATCATCACAATGCGATCCTTCCACTTGCTCCCTTTGGGCACTTTGATCAGTGATACAACAGTTATTGAAATGTTCAAGAGCCAAACTGTCAGTATGATCCACACAGATGAAATATCTTTTAAGTGAATGAAACAGTATTTCGTATCCAGAAGACTATGTTTCTTAACCGTTGTTTCAAGCTGATGTAAAATTTGTGTGACATTTGTTCATTTATTTTTAATCGATAAATTAATTTTGTAACCCTGAATACAAGAGACTTCTCAGAGAGAATTTTGATTCTGGACAGGCAGTCAAATCTATCAATCAAAATTATTGACTTTCAAATCTGTCAGACTACTAAAAATGCTATGTCTCCCTCTGTTATTTTCAACTCAGATTAAATATTTGTATTCAAGCTAGCATTGGCCACCTGCAAATTTGGGAAGCTCATGAATGTTGCATAGAAAGGTGACTCAAAGGCATGACTGATGGTTCCAAGGGAGGCAGCTGTAGAAGGGGAAAGCAGAAAAGATATTGAAAAGAATTAATGCATTAACCTCATCAGTTAAAAGATGCCTTTGGCAATGTATCTTTTCTATGCCTGCGGTACAGTCAACAGAGGGATACTGCTTTGAAGCAAACTGACATTTAGCCTCAGTCTCTATAGCTATGCGTTGATGTTCTTCAGGAAACAAAGCAGAAAATGTCCTGGATGGATTTTCCAGAAATACTACACAACTGATGGGTGCATCACTTTCTCTGACCATGCTTTTCAAGTATTCATAGCACACACAAATGATCAGATCAGACCAAAATGTTTCAATTATTTTCCCTGAAAAAAGTAGAATAATCATAGAATCATAGAATCATAGAATCATAGAATGGTAGGGGTTGGAAGGGACCTCTAGAGATCATCTAGTCCAACCCCC
>VZSC01004058.1:98271-108903 GCA_013398225.1 Steatornis caripensis
TTCACTCGCGCCCCCAGGGCTCTGTAGTCTGCCTTAATTCTGGTCAGACTCCGGTGTGCAGTGTCATTTGTACCCACGTGAAAGAGCACCAGCGGATAATAGCCCATGTTCTTGGTAAGTTGTGGCACCCTCTCGGCAACGTCTCTTATCTTAGCTCCTGGAAGGGGACAAACCTCTCTCAGCTCTCTGTCAGGCCGGCAGATGGGTGACTCAGTGCCTTTTAACAGAGAGTCCCCCACTACGAGCACTCGTCGTTTCTTTTTATGGCGACCACCCTGTGAAGGTACAGGGTGTCCTTGCCGTTCTTCTTCACCATTGTTGCCAAACATACCTTCTCAGATGTCAAGAAGTCAGATAGTTTAAAGAAGGATGAAGTTGGCATTTAATATTTTGTAATTGAAATATCTTTTATCACATAAACAATGATTTTCCACCTTCATTTGTAGTTTTACAGTGGAGACTCTTGGATTTGAGACTAATCTTTCAGGTAACAGAAAGATTAATACTTGTAGTATTTCTGTATTAATCTAGATTAGACCTAAACTCGTACAAATAAAACAAAAAGGGTGAATGATTATAACTTAGTCCTTATCACAGATGAAAAAGTATTTAAAAGTAAACAGTTAAATAGCATCTGATGAATTATAGAACCAATAGTTATATACATTTGTTTATAAAAATCATATTAGTTTCTATTTATCTGCCTTCCTGCACAGCTTTAAAGAAAACCACAGAGAAATCTCCAGGAAACTGTTTAGTAGTAGGTGTATATTAGTATGTCCTGGTTTGAGCTAGGACAAAACCAATTTTCTTTTTAGTAATTTCATTTTTCATTTAAGTCTTTTCTAAGTGACTGCAATTTCAGAAATTCACACCAAGTTTTTCAGACAGTGTCTGCTTCAGGAGTGCTAATGCTCAATATTTATAGTTACAGCTGGACTAATGGTATGAACGGCATGCAGAAAGGCTCTTCCTTACTCTTATAGAAGCCAAAGTCACTGCTTGGTTCTGTTAAACTTCTTATGTGTTGGAAATGACAGGGCAGAAAAGAGGTCACACTTGCGAACCTCCTGAGCGCAGGAGTGGCCAGACAGGTGGCTGAAACCTGACCAGATGGAATATTCCATCCCATATGGGTGATAGTCAGTATAAAGCTGAGGGAACAACAGTGTCAAGCTCTCTTCTTCTACGGCCAGCATCTGAGGAGGACTCTATTTCTTCTGCCTTCGATCTTGATTTGTGTGTTCCTGAATCTGGTTGCCATATGCCACCGAATACAATTTGGGGCTTTCCCAGTGCCTGCCCTGCAGCGTCCGGAGTGACATGATTGGCATCAGGGGACCTCGATGTTGGTTTTCAATGTATTTGTATATATTCCATTATTTCCCATTGATATTATTATGTTTTTAAAATTGTCCTTTCATTAAAGCTGGTTTAATTTCTTCCAACCGATAAGTTTCTCTCCATTTTCTCTTTCCCTTCCCGTTCTGGAAAGGGGAAAGATTAATAGAGAGCATCTGTCGTCCATTTAATAGCCAGCCCAGCCTTAAACAGTGACATAGTATTACGCCATTGGTAGAATAAAGTGTTCACTCTTAATATCATTTATTTTTATAGTGTTCTAAAAAAAGTGTGTCAATCTTGATACAGAGAAATTCTTTCAAAATCAATAACTTGGCAAGGCTTCAGCTGAAGGACCTTAATTTTCTGTACCGCATAAGGTGGTCACAGAAGCTACCTACTGTTGGAGTCTCACAGCATGATGACTTGTATCCATTAAGGTTTAAAAAGGGAAGCGCAAATGCTGTGGGGTTTAGATCTGGAGTTCAGGGTAATGATGCATGCATATCTGAGAAGCTCTTGGTTGGTGAACTACAGCACGGAAAGGAGTGTGATCGCCTGGGCAAGTTTTTCAAGAATACTTTAAAAGCATGCTTGATTGACTGCAATTTGCCTCCCAATATCTAACTGCAAATAGCAGAGGAGAGCTGTGATGTGAAATTTTACAAGCTCTTGGAAAGAAAAGAATATGGGGATAGGAGAATGTACAAGGCAAAAGAGTCAGTGTTAAGGAATTCTGTGATTTGCACTGTAAAAGTGTATAAAGCTCTTGCCCACTGGTTTGTACTGTAAAATATTATTGCCCTTTCATCTTTTTTCTAGTCAGGCTTCCAGGGTTACTATTTCAACTTACCATCACAGTTCTTGCTGAAAGATAACAGGTGAAGGGAGGAGAAACAGTGGGGCTGATGACATCTGCTCAGAAATATTCAGAGACTAAGGGGTCTTCTGCAAGCTAGAAACAGAGTAAAAAAAAGAAGCTGAAAAGAACTTGGACAGCTCAGAGGTGGACTGCAGTATAGACAAAGTTAAACCAGGTATTGATTCGTCTCTCTTTACCTGCCAGGGATGTTGAGATATAAGTTACGTAAATATTTTGTTTTGAAGACATGAACATGTCCATGATAAACCAAGTTAATTGCTACCATTCAGCCTTTCTTAGTCGGACTAAGAATTAGAAGAATTATTTCAAGCACAAGTCATTGACCTCTGAGAGATTTATTGCATCTGTAATGTGAAACTTAATGCCACAGATTGATAATGTCCTTATTTCCAGCTCTGGGACAAAAGACAGCAAGGCTTTAGATTGTGTAGGATTATTTAAGTGGACTGGGAAACCAGAAACTGTGACTTTTAGCACAGTTTGGATTGCTGACTCCAGTTTCCCAATCCAGGAGTGGGTAACATGACAATAAGATAGCCCAGGTGTTCCTACACTGTGGGGTCCCACTCCGAAGCCACTGTGGTGTGACAGGCTAAGTTCCCTACCCATGTGGAGGTTCAGCTCATGCCTGAGTCCCTCACTGTGTACCACTCCAGAAGACTAAGGCATGTCTCACTCTGAACAGGAGCAGCTGGTTCTGAAAATAAAGGAGTAAAACACATTTCCTCTCTCTGCTTCTTGGCAGAGCAACCCTTAGGGCTAGACAGGCCTATGTGGTTTGGGTCCCCACAGTGTAGTCTCCTTCAAGTCCCCATGGAGATGATGAAAGAGACTGATGACATACCTCCTTGAGGTGCATCTTAATGGCAGGCAAAATGGGGAGAGATTTTTTGGCTGTTGAATTTGTGTCTTGCTGTGGCTGGCATGATCTGATGCTCAGCCATGAATGGCCAAGGTCAACAGCCATCCTTCAAAGTGCACAGCTATGAAATTAAGGTGAGTTTTCAAGTTTTTCATGAGGCCTATTGACTAAAGCAGCAGTCCCATTTTGAGACTAACGTTTACATAGACCTCTGTCTGCACTTAATGATAGAGAATCACTTCAACTCAATGTATTAGAAAATTCAGGTTGTTGTCATCCAAGGAAAGGAAAAAGAAAGAAGGAAAAGAAGGAAAGAAAATACATGGATTACTGTCAAAAAAAAAAAAATCATACTCTTTATTTAAATCTGCTACTGTCAAAGCAACATCACTTCACTAAAGGTATTTATAGCTTGTCAGTAATACTGCCATTAGCACTCATTGTTAATGACCAAAAGGAAAATATTAGCACTTTTTGTGCTAATATCCATGAAGGATATCCATTAATTGAAATTTGGGGTAATATTGACAACTAAGCTGTTTATAAAGATCAATTATTTATAATTTTTATGTATTTTTGTAAGTTTATTTCAAAGCTTATTAAACAGTGTTTAATAATACACTAATGTTGTATAGGAAATACTGCGCTTCAGTTACCTTTCACTACTTGGTGCAATTAGAAATTTTTAAAGAAAAGCTAAATTTTAACCTGTTGATATCTTCTCCTTACTTAAAAGCAAATATGATCACTTAGTAAAACTGGCAGTATCCTAAAGCCTTATTCTTTCAGTCAATATTAAAGCAAGGAAAATTTTAGTATCTATTTTTCCTATGTCTTCAGTCATGACCTTGGTTATTGTATGAAGCTTGGCTTGAATTTATGTCCACACATATAAAATGCCTGTGAACAGCAATATATTTTTTATTTTATATATATTTTTATATATATATATAAAATATTATTATTACAGACATTCCACAGAAACAAAGATTTATTTACACATGGAGAACATAGTTAATATGTTTAAACTCCTAAAAAATATTACCTTAAAATCATTCCTTTAAGTTGACCAACAGATATCAAATATGCATCTAAACCCCAGAAAACTGGAAATCTGTTCTGTTTATTATTATCATCATGCCAGGAAATTAAGGACCTATTTTATGTACAAGATTGACTGATGATGATGACCTAGAAGGCAAATCCAAGCTGGAAAATATCTGGGGGTTACTACAGTCCTGTTTATGATTGCCAGCCATGTCTGGAAGTAACAGAACACACAAAAAAGACACATCCATAGCTATGCCAGATTTAGACTGCCTTATGTGCTGCTATATCAGCTATTTCTATACATTGATGTCCACAGCTGAGCTCAATGAAACCAGTCTGAGCAATCCAATTTGTCGTGCTGATATTCATGAGCTAGACATAATCTGTCTATAGTTCTTGTATGAAAAAATCTAAATTTAGTTTGAGATGTGTGTACCAGGAAAAAATAAGACAATACCAGTCAACTTCAAAAGTGGGAACCTCAGTAAAGCAAGAGCTTTGCTTTTCTTGTAGACATTGTTGCAACAGTGGGAAGCTTCCTGAAGTAGATTATTAAGACAGAATTATGAAGCTCTGTAAGGGTCTTCTTTCAAGAATGAATGATGTGGAAGTGAAAAGGACAGAGGTCCTTGTTTAAGAATGAGTAAATAGCCAGAGGAATCCTAGTTACCTGGAAATAAATCTTGATAATTAGCTTAGAAATAGATTCTGAAGTGCATACCAGCATCTTATGATGAATGAGTTAGAGAAAAGAGAACAAACAATACTTGCAAAAAGAAAGATGATCTGAAAAAATGCTGATCTTGGAAAAGAATAGTTGAAGCAAGGCTTTTTGTACTGGTACTTACCAGTAGAAAATTAATCTCTCTGTATTACATCTTCATATTCTCTGATTCTGACAAGTGCAAAATTTGTTTTCCTTTCTTTCTGCTTTTAAGGCTCTTTTTAAAAGACAATGGACAACAGGTATGAATTAATTGATTGTTATATTTTATTCTGTTGTTCATAAGCAACCACCAGGAAATCTGTTTCAGAATCCAAAAATCTCCATAGTTACACTCTTCCTTTTAGCATCCTACACATACGGCACATTTGAGGATCTGATTGCAGTCATCAAAGTGAAAAAGAAGAAATATGAGACAGAAGCATGTATACCACCAAAACATCCACTCTGCTCTGTATCAGGATTTCTACTGAACAGACAGAACTGTCTTTGACAAGGGATCCTCTGGTTTATATAGTGTTAGTGAATTTTTCTGATAAAATACTCCAATTCACACAATGAAAATATATTGCAAGTATTATGATTAGGGCAAACAAGACTCTATTGAACTGTTTTTCCACTTCTAGTAGTGACTTCTTGAGGTCTGCAGGATAAAAAATTATTAGTTAAGTAAACATACAAAGATACTGATATTTTATAGCTGTCTTGCAATACACTTATGAGCAAATTATGGTTCAAAACCTATAGAAACATTAAGAGACAAGAAAAGAAATTCAGAAAGGAAACTGACTTATCAGTACAAGATAGTGGTAGAACTGGAAACAGATCCACACTTCATTCCTTGTCCAATGCTCCTATCACCTGAATTAATTTCTTCTGTAAGTTAATTGCAGAAATCAGCACGAGACTCTCTGAATCTTAAATACTGTAGAGTCTTTCATTTGCCTAGAAAGTAAATTTTGGTTCTTGGAGCCAAAGTTGTAATCTTATCTGCCTTTCAGTGAAAACTGTAAGCAGTTCTGTGTCTTGAATACAGAATTGTTCTATGGCTAAGATGAATTGTTGTTAAACCATATAGCTGTCATTTAAGTGTCAGAGAAACTTGTAATTTTCTGCAGTGTAGCAAATATTGTGCAACTGAATCAGCACAGTTTCATTTTTTATTTACTCATGTGATGTATTTAAGAAGGCATAGAGTCTACACATATTTTACGGACTTACGTGTTTTCCTGTCTCTATGTTCCAACAAAGCTAAAGAACATTTAATCCAGTAACTGAGGTCACAGATATGTGTTTCAAGCTCACTTGCCTAATGGTTCTATGGAACTGTATTCTACAGGACAAGTCAGTATGGAAGATTTATAGAAACTAAATGAGAATATTAGAAAACCTAGGTGCAAATTAATGAACTGAGGAAAAAAAAAAGAAAAAATTCAATAAGCCATTAACGATGCAATTGCATTCATGTTAATATGTTATAATTGTGAGGAACATTCTAGGAATTCAATTACTGTTTAATACAAAGGCCTGTACCGATTTAATTAGATCTCACTTAGCCTACAGATATCCACTATAAAAACTCTGACCTTAATAATGCTATGTTGCTAATATTCTTTGGTTTAATCCACATTTATGATTGTGCATCACTGAGATGTAAAGCTAGGAATTTGTTTGACCCTTGATGACCAAAATTTAAAACATAAATAAATAAAAATGCTTATCTGAGTGATTACATGTCCTGTACATTTTGTTGCATGCTGTCCCTGTTTGTATTTCTGCTTGGGTGTATGAGGTTTTATTTTACACAGCACTTTGTTTGTTTGTATGACATGAGACATGCACGTAAACTTAATTGTGAATTTTAGTGCCTTCCTTAAGTTGAAATAAAAATTAATGGTATAGTGCAATGGCATTCTTACAAATATATATATATATAAAAAATCAAAAGTGGTGTTGCAAAAAACTCTCAATCATATTTATTAAACACCAGTTATTACACAAGAATATATGTCTACATTGTGCTGATCATCTCTTTAAGTTTTGTTAGACACTTTACATTGTATTTACCTCCTTAAAATGAGAACATTTTATGTCATTGTGATGGATTCAGCCGCTGGCATGGTGGGGCTCTAAATGCTCAGGAAGCTCAAAGTTCACTGTCCCTATAAATTGACATTGTGAGGCCAGAACAAACAGTAGTGAATTTCATACATTCACAGCTCCACTCTTCAGCTATTCTCAGAAGTGCACTTGATGTAATGTGCCATTGCTGACATTGAGTCCGTTCTTCCCTAAGATACGTGCTACCTGTAACATAAATAATCCTAGAAGTAAAATATGCAGTGGATAGATAACCTGGAGCAAAACCAAAGCAGCCCATACTCTCAGCCATGCAAGAGGTCATCAAGTTTCTGCATGTACTTTTGAAGTTTTCTGTTCTTTGTATGACTTCATTTGGTGGTATTTGCCAATTTTTAAGTTGATCTAGTTAAATCTTACAGCTTGAAGTACCACACTTTACCCAAGCTGTACAAATCATATTTACATGTATGAACTGTCTTGATTATCATCTTTGCTTGACTGAAAATGCACACCATCCAGATTGTAACTGAACCGTCCATCCACATTGAAATACTAGGAATATTAAAAAAAAAATTGTCTCATAAACAGAACATATTTTTTTGACTCAGGCTGTCAGAGTTATGTAGATATTCAGATATCACATTTCCATTGAAACTAGTAGATATCCAAGAAGCCAGACCATTTTCAGCCCTCCAATACAGGAGCTGATAGCATAAACAGTATTTCATGACACTAATGCACAGTATAAATTTCCTTTACTCTCTAATATTCACTTGAGCTTGAGAGCTAGACAAAATTACGAAGGTTATTTGAAGTCTGGTGACCCCAGAAAACAATATAAATATCAGCCTTATTGTAGGTACAATCATAATGTGTTCTTTCTAAACTGTATGTACATCCCTCCCCACTTTATATCAGTCATTTTTCTGCTGTACCCCTTAAGCTGCCTTTAGCTATCTTAAATTTTAAAACTTAGCATCCCACCACTTCCAGGTCACAATTTTGTAATATAATCAAAATATTATAAATGCTTATTTTTTTATGCACAACAAATCTCTTTAATCACCCCATACATCAGTGAAGTCTACATAGCCTGAACTGTACACATATCAGAGCTGGAAAACTACTGTCACAGCAGATGTTGAGCTATAACTTTTACATCCCCATTTTTCTCTGATTGTTTATGAAGAGACCATCTTTCAAAAAAGTAAAACTTTTTTTTCTTCCATTACTTGTTTGATTATCCTCTGGATGAATGAACTTGAAAATACAGCTTTTGCTGTATTTTTCCGCATTTGATCACCCTCTTCTGAAAAGGAACAAGAAAAATATTTGTACAGAAGTGTGTTAGAGGTTTTGGTTTTCTTTAACCAATCAGATACTTTTCCTACAGGTGTTAAAAATCTTGGTTTACAATATGAGATTTCATTGCAAGAAACTTGCAGATTATATTTGATAAAAAAAAAAATACTAAAGAAACGTTATTGGGAAATCTCAGTTACCAGATCACATGTATTAAAAGTACTCTTATCTGAAAAAAGAATCAGTGCAAGAAAACTGGAGGGCTCAAAGACTTGTTGATATGTAGCTTATATTAGAATTCAGATGCAAGATTTTTAAAAGAGGTAGGAAAATCAACACTGAAACTACCGGGGAATAAAAATGAGGAAATAAGGATATTAGGTACCTTTAATAACATAATTCTTATTTAGTTATTGGGAAGAAACATTTTTAAAGTGCTGACAAACTTGTAGGACCTACAGCAGAAGGGAAAGAGGAAAAAATCATGAAGTTAATAGTTCATATTTACAGGCTATACTGGAATTTTTAGGTATTTCTTTTTTTAACAATCATATCTGTCCTGCCTGCCAATTTTCCTTCAGTTAATCTGCTTTTTTCCTCCAACTTAGTATATGAAGATGGTAACAGAAATACTTATAAGAAGAGGTTTAATATTGGGCGTAACTGCCTATCTGTATTTGGTTATGACAAGTAAAATAAGGTAACTTGAATGAAACCCCAAATTTTTATATAAAATACTTCAGAGTAAATGTAGTGTTCTTGTGTTTACAAATTGCTGTACAATACTGGATTTTTTAAAATGTAGTCATAGATGACCAAAGGAAAAAAAAATATATGCTAGTACTTAAAAATAATAACCGCACATTTTTCTTGGCAAATTCAGTTATTTAGATTCTAGATTGCAGTAAGCTGACAGTTTCTCACTTTAATTCATAGATATTTCCGGTCTTCACAAATTCGATGTGTTCTATATAATGCAATGACATCTAGGCAGATATTTCCTATACCTTGGACATTGGTCTACCAAAAGTCTGGAATGGTTTGTATGTTTTGAGATCTTTCAAGACATCATTTATCAGGCCTTTATTGCCCTTTTATCTGACATTCTTAGCAATTCTGTATCTTGGAGGGTAATAGAGTTAAGGATGCTGTGCCGTTTCTTTTGTGTGTGTGCTAGAAAGGTTAGTAATGTACATTAGAATATTAAACTATTGACTTTTATCTTTATTAATAGTGGAATTTATGCTGCCTTCAGTCCCATTTAATGAAGAAACAATTTTGCAATGAAAAAGCAACATATGACATGAATTCACAGAAAAATATGAATGTTGTATTTTGCATCTTATTTTTGCAAAAAAGGTAGTGAATGAATTTGGATTTATTAATGATTTTTTTGAAAGCCTAACAAATACTTGTGTCAGTCTTCAAAAAGAAGGAAAAATTCACTACTGAAAAAGTAGCAACCATTTAAACAAAGAACAGCTTGTATGAATGTGATACAAAGAAGTAATGTTAAATTTACATTTCGTCCTTTTCCATATATTAATTTTAAATTATTGATACTTCCTTGAACATGATGAAAAAGAGCTATAAATTGCCCCATATTTGTTTCTGCAGATGTCATATTTAACTAGCAAATTACTGATAAGAGGAAGTACTGAAATAAGTGCTTTGTCTTGCAAAAAAACTTCATGGAGAGAGCAAATTTACCATGGCACTGTATTTTCAGTGCAGCCACAGATGGGTATTAAACTTATTTATTCCGTATGGAATAGCATGTGAACACTAGGAAGTTGGAAATTCTATGTGTGAGAAATATTACTTTCCTCATGTGTTCCTCTAAGGATCGACGTCTATGTGTTGTCGTTTAACCCTTCTGCTATAATTCGTCTGTCTTGCAGCATACATCATAGTAAACAAAAGATCTATTGATATTATTTTTTAAATACATTTGCATTGTTGATAACAATAACACAGAAACACAGAATCACAGAATCACAGAATCACAGAATCATAGAACAGTAGGGGTTGGAAGGGACCTCTGGAGATCATCTAGTCCAACTCCCCTGCTAAAGCAGGTTGGCCTAGAGCACGTTGCACAGGAATGCATCCAGGCGGGTTTTGAATATTTCCAGAGGAGGAGACTCCACAACCTCTCTGGGCAGCCTGTTCCAGTGCTCTGTTACCCTCACAGTAAAGAAGATCCTCCTCATGCTCAGATGGAACTGCCTGTGTTTCAATTTGTGCCCATTGCCCCTTGTCCTGTCGCTGGGCACCACTGAGAAGAGTCTGACCCCATCCTCTTGACATCCACCCTTTAGATATTTGTAAGCATTGATCAGATCTCCTCTCAGCCTTCTCTTTTCCAGGCTGAACAGACCCAGCTCT
>VZSC01004058.1:109156-123575 GCA_013398225.1 Steatornis caripensis
CTCCAGCCTGTCCAGGTCACGCTGAATGACAGCACAGCCTTCTGGTGAGTCAGCCGCTCCCCCCAGCTTTGTATCATCAGCAAACTTGCTAAGGGTACAATCTATCCCTTCATCCAAGTCGTTTATGAATATGTTGAACAAGACTGGACCCAGCACCAACCCCTGGTCAACACCGCTGGTCACAGGCCTCCAACCAGACTCTGCACCACTGATCACAACCCTTTGAGCTCTGCCATTCAGCCAGTTCTCGACCCACCTCACTGTGCACTCATCTAACCCACTCTTCCTGAGCTTATTCCTGACCTATTCAGAGACTCAGCAACTTCTTTGCTTTGGCTATTAAATAGAAAGTGGTCCTCTTGTATCTACTTTGTGGTTCACACCCAACTTGGATTACTTCAGGAGATGGTCAGAACAGGTAAGGGTAGTCTTAAGGATCTAAATCTGCAAAGACTTTCAATGAACTCAAGCAATCCTACCAGTTCTGTGTCTTCTTCTGTGTCAGCAATTTAATTGCAGTATTACATAGTCCTTGATTTCTTTCTTTCAGGTTCAGAAAACCTGCATTTATAAAAGGATCTGGGTTTTATTAAAAACAGAGTTGCCACTCGCTTAGTACTGTGCAGAAACTCATGGAAGAGACTTTGAGTGAATTGTTAAAGCAAAAAAGTAGAAAGTGAACTAAAAAAGAATAGAATTTATTTCAAAATTTCATGTAATTTTAAGCCCATTACATGCATTTGGTAATGCAACTTACACTTTTAAAACATGGTTGTGAAGGAACCTCTGTCTTCAGTCTTGACACAAATTGCAAATCTGTCTCTGGGTGCATGAATTGGATATTTCTTGCATGAAACTAAACTATAAACTCCAGTAGTTTTACTAACAGGAGGCGATTCCATATACAAGTTCTCTGGCAGGAGGAGGTACTTAGACTACTCTTGCTTGTCTTCTACCAGGCTGGTAACCCTTGAACATATGGGCAAAACACTAATGTCCAGGTAAAAAGAATCAGGCTTCTTTTTACACTTACTCATCAGTAAATAAAAATAGTTAACCTTGATTTTCTTACAGAAAATGATTAAAAATATACATTTTTAATTTCTACTGTTCTGTCACTAGAAGAGGGAGATGGGGAGGAAGGGGAAGAGGAAACACTTCTGGGTTAGAATTGCAGAACCTTGACATTCAAAATAGTAATGTAGATTAAGTTTGTCTGGAAGATTAAAAAAAAAACCCAAAGAATAAAAAGCAGCATGTGAATGACTGAAACAGAAGTAAATGCTTCATTTATAACAGGCCTTTTTAGTCAGAACTAAAAGCACATTATTTTCCTAACACAATAAAATTCTTCAAGAAATGCAAGAGGTGTTAGTAAGGCAAACTTTTTCTTGTTCCTTTTGCATACGTAACAATAATGCAAATAGGAACTAATGAGCCATGAAGGTAATTTTTTTCTAGTAGCTTTACACTTAATGGGATGCGGATGCAATGATGCTACAAAATCTATGATACTGCTGAGAGCAAATGTAAAATGAAATTCTTTCTTCTGTGAAAAACAGAGAAGCACACAAGCTCTTCCTGTTTCTTAACCTTACCTACAACTGGCTTTTTCTGTGTATATTTACAGAGGAGATGGTATGTTATGCTCTTGAAAGTGATACAGTTAGACATGAGGCAAGTCACAACAGAATACTGCTTGACCACTATAACAGGAGAAAACTTCATAATGCTGAAGGATGGACAGATTTGTCAATCTAAGATAAAAATTACTAAGGCTTATTGAGAATCTTTCCAAACAATGTCGTAAATTCAGTACTTCTTTTTTTTTTTCTTTTAAGGAAAATAGGAACAGAAAAAATTCCATTTGTATTTCTAAAAGCTACTCTGATTCAGAGTTGAGTATGGTTGGTGTCTTCTATTTTCAACAGGCTATACATAATTATCTACTTCTACCTTTATTAATCAAATGTTCTACACTGTGACAGATACTTTTTACCTGTTTTGGTTTTGGGGTTTTTTTATAGGGTTGCATTTGTTTCTCTACAGCCAGCCTGCGTAGCCATGCAATATTTTCAAGGAAGATGATACTAAGAGGTGGGAAAAGAAGTATGTGAAATACCATAGCAGGCAGATATCTCCTAAAAGCATTGGTCCTTTAAGAAAGAACAGACATATTTCTTGTATATTAGAGTGATAATATCTACAAAAATTATCCTATTCACACAAAGCCCTGTGGAATTCATTAATTGTGAACCCTGAGGTTCACAATTAGACTTACAATTAAACTTTCTAAACAGGAATATCTTTGGATCCTTCCACATATTCATTTACAACTAGTATGAAGCAGAATTAAAACAAGATTTGCTTCTGGCACTTCAAAGTAGTTGCTCAAGTGCTATGCAGCAGAAAGCCTTTCTCAAAAGTAAACTTAAGAAATTAATTACAAAGTAAATTATTAGTGCACAATAGTTAACTTTGCTAAACTGATAACACAGTTGAGACTGGCTGAAACAGTTTGAGATAAGGCTACACAAATACAATTTTTTTGTAAATTGTATAACAAAACCAAAAACAAATTACCCAGACATTGTATTTGGTACTATATATACCAAAGAAATTTACTTTTATTTTTCCCTTGTATCATATATACATATAGATAGATTTCCTTTTATAAAAAATGGTAACCTAACTCAGTAACTAAGCCAATCCCTCAGACATGTCTGTAAATGTTCCATTTTGTGCAGGGGAAAGCAATACTCTTTGTAGAATAGAGAAGTATGACAGTATTTTCCTTCTCTTTTGTATCAGCCTGTGACTAGCACTGAGAATGTCCAATGCAAAAACATCCATAAAGACTCTGTAAGAAACTCCCATTGGACAAGGAAAAGATTCAGAGATTGACTTAGCTCAGCCAATCAAAACCATCAAATCTGAATACTCACCTCAATTACATATTTGGATGTAACTCTTTTCTCATCCATTTCACAACATTATTTTCTTCTAAGCCATAGGCAAATGAACACCTGTTTTTATAATATTATCTGCCAGCTGAGGACTTAATATAGTAATTTAGAATTTGAAGTAGGCTTAGATGTGTTCTAATTTTTTTCCACGATTCACAAACTAACTCACATTTCTTAATAATATAAGACACTTAATAAAATGACAATTTTTTTCAAAGTCCTTTTCTAGTTGGTAGGAAATTAAACAATGTAAAAAGAAAATGCATTGCACAAACATAACAAATTCCATAGAGAAAAGTCAGCCCCCATATGAAAGAAAAATGGAAATATGAACTACTTTCTTCTGAGTATTTTGTATTTAGGGATTATTATTAGACACTAGCGTTAAGAAACATTTGTCTGGAGCATATGCCTTAGAAGGTAAATCAACAGAAAAATGTCATTAAGTTTACTACAAGTTCTTGCTACACTTAATCAGATATTCTTATGACACTGTTAGCTCACTGTGTTTACCGATGATGCATTTTAAAGAATGAAAACCCCTTGATATATCATCTAGAAGACCGAGTTTTACAGCAAACGTGCCCTATATTTCCCTAGTTTTACTTGAAAGAATCTACTCTTGCTGGAAACTTACCTTTCTTTTTTTTTTCCCTTTCAAAATGCATTTTATTCTGACACTTCCATATGGAGTGTGTGGAATACAATTTTATCTAGATATAACATGCTTTTTGAATAACAAGGTAGCAGACTTTCATACAAGAACGAAAATGTTTTCTTGGTATAGAAAGCACTAATCCTGTTTTTAGGCCACTTTTGGAAAATTGTTCTACAATTTTAGGTTATCAAATTTGATAGAAATGAAAACTTGGAAAGTAGAAATTTAAAATCAAAGCATTTATAAACTGATTAATTGAAAAATAGGATTTTAATGAAACATGGTTTTTGGTATTAGAATAGAACAATTTATTAAAACAAAGAGAGCATGTCTATAATGGAACAGAAGTATTGTATCTAACAATTTCTCACCAGATGTTAAATCAAAAATATCCTTATAAATTACCAGCATTTAATTTACAAAAGACACCTAGATGAACTGGTACTGTCCTGAGTATTTGTGTACCTAGCATGACCCTTATGCCTAGAATGTGATAAAACATTCTGCATTTATATGAATCAGGTATAAATACCATAAAGAAATCTGAAAAAAAAATCATATAACAGTAAATTGTAAAGCTCCTAACTGGCTAGAAAACCTTTTCAGGGTACTCTCACCTGGCTGTCTGGAGGAGAAAGCTTTAAAGAACTGTTCTTTGTCAGTTCTTGCATTCTCAGAGCTTTTTGTTTCAAAGATGTGACGAAAGCTCTTGGACCACAATGGTCCAATGTTTCTCTGTGACAAGTTTAGGATATATGAAGAGTGGAACAAGCAGTAGTGCAGTGTGACTAAACCTCAGGGTTGCCAGACCTGTTCCTACAGGACCAGCACTGCTGCTACAGTGGTTAGAGGATTTTTGCCTGTGAAAATATAACATAAACCCAGTTAATTTTCAAGGAAGTGTGTTGACAGTTAAGAGCTGGAATCTGAAAATTATTGTACTCAAAAAAATCACTTCAGTCCAGCTAAGAACATAACAACTTAAATGTTGATATTGTATTGCTGTTATGAGCACTCAAGCAGAAGACTAAAAGTTTACCTAAAACTTATGAAAAATGTATACCATGAAATAAGGGGAAAAAACACCAAGTGATCCAGAAAACTAATAATCAAGAGGAAGTTTCCCTAATATATTTTTTATATGGATGTTTAAAAAATGATGCATAGCTAGGCTTTATTAATTTAAGGCATCTTCTCTGTTCATCTTTTTAAGTTCTCCTAGTTATATAATTCATGTACATTTTGTGAAAGTGTGTAGAAATGCAGATACAGAAACATTGATCCAGAAGTGAAATGTAAGCTGTTCTTTTTGTAAAGGGTAAGTGGATATTCCTGGTTTGTTATGGAGATCTGTTTTTCTTGTGTGTTTTTTCCATCTGTGATTGTTTTCATAAATGTTTTTGAGTTTTTGAGTGTACCTAGTAACGACTGTCTCAGTGTAGGTCTGGTTTTCCATGGTAAATAATTATCCATAACGTAGCTCCTCAAAACAACTGCTTTGCATCAGTTACATTAATTTATAGCAGTGTCTGTTTAAAAAGAAACACTCTATATGGTGAAGTTCCAACACACTTGGGGTGAACATACCTAGGATTATTTAAAATTTATATTCTGTTTAACATAGTTATCACAAATATTTATGGTATTGAAATTGTCATAATAACTCATAGCCAGAGTAGTCTATCTTTGTATTCTCTCTGAGAGTTTAGAGTGCATCAGTAGGGTATGAACGAACAAACCAAATAGAAAAGAAGCAACCTACATTCCACTTCTGTTCATTTTAGGCATACATTCTTACTTTCATCCACTTCTCTATAAGACGAATTTAAGATTGTAGATTTTTTTAAATACTTAAAAGAGATGAGTATAATTATATCTCTTTTTGAACATTACCTCTAAAGATTTACACTGTGTGTAGCATGATATTCATGTATGAGTTTTATACGAAGTTACAAGAAGAGCATCAGAGATCTGGAGAAATAGAATGGGATGAGGAAGTAGGAGACATTCATGTCGTTGTTCCAGTATTCTCCCCTGTACACTTTCCTTTTCCTGAGGGCTGTGAAAAAACTCTGCCTTTGAGTCAAATAGAAGCAAGTTACTCTGCGTATATACAACATGTTGACTTTGCTCTACTAGTAGCAAAATTTCTTTTTTTACACAAGGTAACTGCCTGTGTCGAAGAGCAAGTACTAGTTATTGCATAGCCTTATATACCCCATGATGACATACATGTTCGTGTACTCTTGTCTATTATAGGCTGGGGAGAGATTATTGCCATTCCATACGGCTAATTCTTCTTCATGTTCAAGTCCTGATAAAGAAAAGGGTTAATCATAAATATTGATTGGGGGACAGGGAGGAGGCAATGCAAAATGTTGACATTTTCACTAATCAGTTTCTGGACTATGATGTTTTCTGTTCAAAATACTTGTCTTAGATATATTGTAGCCAATGAGTGGAATGTAATTGCCGTGAGCCATCTTACATGGGAGCACTTGGAGGACATTCTGATGATTGAAGGTGGAGTGAGTTTTACTACTAGTTTCATTCTTGACAAATGAATATTTATTGATTATTTGAAGTGTATAACATGTTCCATGGTTTCAAAAGTTTGGCTGTACCTATAAAGAATGTAACAAAAGGTTTAGCACCCCCTATAACTGTTTATTAAAATATTTTTTTCATATGTAGTTCAACCTTTCACTCTTCAATAGTTTAGATAGATACATTATCTGCCATTTGTTTTCTAAATTATACATAAATAGAAGACATATCATGGCAGAGAGTGTAATTGCACTGGTGGCAAACAGTAATAGCGTAGTTACCATATGAGTTATCACAGTCGATTTCACAATAAGTCTTGATAACACCATTTTCTCTATTCCATAAAATGGAGTTAGAAGTATAAAATTTGTGTTGAGGAGACAAATAGAAGATTGTTGCTGGTGTTCTTTCCATGCTTCAGTCCTGCTGCATCCTACTTATCAGTAAACTTAACCAATTACATTATTATCAGAAACCTGACAGGAAAAATTATGTAGCTTTTATGTACATATTTATGGTCCTTTTATGGTAATTTATACAAGATCAAGAAAATGTGCACTCTCATATGATATCTTTTACCATTAGTTTGGTTACATTAAAAATGAATCACCTGTTTTTCATGAACCTTCACTGGACGAGAGACACAAACACACTGAAGACAAGTCCTGTTGTAGACTTAGTAAGAAGCCTATTAAAGAGGGTTGTATTTAAGTTAGTTAGATAATGCTAGTTAAATGCTCTAACGATGAAAACAAAGAGTTTAGCTGTGTTTCTTCAAGTACTGGGATAAAGGAAAAGATGTGGGAAGTTACTATCATACATATTTTTTTTTCCCTCTGGCTGCATGTCCTGACTTTATTCTTACACAGAGCAGACAGAACAGTCATTCCCATCAGGATGATAAACAGTATGGCAAAATGGTCTTCCTAATGAGACTTATACACGATAAACCAGGAGCTTATCTGCACTCTGTCTGAGGATCATTGCACATATGTGGTACTGCTACTCTGGAGAGTGAATGCATCTACTGTTGAAAAGAGCAGTAATAATTTCAGCTGTATACTGTGCTAGTAATTTGGAAACATCCCAGTGTCCATTTACTTTCCTCTCCTTCTTCATCAGGCACTTGGCTTTAGTGCAGAATTTTATCTATGGCAGGTCAACTGTATGTTACAACAACAAACAGCATATAAATGCTAAATCTAATGAAATGCTATCTCATTACCAGAGTTTAGTACTGGACATAATCTCTCTCAGGCCTTACACACATTCAGGTACTGCAAGAGAGCTCTTCGGAGCAGCCGTAAGGTTGTAGGTACAGACTTCTTAGTCTCCACCAGCCTCCAAAATATCTACCAACAGCTCAATTAGCACTGATGTAGATGAACTGGTGATAAGATCAATGGGAATTTGTGTGCTAAATGTCTAACTTGTAGACAAAGGTTAGGCTGTCTCAGAGATGCAAATGAATGCAGCTAGCAGCACTGGCATAGGAGTCAGGAGTTGGATAATTTTTTTGCCATGAGGCAACAGAACTATGCTAAGAACAATGGAATTCATGTATTTCTTGCATAAAGACTCCTAGACAGGCTGAACTTGTGTCCGACTAGGAAAGAAAAGCCACAGAATGAATCTGTGGAACTGAGAAGGTTTTTACAGTGCATCCCACAGCAAGTGATAAAATGGGCTTAAAGTCATTGTGCATTTGGTATTTACTATTGATCTGTGTCCAGAGCAAATATGCTGAAAGTCATACCAATATTGATATTAGGATATTTTCTAATACTGAGTTTCAATTATGCCTAGTGCTGAACTATAATCAGAAAATATTTTAATGAGTTATGTAAGCCCCGTGTTTTTCAATTTGTTAGCATCTCTCCTCTTTCTATCATGTTTTTTAGAGAAGGATTATACAGCTCAGATAAAGCATACTGTTATAGACACAGCAGGTATACACAGCTGGTACAGGACTGGTTTTTTTAATTCAATAAGTATACTGGCCAGTAGGATAAAACAGCCATCTCAGGCTGACATTGTCTACACTAAGTTATATGCAGAACAGAAAAGGACTAGGGTAGCCTCAGGCACAAGAAATGGGTATTTCACAACTTAATATTTTAGTAGATAGTAGTAAGTAACAAGGAGAGTGACGGTGAAAGCCTGGAGAGAAATTTGGAAAAATACAGGGTGAAATATATTTGCAGAGGGAAAATATTCTTCATCTCAAAATAAAAATAAACATTTTACTATTTCGGTCTTTTTTTTCTTTTATAGTGTCTGAAGAAGGTGTCAGGTTTAGCTGTATCTATATTTTGTATTCACGACCCAGAAGATCTGGGATAACATATGGTACATTCTTTCCCTGGGTAGTATAGTGACTAAAGTGATTTGCTTTCCTTGAAGCATTGAACTGATTTGATTCAGAATATATCCTGAAGTAGTTCCTGGGAAAAGTACAATTTCATGTCCCTTACTATAAGTTTGCAGCTTCATTGAATATAATTTTTCATTTTTATGCATTACATTTACCAGGAAACAGGAGAAGTACAGAAAATTACTAGTGGCTGCCTTTTTTTGTGGAATTCCTATCTACTGTGCTATCATCCAACACTAATGCAAACAGCTAATACAAAGCATGCATTTATTTATGCAAAGTTGTATGCACTTTGAGCACCACTAATCTTCTCTTTACAGCCACCAGAGCAAGCCAGCAACAGAATAGTGGCTAAATTAAAACTAACAAGACAAAATTGTGAATGTAACCTGCAGTTGAACCTTAGAGTAAACCTTCAGGAGAGGGTTTACTTTTAATCACTGCAATTGAAACTGTGGGGTTCTTTTTGCAAATGAAATTTTAGAGAGTTTGCATAACCCTTGCATCCATGACAATTAGTGCACAGTCAAAATCCTGGAAGAGGCAGTCCTTGAAGTTAGACTGCTTAGGAAGAAAAATGTTGATGATAATGAAATACTTTGTAACAGACAGTAAAGAAAGTTCTTGTCAAATGATGGAGTTTTAAAAAGTCACAGGGAGGACAAACAATCCTTAGCACATAGTTTAACAATGTAGTTATAACAGCATTGCTTCAGTCTGCAGAGGTAGTGCAGAATAAACCTCTGTATTGTCAATATAAAGATGAAAGATGCAAGTACAATGACAGAAAATTCTGGGCTCTACATCAGTAGTTTAGGAAGAAGGCCAAATTAACTCTAGAAAACTCATGGCTGTAACCGTCAGTTACCCATCAATTAGTGTGACTGACCAGATTTGTTTCTTATCTTTGTCTCCATTATATTTGCCTGTCGGCTTTGTGCCTTTATGTATTTTGTTCATGGCTTCTCCCTTTTCCTTGCCATCCCATTTGACAAGGTCCTTGATTGGGTAATCCTTCTGAAACAAACATTCCCATTTTCCAGTACCCTTACCAATGAGCACGAATGACCAGATTTGGCTCTCATTACTGTCTCCCTTATAATTTCAGGTCAGGTTTGTGTCTCTGTATGTTCTTGTTTGGAGCTTCCTCCGTTATTTATTTTTCCTTTTGCACTGAAGAGATCCTTGGCCAAATATCTCTAAGGAAACGGAGAACTCTGCTTCCGCATATCCTTACAGCATTTAAAAGCTAACCAACCCACCACACACACATCCTACAGAACAGTAGAGAATGAAGTGCAAGTTGTCTTTATGTTATAGTGTTTTCAGGAGATGTAAAAGACCTGTTTTTATTCCAGAGGTAATGATTTTACTCAGAACCACTCTGACAACAGAAAGAAAGGTCTTCAAAAGATTGAGGTCTAACATTTAGGAAATGTTTCTGCATATCAGATGGTAAGGTTTACACTTATAGCATGGTTTGGGAAATATTTTAATTTCAAATGTTCTAAACAAGTGCAGTAGTGGTTGGTTATTGTTTATGTTTTTGTACAGTTTTCTCTTCTGTTTTTAAAATAAGAAATTTTGAGTCAAATATTTGCTTCCTCTTAATAACGGCTGGAATAATTTCTTAAATCTCTAGAATTTTCACAGGAAGGGAATGTAATTTTCTGTTCATCTCTAATCATGCTTGTTCAAATACATATTGCTGTAACAGCTGGTCCCCAGAACTGCTTGTACAGCATGGGTCTGGGGATTTAAACACAAATGAAAAAATCATTAGAAACCTGGCAATAAAAACTGAATAATTGAAGTTTAGAACACAAAGTTCACCAATCAGCCATTTTCATATGTGGTTTTGGGGGTTTTGCTACATGATCTGAAAGTGCTTTTTTCATAATAGTGTTGCTGGCATTCTGATCACTTTACAGGGGGAGAGTAAGTAGAAATAGGGAGGAAAACTTTGGATAAGAAGACTGGATTGTATGAACACATGTAAGGAAGTCTGTTAACATTAATTAGAAAAACCAAACTACATAATGGAAAATGGAGGAACTGGCTACTTTTGCTAAACTTCCAGAGGTCTTTGGGTGAAAAGACTCTTTGTAGTAAGGATTCCTGCCTGTAATTTGCTGCCAGACTAAGTGATTTACCCATTCCCTTCAGAAGACAGTGTAGAGCCTGACATGTAAAAGTAATAATTTTTCTATAATTTTTTTAATCGTCTCTGGTTTTCTGAACATGAGCAAATGATTTTGTTGTAACTGTTGAATTGAAACACATCTTCTGTCAAGTGAAATACCTCAAAAGCTCATCACTGTGCTTTTGGCACCTTGAGCTTCAGAGTAAATGTCAGCTATAATGGCAATATTTTAAGAAAGTGATTTCCTTTTCTGGAAAATTGTCACCTATCATTTGGTAAGTAATGAATGTCCCTGGGCCTGAAAAAACTGAGTGTTATTTTAATGTGTATAACTAACTCAGCATATGGAATCAGAGAATAATTTTGTTTGGAAGGAACTTCCAGAGGTCACCTAGTCCAACCTCCTGATTGGAGTGAGACAAAGACTGTACAGGGCCCTGTCCAGTCCAGTTCTGAATATTTTTCAAGGATGAGGATTCCACAATCTCTAAGCAACTACCTTCTATATTTGATGACCTAGTGTCCTGGTTTGGCCTAGGACAGAACAAGTTTTCGGCAACTTTACTTTTTAGTTAAGTCTCTTCTGAGAAGCTGCACTCTCTGAAATTAACTGCATGTTTTTCCAGACAGTAGCTGCTTCTAACAGTGATAAGGCTCAATGGTTATAGTTAGTGCTGGAACATCACAAGGAATGGTATGCAGAAAGGCTCTTGCTTAGTTATCCCTGTGGAGACCAAGGTCAATGCTTGCTTCTCCTAACTTTCTCATGCGCCAGAAATGAAAAAGTAGAGAAGTGGTGGTCACACCTGCGACCCTACGGTGGGGAGCAGCAGGTCAGACAGGTGACCCAAAACTGACCAAAGGGAGGATACCATCCCATATGTGCCATATGTGGCGTAAAGCTGAGGGATCATGAGAGTCTCACTCTCTTCTTCTGGGGCCAGTGTCTGAGGAGGACTCTGTCCAATTCTTCTGCGTTCGATCCTGATCTGTGCATTCCTGAATCCAGCTCCTGCCTGCCACTGAGTACAGTCTGGGACTTTCTCGGGGCATGCCCTACAGAGTCCGGGTGATGTATTTGTCATTGGGGGGTAGGGGGGAAGAGTGGGCAGGGTGTGTGTGTGGGTAGGCAGGGAGCTCAATACTGGTTTTGTATATATTTGTATATATTTCATTATTATTTTCCCTATTATTATTATACATTATTATTGTAGCTAGATTAAAGCTGTTTTATCTTCTTTTCCAACCCATAAGTCTCTTTCTCTTTTCTCTTTCCCCCCACTTTTGGGACGGAGGGTGTCTAACAAAGAGCATCTGTCGTCCATTTAATAACCAGCCCAGATTTAAACCCTGACATCTAGTATGACAACTAGCTCGGAATGTGAGATGCATCACACTTACATTTCAAGAAACACTTGAGGGCTTTTTACTCATTTACCTGACAAGGTGCGTCTGGAAATGCAGAAGAAGATTACTTAAGAAATACCTTGAAGTTCAATCTGGATATTATGAACATATTTTATTTAAAATATTGCTGCTGCTAGCTGAGCTGAAGGTAACTAATTTTTTGCATGACATTCATCATGAGTATAAAGACCTTTTTACAAAAAAAGAAACTATAGGCACTTAAAAGCAAAAGGAGTTTTAAAATTCCCGACCTTGAACACCTCTTTAAAAAGGAGGCATATGGAATGTTTATTTATAAGTGTATCCTTGCCCCCACTCCCTGTCTCCTTTGTGACATTATATTGCAATCTAAGTACCCTGTAACTGCATGGGAATAGCTTAATGCCAAAGAAAAAGATTCACAGACTTCAGCAAATAAAGCACTGGGGATTTTCTGCAGTAACAAAACCGATTATAAGCTCCTGAAGCAATATGGAAGGGTTATTCTTTGAGAGGTGATTGTCTTTTAGGTGTATTTTGAATGTTCCTTTCTGTTGTCTGTTGGATAATGCCATCCTCAGTAATCCTGTCGTTTGGGTGACAATGGATTATGTCCCTCAGAAGAAGCCAAGAGAAACCAAAGGTTTTTGTAGTTGGAGAGTCTTGCTGGGAATATGACGATGTGGATATGAGCAAGAACTGAGGAGAAAAGTTTTTTTTTGGTCTGTATCTGCATGATGAAATTGTGAACTTGAGAAGTATTTTTAAGTTATGCTAAGAACTGTTTTTGAAATTACACCCTGTGGATTTAGCTCTATCTTTTAACTATTTAGATGTCATGAATTTGGAAGATCTTTCAGTGATGAAATATTGTGACTAGGCTCTTGTTTGTTGATATTTAACATAACTAAAAACTAAAATAGAGCCTAAAATATGTGCACACATGAAGGAAAACCAAACAGAGAATCATTGTAACTCTACTTTGGTTTATCCCAAAAGGGATGTGGAAAGGTCTCTAGAAGAACTAGAAATTACTCCATGTGCAACATCAGTGTCACAGAAAAGATGGGGAGTAATCTTGCATAGGAATGTCATTCTTTACATCTTCAAATGCAATGAGTATCTCTGTAAAGATGTAATTATTTGACACAGAGGTCACTAAATAGCCACCAATATTTTTATTGGTTTTTTTATAGCTATTCAACAGAAATCATACTTTGTGGAAATTACAATTTTTTAATAATCTGTGAAATTGTAACAGGAAAAGAGTATTTCCTTCTACCTACCATTGAAATATTTTAGGGTATAGGAAGAGGGCAATAAACTAGGAAAAAAAGGATTATCTGTTTTGTTTTTAACAGACTACATATTAGAAGGAAATTTATCATTGTTTTAAGGGTCTGAAAATAGTTCGTTCATCATTCTTCTGCTTTATTTCTTTTCCTTAGTGTTATAATCACAGTAAGAGCTTGAAATAAAACATAAACAGTCAAAAAATATTTTTGCAGCAGGTGGCACTAGGCAGTAAGACAGTGCCATGGCCTCAAAACTTCAGTTTAATTGTTCTCTTCTAGTCTTTTATTTTAAGTCATAAGGTTGCATGAAGGAGAGGTCTCAGGTATGCAAAACATATAACCTAAATGGATTTTTAAAATGTAAAGATTCATGTATTAAAATCAAGACTCAGAAAAGGCAAACTGCAATTTATGTTAACAGGTTAATGTTAATCAGCATTTTATTAGTATCTCCATCTGTAAACATATCTTTCTCTCTCACAAGATGTAAAAAATACACTTTAAATGTGGATGTACATTGCTGCAGATAGTGTATAACAACAGCATTGTTCCATAGTTTAAGATGATTCTAAACTTGCATGCATACTGGAGCAAAGAATTTATATTATGTCAAGTTTAACAACAAAAAGATAACTACACCAAAGCTCATCCGCTGAGGGATACTTTAAGTAAAGAATCACCTAGTGCTAACCAATTGCTAATATGGGCAGCTAACATTCACAGAATGGCTGAGACTGTGTCGCGGGGGAGAGTGGTTAAGGTTTAACGGTCGCTCAAAGAATCACCACCAAAGATACGAGGGAAAGGTGATTTTTGATATGAGTTTGTAAAAAGCGCGACTTTACAGAATTCTATGGCAAGATTCACTCTATTACTTACTGTGTGAAGGGGTTGTGAAGGGGAATTGGGTCAGAGTGGTGCTTAGGTGCAACTGTCACAGTGAATGGTGGGTGGGGGGTGCACAGAGAGAAGTGATTTTACAGTGCTTGGACAGGGGAAACCAAGTCAGGGTCGAGTTGGAGTGATGTATACAGGGTTTAGGGAAAAGGG
>VZSC01004058.1:124221-152182 GCA_013398225.1 Steatornis caripensis
AGGTGCAATCAGGGAGCGCCTAATTGTCCCAACTCGCTGTGCTCATTCCGGGACAAAGAAGTACTGTATTACTTTTTATCTTGGCTCATTGTACCAACAGGCAGGGTCGTAGAGTGCCCAATTATCCCAGCTCTTTGTTCTTATATGCTGATGAATGATCTGACATTGCAATGCGGCTTGCTAGTAGGGGGAAGCAGGGTCTACACCACAACAGATTGGAAGGTACCTCTTGAGATTATCTTGTCCAACCCTCTTGCTTAAAACTAGAGCAGGTTGCCTAGGGCTGTGTCTGATTCAGTTCTGCATGTCTCCAAGGGCTGAGAATCCACAAACTCCGTGGGCAAGCCTGTCGCAGTGTTTGACCATAAATAAGTTATGCTCAAATGGAATCACCTGTATTTCAATTTGTGCCCATTGCCTCTTGTCCTGGCACTTGGCAACACTGAGGTTTACCTCTGTCTTCTTAACCCTGCCTCTCTTCCGCATTAGGTATATATATTATAATATTTCAGGTTCATCTCTGTCTATTTCTCCAGTATGTCAAGGTCCCTCTGAAAGGCAGCACAAATGCGTGGTGTATCAACCACTCCTCCCAATTCTATTCTGTCTGTAACTTTCTGAGGGTGTGGTCTCTCTCATTGTCCAAGTAATTAATGAAGATGTTAAACAGTGTTTGTCACAGTATTGAACTCTGCGTACCCTGTTAGTTACTGGCCTCTTGCTAGTCTCTGTGCCACTGATCCACAATGCTTTGAACTGGCAGTTCAATGAGTTTTCAGTCAACCTCATGGTTCATTTATCTAGTCTACTTAATCAGTTTGTAAATAAGGATGTTGTGGGAAATGGTGTCAAAAGCCTTGCTAAAGCCAAGATAAAACACATCCAGCCTTCTTCCCTGTCCACCAAATCCGTCTTCTCACTGCAGAACGTCATCGTGTTTGTCAGGTATATCCATGCTGACTCTTCATCATCACCTTCTTGTCTTTCTTATGTTTGTAAATTATTGAGGGACTATTTGCTCCATCACCTTCATAGGAATCAAGGTGGGGCTCACTATACCATAGATCCCTCGATCTTCCTAGTTATCTATCCTAAAGATAGGAATGACATTGCTATCTTAAAGTACTTAGGAATCTGCCCCAATCACCACAGTGTTTAAAAGATGATTGACAGTGGCTTCACAATGATCTTGGTCAGTTTTCTTGGCACTTGCAGGTGTATCTCAACAGGTCCCATGGTCTTGTGTATGTCCGATTTGTTCAAATGTTCTCTAATCTGAACCTTCTCCAATGAGGTTCTTCCATGCTCCATATTTTTCCAAGGATATCAGGGGACTGGGATGCTTGAAGACAAGTCTTACAAGTAAAGACTGAGGCAAAGGAGTCATTGAGTACTTTGGCCTTTTCCATGTACTTTGTCACCTTGACCCATTCAGCAGCAGGTTGACATTTTCCCTAGTCTTCACTTTTTGATGATGTACTTGTAAAAGCCTTTTTGGTTGCCATTAAAGTTCCTCACCAGATTCATCCTCAGGCTGGGTTTGGCTTTCCCAAATCCATCCTTGTGTACTCAGACAGTTTATCTGCATTATTCCTGGGACACCTGTCCCTACTTCTATCCTTGGTATACTTTCTTTTTATGTTTGAGTCTTGCCAGCAGCTCCTTGCTCATCCATGGCCTCCTGTCAGCTTTACATGATTTCTGGCAAATTGGGATGGACAATTCTTGAGCTTGGAGAAAGTAATCCTTAAAAATGCATGAGCTCTCCTCAATGTCTCTTCTCTCCAGTCCCATATCCCATGGGATTCTTACAAGCAAGTCGTTGAAGAGGCCAAAGTCCTCTCACCCGAAATCTAGCGTTGCGATCCTGTTATTTGCCTTCTTCCCTTCTCTCAATACCCCAAACTCCAATATCTTGTGATTACTGCAGCCAGAACTGCCATGACTTTCACATCTCTGATCAATTCTTCCTTACTGTTTTATTTGACAGTCATAATGATTTTTAAGAACATATTTGGTATATTCCGAGATATAGATCTAATTTAGCAACATTGAGATCACACGGATCAAATAGTTTCAAATGGTCATTATTAATCTGCTAGAACAAGTCATACACTGAATACATTAAAATTTTAAAGTTTACTCTCCGCAACAGAATATACTAGCCCAATTTACTTAATTACAGTTCTAATTAAGAGTTTGCCTGAAACTGTCCTGGGGACAAAATCAAAAGCTTCACCTACAAAGTTTTTAACAAATGAAAAGTAGGGACTTCACAAAACCTTTTGGTAGTTAACAAACAGGAATAATTCAAACTCCTTAACTTAGATAAAGATAACATTTGTGAATAATGGAGAAAGCCAGGAAATTAAACTGCAGGAATTATTAATTATTCAATGTGAAAACCTAGTGCTTTTACAAAGGTTTAAAGAAAACAGAAAGGCTATCAGTCTTTAAGGGTATAGGTACCATATTTCAACAAAATTTTCTGCTTGGGTGTCAATTCTGGCTGACATTCCTCTTTTGATCCTCATTTTACAGGAGAACTGTGTCTCAGAAGTATTCTTTCTGATTTAACATCTCCTTTTTAATTTAGTATTCCCCTGTTAAATTTGGAAAAATTTTGTCTTCATTTCAATTTTCATTTCTGTAGGGGATATCATTATTTATGTTGAAAACACTGTGGATACATACTTCTCTTTCCTCAAAATTATTTGAACACCACCTTATTTTAGAAGAGAGGCTCCTGCTGACTATCAGCTGCAGTGACACAAGCACATTTTGCCTGGTGTGCCACAGCAAGATTTTCCAACTGCATCCCTACTGATAACGTTGACTGGAAGAAAGAGCTCAGGTGAACACCATTCAGAGCTACAGTCTAACTTCCATTTACAGTTAGACTTTATGTCCTAGTTATAAGAATTCTTAAGCTTTCATTCTTTTTGTCATACCTGCTTGTTTCTTTTTCTGGAAGTATATATTTTATTTGTCCCTATAAAGTAATCCTCCTCAAATGTTACTCTGTTATCTTGTTCTTTTCTCCCTTGGAACTGGAGAAACAGGCATGGGCTGGGGTGGGTTGTCAGGCATAGAGATGAAGAGGTCATCTGCTTCTCATCTGCTTTACATCTTTTTGTAAAGATGCGATGTTTTGTTGAATCAGGTATCAAATTCATGTTAAAACGTCATGTTTACAGAAAACAAACTGAGACCTTCCATGCCACTTACCTGCGATTACTTCTGCCTCCTCTTTTATGCCAAGATGTAAAGAAATACACTGGAGTCAGTGCAGACAAGGGAAATCTTTGCTAGGACAAACTTTCTGTGAGGAATTATCATTAGATGACATAATTGCTATACTAGGCTCTGTTAAAGAAGTAATTTTTTGACCTTTCTGAGGCCAGAGTCAGAACAATAACCTGACTTAAATTCTTGCTTGTTTTGGCAGGTTTTGGATGGTATTTTTTCTGACTGGTTACACTCTGCACAGAACATCTTTCTTTTTCTGGTATCTCTGTTCTGAAAGAATGGCCAGCTCGTGGGTGCAATGGTGATCAAAATAAAAGGCACATTATAGAAGGGAATTCCAGGGAGAAAGAGGAGAAAATAACTGAATGTTGTAACCAAAACATGAATTTGAATGTTTTTTGCTGATCTCAGTTGATCCAGGCTAGCATTTACTTTTAGCTGAAGTACATTTGCTACGTTTATTTATTTAAAGCAACATTGACAGAGAGGAGACTGAATACTTGCAGAGTGAATAAATAAATTAATAAACACAATCACCCAGGTTGTTCAGTGTGTGGCCTCATTTTGTATTAAACTTCGGATAACTGGTATTGACTACTTCCAGGGATACCGAGGAGTGCCATAAATTTCTGAATGCACGTAATAGCATTTGCTTAAATTTTCCTGTAAGAAAGGATTTCACTTTATGTGAAAAAAACCCCCCACCTCTGAATAATGTTAAGTATAAAGCACAGAGAGTAACCAAGACAATAACTTGTTTTGTGTCCTTTCATAATACGGACTATTACTTAATATCCTACTCCAAAATGGAAATACTATTGGCATCTAAATACTCAGACAGATAATAAAGAACATCATTCCTCATAGAAAAGGTTTCTTTGTGTTTGAAACATTGAGTAAACTAGCATCTGAAAGGATGAAGGAACTGTATTTTGAATCACAAGAGCACCTGGATTCTAAATGGATTAATCACACTGAAGGCTGTCAATTTTTTGTCTTATGAATCAAGATTTTGTGATTGCCATAGTGAAAACAATGAGGAAATGGGCCATTTAGGTCAGTGCCACTGACAATAAACTATGAAGTATACTGAAATATGACTTATGACAGCTGATTCTAAACCCATTACGTATACTTAGCTTTTGTGACCTTGGTAAATTATCTTATTGTTTCCAACTTTTCTGTACAAAGCTATTGTGAGGATGTTGATTTGTATATTACTGTCACCTGAGGGAACTCTTGCAAACTATCTTTGTGTTACAAGAGCAAAGTATTTGCAGAGAGGAAAGAATTCTTGTATCTCAGATGAAATGTATGAAGTTTGGGGTATGATTCATAAAACTCATGGATACTACCAAGAAAAGAATGTGGGAAAAAGGAAGAAAGGAGATATTGCTCTGCTAAAATTTTAGATGTGTAGCTAAATCTCATCCTGATTTAGTTCAATGAACTAAATGATCTCTAGAGGTCAATCTTCACATTTCACAGAATCACAGAATTGTAGGGGTTGCAAGGGACCCCTGGAGATCATCTAGTCCAACCGCTCTGCTAAAGCAGATTCATCTAAAGACTGCACAGGAATGCATCCAGGTGGGTTTTGAATGTCTCTAGAGAAGGAGACTCCACAACCTCACTGGGCAGCCTGTTCCAGTGTTCTGTTTTTTCTAGAAGTTTAATGAAATTCATTTATATTATGATAAAAAAATAAATTTTCCATTTATAAATGGAATTCCCATTGTAATGTATTGAAACTGAAAATAAGAAACAAAAGCAATAAGAAAATGTGGAGATCTGTCAACACATAATGATTTGTTCTCATTGTATGAAATACGTACAAGGATAAAAATCTAATGCTGACTAAGATGTAGACACTTAAGATTGGGTGATAACATAAGAATTGCTGCATTTGCATACTAACAAAGAAAAAGTTTCACAGTTTTCTAAGGAAAAAGAAGTTGGTTGTAAAAAATGAAACAAACTGATGTTTGACTGCAGTGAATTATCTGTAGAGAGCCATTAGGTGCTATGGAGAAAGATATTTGCTTTTTTTTTAAACCCCAAACAGCAAAATGCCTCAAAGTGATGCACCCATGAACAGAGGAATATCTAAATGAAAATCTTGAAATACTGGCACTTGTCTGCATATTTGCGATTACCTTGTTTTAAAAGCTTATAACACCTTCCAGGCGTTATAGGTAGGTCTGGAAGTTTTTGATCATACGTAAATAATCTCCAGTGCTAATGTATTTCTCATGTCCAATCTTAATACAAGGAAGTCAATCAAAATTATATCCAAACTGGTACCTTGAGGAGAGTTAAGGTTCCTATTGATAATACCTTTTCTGACACAAACTACTTCCCTCTCTTCACTGTCATGGCAAAATGATGTATTACAATCAAGTTCCCACAGTCTACTGACCTGTACAAGAGAGGAGAGTTAATGGTTGGTTCCAGGCAAGACAAGCCTGATAAGAACACACAAACTAGTTTTAAGGGAAACAAGATGTGAACTGATTAATGCAAGAAATTAGACTAGATGAAGACCCTCAAGTTTACTACTTCTTTCAGCAACTTCCACTCTTTGATAATCTTTTATTTCCAATGAACTTCAATGGTTTTGGTTGGTTTAAATCAACTCCTCTTATTTTTCCTCAGTGATCATAGAATCATAGAATCATAGAATCATAGAATGGTAGGGGTTGGAAGGGACCTCTAGAGATCATCTAGTCCAACCCCCCTGCTAAAGCAGGTTACCCTAGAGCAGGTTGCATAGGAATGCATCCAGGTGGGTTTTGAATATCTCCAGAGAAGGAGACTCCACAACCTCTCTGGGCAGCCTGTTCCAGTGCTCTGTTACCCTCACAGTAAAGAAGTTCCTCCTCATGTTCAGGTGGAACTTCCTGTGTTCCAGTTTGTGCCCATTGCCCCTTGTCCTGTCGCTGGGCACCACTGAGAAGAGTCTGACCCCGTCCTCTTGACATCCACCCTTTAGATATTTATAAGCATTAATCAGATCTCCTCTCAGCCTTCTCTTTTCCAGGCTGAACAGACCCAGCTCTCTCAGCCTTTCCTCATAAGAGAGATGCTCCACTCCCCTAATCAACTTTGTGGCCCTCCACTGGACTCTCTCCAGTAGTTCCCTGTCTCTCTTGTACTGGGGAGCCCAGAACTGCACACAGTACTCCAGATGCAGCCTCACCAGGGCAGAGTAGAGGAGGAGGATCACCTCCCTCGACCTGCTGGCCACACTCTTCTTAATGCACCCCAGGGTGCCATTGGCCTTCCTGGCTGCAAGGGCACACTGCTGGCTCATGGTGAGCCTGTTGTCCACCAGCACTCCCAGGTCCTTCTCCGCAGAAAGGTCTAAGGATTGATCAGGCAAAATCTTAATTTTCCAATGTAGATTTTCCCTTCTCTAATTATTCTCTTTCTTTGTGCTAGTTTGTCTCCTGTGTTGGATTTCTCTCTAGTCAACTGCAGCTCCACAAGCTATGTCTGCAGTGAAATCCGGAGATGTGATTGCAACATATATATCCATACCTGAGCTAGCTTTAACCTCACCATTTTTTTTAATGATAGGAATGAAGTCACTGGTTATATATTCAATAGCAGCTATCCTTGCTACTGCAGTTCCACTTCTGTGAGTAATCAGATAGATTACAGCTGTATTGGGTATATCTACCTGTGCTGCAATCAGAACTTAGACAGCAGCTGAGCTATAGCAATAGACACATAAGTAAACAAATAGATGATTCAGAAGGTAGAAGAAAGTTTAGGAGTAATTTCTGAAATATTTTGTAATCCTCGTCATGGTCGGTGCTGTCAAAGAAAATCAATAATTTAGTGCAAGTAAATGAAAGCAAAGTTATAAAAAGGGATTAAAAGTAGATAAATAGAATGGAAATCTGATTCTAATGTCATTGTATTTACAGAGGTCTGATAAAAACTTATATCAAAATATTGCAGGTTAACGTGTAAGGAGTAGGATTTCTTTATAGAGAGAAATAAACTTTGGTCAGTAATTTTATTGATTATTTTTATTTCAAAATAAGGGTCATATGTGAAAAAATCAGACAAGCATTATTAAAGGTGCTCGATGCAGGAGTGTGTGTGAGTATATATTTGCGTTTTACAGAGAAAGGTTGTTGTCCCAGGAAGTTTTTGATAGACTTCCAAATTGATTGGACCAACACAAATGGGGAAAAAACATCTGCAGCAATGTGAAATTAAAGCACAATTGTTCCTTTATGCAATATATTAAACTCATTGTGACTTTTCCATTCTGAAATTTTTCAGTATGGTTTAGTATTTTATTTATTGTATCACTAACTGTGCAGCGCCCCATGTTTCTGGAAATAGTTGTTCACTAAAATATGTCAAACATGCTGGGAATTCCTCTGTCCTCTGGAACTGGAATGCATAGTGTGTATGTTCTTCTAATTCAGAGTCCAGATCATTGTGAGGAAAAAAAATTCTACAGATAAAATATAAATATCAGCTTGATTGTATCTACATATACAAATTACTGTTGCTTTCATAAAAGAAAGATAAATATACACTTCTAAACTTTCTTGGGCCCTTCTCTGTGAAGATCTTGAGGCTTCCTTCTGAAGTAACATTGCAATTCCCAGGCCTTAAAGCCTAGAAATTACTTCTACAGCAGCTTTAACATTTATTGTTATAGCAAACTTTCTTGAGCATATGCCTCATGAAACTGCCTCTGCACATCTGCTGAAATATATAATTCCTGGAAAGTGCCTTTTATATTTACTGGAGAGGATTCTTTTGCAAGTTAAAATAATAAAAAACTTTTTAACTTCATAAAACTCAGACCATCAAAACTTGTTCCATTTTAATATGTACTAATGATCTTTAGATAGATATGGTGTCATTTGTTTAATACACATAGGAAGTATATTTATTTTGATTTTTTATGGTACAAGTTGCAAGTTCAACTTGCAACTTAAAATGTTATATAGTAAGAAGGCACATTTTACTTTATCCAAAATGTTGAGGAATTCTACTATGTGGTAAAGCATTCTATAGTCTTTTTACATTTTTAGGCCTATGTATGTATTGATTCAAAACCCACTAGAGTCTTTTCAATGGCTTCTGTGGTATTACTTGGTTGGTTCTCCGGATATTCAGAAAGCGTAGGTTTAAGAGATTCTAAGGTTAGCAACAACCTCAATAAAGCACAAACAAATGGTACAGCTTTTCTTAGATGACATTGGTATGTTTTGCTCAAATTCTTTGTAATCTGTAATTTATAGTGTGAATTAAATGTTATCTTACCTGCTATACTAAGAAATGATATTTTAAATATTTCTGTTTATAGAAATATTCTGTGTTTTCTATACACAAGAATGCTATTGAGATGACATAATAATGGTGTGAAAATGTGGCATGAATGACTTTTGAGTTCTTTTTAAGAAGAGGTTTAAAACTAGACAATATACAAATGAACTGAGAGAGCATGCAATATATGTAGCATACTGGAGGGGATTAAAAATTTTCTTTATATAAAAAGTAGAAATAAAGTTAGAATGTGTGGGTAAAAAGCTCTGCAAAGCTCTGAATGCACCTGAAATTAGGTTGGGTTATAAGGAGAACTGGAAATAGGTCCAGTTAGTCAGAAACTGTAGAGAACTTTCTTTAAGTCTTCATTCTAAGTAGTTGAGTTATTTTATATTTTCAAATTATGAACATCAGGGTTTAGACATTTAAAGCATGATTTCAAGAAGCTGAAAGGTATGAAAAATTTTCAGTATCACATGTTTCCTATTTAGGGTGGATAATAGAGCATTAAAGATTCAGCAGAAATTATGTAGAAAATAGCTTTGATGAAGGTGCTGTATTAAGATAGCTTTAGTAGATGCATCTGATTGATCTGTAATATTAATTTGAAAAAGACTAGCCAAATCAAGGCACTGTCTGGTTGATGTTAACAAAATTTAAGTGGCTCTTACAGTAACATTCAGTCATGGCTTTGTAAAACTACTATCTTTTGTATTTCATTTCTAGTGATCATTATTTCCAGTTTGGTTTAAATTCTAGTAGTAAGAAATGTCTTTGTGCCTCTAGTTTCAATATATATTCCACTATAGAAAATGATCACTACTAAAGCTGAGTTATATGGCAAGACTTGTTAAGGGTGGCTCCTAGTTGGACTTAAAAGAGTAGCAATTTTAGGCTTAAGTGGAAGGAGTAAAATTCTGGTTTTCTTCTGATATTCAGACCTGAAGCCTTGGATGGCGCAGTTCCTAAGTAAGAACATTTTTCCTTTCAACTTTAAAGGTACTCAGACTACTTAAGAATGATTTACCACTGTAACAGACTCAGAACAGGTCCTGCGATGCAGAGATGAAGCAAGGAGAGACACTTTATTGAACAAAGATGTTAACCAAGAAAAGGACTTTCTTTACTATGTCCCTGAAGATGAATCTGCATCAAGAGGTGCTAGACTTGCAGTGTGGCAGTCGTCTGAATATTTGCTCAGTAGTGTTTTATTATCGAAGTGGAGATTCAGTTAATACACTTAGAATAGTTTTTATGTCTCTGAGTCTGTCTGGACATATATAATTACTCTCTGTGCCATTAGAATTCGAAAGAATTTTGCACCAAATGCATCCGAGAGCTATATATAGCTGTCATCCCAAAGTTAGTTCCTCATCTAATCATAGCAAATTTTCTCAAACAGTTCCTCCACTGATACTGCTGATTTAAGATTAGGTTAACAGTACTTGTCTTTCGTAATTCAAAGAACCAGTGGTAGTTGTAGAATTGCTTATGAAGGGAGAGAACAATTCAGAGAATCCAAGGTTGAGAAATCGAGAGGTATGGTTAATCAAGAGTTCTGTATTCTACTAACGTAGTTTCTTAAGGACAAAACACAACAGAAGCATCCCATTGATATTGAACTCAAATACTGGACCATACACACTAACTATAAGCACTAGCTCTTACTCTGAGAAACCTTCTGAACAATGTCAAAAGAGGTGTCAAATGTTCTCTTTCTTTAACAGTTAATCAACCTATGAAGCTTGTGAGCATGAGTTGTTTTAGATATATCTTTTTAGGTATTATATTATGTAATATGTTTTTCATTTCACATGCAGAGAAAACTCTCAAAGAATGTAACTATAAGGCAATTACCAGTCTTTAAGATATCATGTTAATGGTGCTGTGCATGAGTAGAGCAAAATAAAATGGAAGAGAAAGTTAGCTGAGAATATCTTCTTAAAATTTGTTAAAATTCTTTGAGGTAAAGGAGGAAGATTAAGCATCCCCCAGAAACGTTAGTCAGCTTAGATCATTTTTTGTAAAAAATATGGCTGTGGTTGTGCCCCCTTAAGATAAGAAATAAAATTTGGCTTTGCTGTCATGAAGCATTTTCCACTATTCTTTTTCAGAAAAAATACTTAGACAATTTTACTATGTAAAATAGTGGTAAGACAGTCAATTTAATAAAAAGACGGAAAGCAAGAATTATAGCAGTTAATCTCTGAGTGAACTGTCTGGTTTATATCACAAATATTCTCCCTTGTCTTTTATTGTAATTCTCACAGAATCTCCAAATCACAAAATGGCAGTGGTTGGAAGGTTTTCCCTCTGGAAATCATGTAGTCCTGTTAAAGCAGGTGCCCCTAGAACAGGTTGCATATGAACGCCTCCAGGCATGTTTTTAATACCTCAAGAGAAGGAGAATCCACAACCTCCCTGGGCTGCCTGTGCCAGTGCTCTGTTACCCTCACAGTAAGTAAGTTCTTCCTCATGTTCAGGTGGAACTTCCTGTGTTCCAGTTTGTGCCCATTACCCCTTGTGCTGTGACTGGGCACCACCTAAAAGAGTCTGGCCCCATACTCTCGACACCCGCCCTTTAGATATTTATAAGCATAGATGAGATCCACTCTCAGTCTTCTCTTCTCCAGGCCAAACAGACCCAGGTCTCTCAGCTTTCTCTCATAATAGAGATGATCCAGTCCCCTAATCATCTTTGTTGCCCTCCACTGGACTCTCTCCAGTAGTTCCTTGTCTCAAACTGGGGAGCCCAGAACTGGACACAGTACTCCAGATGTGGCCTCACCAGGGAAGAGCAGAGGGGCAGGATCACCTCCCTCAACCTGCTGGCCACACTGTCCTTAATGCACCCCAGGACGCCATCGGCCTTCTTGGCCACAAGGGCACATTGCTGGCTCGTGGTGAGCTGGTTGTGCACCAGCACTCCCAGGTCCTTCTCCACAGAGCTACTCTCCAGCAGGTCAGGCCCTAACCTGTACTGGTGCTTGGGGTTGTTCCTCCCCAGGTGCAAGACCCTACACTTGCCCTTGTGGAACTTCATCAGGTTCGTCTCCGCCCAATTCTCCAGCCTGTCCAGGTCACCCTGAATGGCAGCACAGCCTTCTGAGGAATCAGCTGCTCCCCCCAGCTTTGTATCATCATCAGACTTGCTGAGGGTACACTGTTCCTTCATTCAGGTTGCTGATGAGTATGTTGAACAGGACTGGACCCAGCACCAACCCCTGGGGAACACCACTAATCAGAGGCTTCCAACTAGACTCTGTGCCACTGATTACAAGCCGCTGAGCTCTGCCATTCAGCCAGTTCTGGATCCACTTCACTGTCCACTCATCTAGCCCACACTTCCTAAGATTGCCCATGAGGATGTTGTGGGAGACAGTGTCAAAAGCCTTGCTGAAGTCAAGGTTAGACAATATCCTCTGTTCTCCCCTTGTCTACCCAGACAGTCATGCCATCATAGAAGGCTATCACATTGGTCAAGTAGGACTTGCCCTTGATGAATCCATGTTGACTACTCCTGGTAGTTTTATTCTCTTCCATGTGCTTTGAGGTGACTTTCAGTATGAGTTGTTCCATCACCTTTCCCGGGATGGAGGTGAGACTGAACTGGCATGTAGTTTCCTGTGTCATCCTTCTTGCCCTTTTTGAAGATTGGAATGACATTTGCTTTCCTCCAGTCCTCAGGCACCTCTCCTGTTCTCCATGACTTTTCAAATATCATAGAGAGTGGCTTGGCAATAACACCTGCCAGCTCTTTCAGCGCTTATGGGTGCATCCCATCAGGGCCCATGGACTTGTGGGTGTCCGGTTTGCCTAAGTGATCTTTGACTCAATCCTCCTCGACCATGGGGAAGTTTTCATTTCTACAGGCTTTCTCTCTTACCTCCAGGGACTGGGAGTCCTGACAGCTGGCCTTAGCAGTGAAGACTGAAGCAAAGAAGGCATTCAGTAATTCCACCTTCTCTGCATCCTCTGTCACCAGGCCGCCCTCCTCATTCAGCAGTGGGCTCACATTTTCTCTAGTCTTCCTTTTGCTATCAATGCACCTGTAGAAGCCCTTCCTGTTGTCCCTGACATCCCTTGCCAGCTTCAGTTCCAACCAGGCCTTAAACTTCCTCTTTGCATCCCTGCATGCTCTGACAACCTTCCTATATTCCTCCCGAGTGGACAGTCCTTTTTTCCACATCCTGTGCATTTCCTTCTTCCCTTTGTGTTTTTCTAGAAGCTCCTTGCTCACCCATGAAAATCTCCTGCCTCCTTTACTTGACTTCTTACTCGTAGAGATGCACTGATCCTGAGCTTGGAGGAGGCAGTTCTTGAATGTTAACCAGCTCTCTTGGGCCAGTAGGTCTTTGAAGAGGGCAATGCTAGCTTTCCTGAAGTCCAATTCTCAAAGCCATGAAGGTTGCAGTTTTGTGCACTGGTTTTCAGATACATTCTGGAGAGATGGTAGAATTTTGTGAGAAAAGATAGAAGAGGTACAGTAAAGAAAATAAATCTTTTCTTTGTTAGTTCCAATTTTGTGTTATTTCTATATTATTCACACAATTTTTGGTACACCATGCGGGTGGTACCCACACTTCCTTCGTCCAAAACTGCTGCTGCACTTGAGTTTCTTAAACAATTTTTCACATGTACCACCACAAAAGTCTAACATTCCAAAGAAAATAGAAAAGTTTCCTAGATAAGCAGGACAAACATTGCCTGTAAGTGTTTCATTTTTATAAGGGATTTCCGAATAGTTGCATTAGTAATGCAACTTAAAAGACAAACTCATATGTGAAGTGTGTGTTGTAGATGAGTTTGGTCTAGAAGCTGTGAAAAAAATTATATCACTAAGACAGTGAAAGGTGCTTGAATGCTGACCATTGAAAGTTTTGCCTATTATTATTTTCTGTTGGACAGAAGAATGTCAATGCCATTTGAAAATAATCTGCATCAGTTAGGTGACTATAAATGTGTGTATTTAAGTATCTAAAACCTTACTCTGAATTTCAGAATCTTGGACAGTGGGAAATCCTGCTTATACCTGCAGTAACATTCATCTGGTTCTGAAGCATTTGCACTTAATATTGTTTGGTTTAATTTAGGTAGGGTAGTTTATTCTTGAAACAAGGAGTCTATATACTTATTATATTTTGAGAGTGTGTAGTTACTGTTAAGATTTACTCTTAAAAATCCAGATCCCCAAAGGTATTTAGATTATTTCCCATGGATTTCAATTTCTTAGAAATAAAAATGTGAAGAAGAGATAATTTGTACTTTATATTGCAGAAACTCAGCAACAAGATGAGGAAGATGCTCTATCTTCTTTTTATTTTAACATGCGAAGCAAAGAGAACGAAAAAACATACAGCATCTGAGATATAATTTAAGATAAATGATTTACAATTGCTGTGACATGTTATTGAACTTAAGGTGAGAAATGTAATATTTGACATATTTATTTTATATAAATCCACTGAACCTTCCCTGTAATTCCAACTGAAATTTTCATTGCAATTACAAAGATACAATGAGAGTTAAGGTGAGATGAAAGGACAAGGGCGACAAAGATAATTCTTTGCTGCCAATCTAAGTTATACTTCACTGGGGTATTGGGCCTGGCTGGGATGCACTTAATTTTCCCCACAGCAGCCCTTAGAGTGCTGTGCTTTGTATTTGTAGCTAGAAATGTGTTGATAAGACACCAATGTTTTGACCACTGCTGTGTAGTGCTTGCACATTATCATGGCTCTTTCTCCAACATCCCCTCCTCAGCCCCAAAAGCCAGTAGGCTGGGCATGGGCAAGATCTTGCGAGGAGACATAGCCAGGACAGCTCACCCAAACTGACCATAGGGATATTCCATACCATATGACATCTGTTCAGGAATAAAAACTGAGACAAAGGAGGAGGAAGAGGGGAATTTCTTATTATGGCATTTATCTTCCAGAGCAACTGCTACCTGTACTATAGCCCTACTTCCCAGGAAGTGGATGGACACCGTCTGCTGATAGGAAGTAGGGAATGATTTTTTTGCTTTCTTTGCTTCTGTATGCAGTCTTGCTTTTTTTTTTCTTTATTAAACTGCCTTCATCTTGACCCACAAGTTCTTTTTCATCTTACTTTCTCCCCACCTGTCCTGCTGAGGAGGGGAGTGATAGCACAGCTTGGTGGACACCACAACTGGTCATTCTAAAAGCATCATAAAGTTTTAGGTTAGCAGCAAACAAAAGAATATTTCAGAAGAAGCAGTTGTGGTACAGTTCTATTCTGAATTAATACAAAGTTATTTTTAAATGAAACATTCAAAAATAAATGTGAAAGGTATTTATTTTATTTTTTTATTTTCTCCCATTAAGTAATTACAAGGGAATGGTTTATGTAAAGAGCTGCTTTTCATTGTTTTATTGATAATGTAGCTAAAGCAATCTTTGAAAGTTAACCAAAGGAAAAACGAATCTATAGAAGGGGATCTACATCCCCAACTAAACTCAAAACAGTTGAAGAGAAAAATGTACAGGAGAAAGAAGTGGTCAATTGAACTAATTCTACTGTGCTCAGTGACAAAACAAGAAAAAAGATAGAAGATGCTTTTTTTTCATGTCTAAATTTTAAAAATTGGAGGTGTTTTTTAGGGTTGGGAAAATATATGCTGGAAAATAAGAAGTCTGTGTGAACTATAATCAGATGTTTAAGTTCTAATTTTAATCCTCAGAATTTATTTTTAAACATTGTTTTGTTGTATGCATGTATACATTGCCCAACCATTCAACTGCAGAAGCCCTTATCAGCAAATAATTTTTGAAAATAGCTCATCTTCTTTGACTTATACATTGCTGATACAGTTCCTTTTTCTTGTGCTGCAGAAAACCGGAGAAGTTTTTACAAGAACAAACACATCCACAAATAATGATATAAAGTAACCTAGGAAGCTGATTCTTACTCAAGTTGTATTTTGGCAATAGGTCTTACCTACATACCTGCAGGGTTCTTTAGTCAGAGAAAACGTCATTTTTAAAGGTGATTGATGTGTAGTTACTAAAGTTGTAAGTGTTGTTTGTATAGCTGTCTCATTAACTTCTAATGGTTTCCTTTCTTCACTGTCCAATATTCTCTCACCAAAATTACAGTGGAAGCTGTCCACCTTTTAAGTACATGATGGATGTTCCATAAATATGTTAGCACGGATGATTCAACAGCTGTTAGCAAAAAATGAGACAACCATTTATTTCATACACCAGGTAGTTGTTGAGTAATTTCAATATCCTTTACTTGATACAAGAGTGCAAAACAGCTGCTGAAAGGTCTATAATAAACAGATGGCAAGAGCAATGGAGTCAAGCTGGTATTGACTTAACCACTTCTACAATATTTCTCAAGTCGTGTCCCTTGGGAAGGACTTGTACCGGAAAACCAGTTTAAAATTGAACTTTATCCTTCACAGCAACAGCATATGACTGCCTACAGTAAATGTCCATAAGCCTTTTTAGTCAGGTGTCATGCGTGAATAGAATGAATGGACCAGTATTGGTACCAGGCAGGAAGCAGTTACAAATTCAGTTCATTACTCATCTTGCTAAACTGTATAAGTTTCTTTAGGGTCTATGTTTTTGGAGAATACACTTATATGTTTTGCTACTTTGAAAGAAATGTGCTTTATCTGTTTTTTTTTTTTTCCAAAGTGTAGGCTATTGTATTTCCAGTGAAGTATGAAAATGTAAGTTTCAGTGTTAGAACTGGTCCTTTCCTGAATCCTAAGGGTTTGAAGCTGATATGTCTTAGAAGAGATCTTATTAACATGCAACATTAATTGCTGAAGGCTCATTGCACAGCTTTCTTTTTCCATAAAAACATAATGCGAGATCCTACAGTAATTTTCATTTATTCCCCAGGTAAACTTTTGAATGATCTCTGTAAAACCAGTTTGAATAACACTTGTTTCTGCTTCCAGTTTAGCTGGGTTCTAACTGAAAGACTGAAGAATCTAACGGTTATTTCCTTTGACTTGAGTCGGCAATCATGTGTTTTAGACAGCATGTAGAGATAGAATTTCTACAGCTTAGATTCCAATAAAATATAAGTTAGTGATGCCAGACTTTGAGAAAAGTATGTGCTACATGGTCCAACAACAGTACAAGCAGATACTTCAAATTACCTATCAGTATCCTTAGGCTAGGTGTTGATTACTTTCATTTCCAAACGAACATCATATGAATTACTTTGTAGAAAACATTTAGCCATTATGCTATGTTTCTATCACATGCTTTAATTATATTTTAGGTTTTTAATTATGACTAGTTGCATGTAAAATTGACTCATATAAATATTATTAATCAATACAATAAGCGTGTATTAGTCAATTCATAATTTGGATACTGGAAACTAAAAAAAAATCCGTCTATTTGGAACTTCCTACATGTGGAAAATATGTAAAATAAGACCATAGGACTGAGATTCTTACACTGATTAGTATTGTACTCTCCCAATAACACAGTAAATATCAGCAAAGCTATTCAGTAGTTACATATAGGTATAAGAATCTCTTTGGGACAAGTTACCGAGGGATAATTCACTTGTGTAAACATGTGCATGCAGTACTTTTTTATATATCCTAGGATATCTGACATTCTTTCACAGAATTTTAAAATATGATCTGAGCTCTACATAAAGCCTTGTGGTCTTCTAAATCAGCAGTTAATATTGAGATGAGTGATCATTACATGTGTGAAATGACATTGGATTCTTCTGCTTGGGCACAGAATTCTACTCTAAAACTTTATATAAAGCCTGTAAATAAATGTCTCCATATTTTAACATGAAGTATTATTATGCAAAAAAGCCCCAAACAAAAAACATCATAAAAATTGTGCTTGATAGCTTTTTAAATTAATGTTGTTAACATAATTTTGAAACTAGATGCTTACCTCTCATTTAGATGTAACTATCTCTAATATTTTCCAGAACCTGGAGTAGTGTTATATCAATGACTCTCAGTGTTATCTCTGCAACAGGATACAGGATTCTTTGCCTTCTTGAAATGAATCATTCAATTGGAAGCTGTCATTTTTGCATTGGAATTTATGAATATATGCTTTATCAAAATTCCAATGTAAGTCAAGTTCTTTAATCCTCTTTCTGAAATTTCAGACTTTCTAAAAAATGTTACTGGTGAAAGCATCAAAATAAAGACACAGTATGGTTAGATGGTTTCTGCACTATGTTTCAAAATTCTTAATGTGGTTCCCTTAAAAACTCTGATATCTCTGACAGCCCTCTGTAACTATGCATAATTCTGTAGTTTCAAATAAAGCATATTTTTTAAAATTTCTAAATAATAATAATAATCTGTTTCATTACAGTGTACATTACTTTATCTCTGTGGTAACTATTATGGATAGATTTTTTTTTCATATCCATCTAGAGAAGTTTATGTGGGTTGGAAAGATGATAAATTTTATTTGGCTTTTGCTAATGAGTGTCAGTGGTCAAAGTTTTAGTGTGAAAAAAGGTCTGTAGAAGTAACATGATAAGAATGTAACTTCTTAAGTTCCTTAGAATTACTTCTTACTTAACATAGTTTGTCTTTCTATAACAGGTAAGTGTCCCAGATAGATTTTTGTCCATTTTCTCAATTAATTTTATTTAATGGTTCTTGATCATGTAAGGATGACTTTCTAGGTCTATCATTTTACAAATGAAGTACTTTCATCCTCAGATAAGATGTTGAAATATAAGACTCACACTTCACTTGGAAAATGTTTTGCACATATACAAGTTCATTACAATATCTGCAAAGGCAGGTCTTGGTGTTTGGTATTAATAACCTAGCACTGTCGTGACTGCAATCTTATTTAACAAAAAGAAGCAACAAGTTGAAGAAACAGACTTTTTTTCCCAGATGCCACTGTCAGTACTGGAGTTGTTCAAGTGTTTATTCCATTCTTTGGGTCTGCAAATAATTCCTCTCTCTCAACTTGGACAAATCTTTTATTTACTTGTATGCTGATGACACTGTCTTGCTGCTATCTGATAAGGGGACTAGTAAGATTAACACTATTATTCATGCTGAGCTAACAGAAAGCAACAAAGTGACTTCATGAAAATTAAGCTAATACTCAATTTAGATAAGACTTCTACGGTATCGTTCACTCCTTGACCTCTGCCAAGGAAGATTTTCAGATGAATCCAGACAAGAACACACAGTAACACAACAGATTTTACAAAATATCTTGCAATATCAGTTTTGGTCTTATTTTTCCTTTTAACTTTATCTAATAACTATACAATAGCAAAGATGACAGTACATGTTTATTTATATGTTAGCCGTATATAGTTAATCTCTTCCAAGATTTTTAACCCACTGTCTTTAGAAGATTTACATACCTTTTATAACATTAGACTTTAATTTCTTTTATGAATGTCTGTTCCTAAGGCACACTTAATGTCAAAGTCTCCCTTCATACATTTCCTATGTACATCCTTGAACTGCTTTAGAAGGGTTGTTTCCAGACATGCCAAATAATGTTATGTAGGACTAGCTGTGCTTATTATTTTTGTATGTTAATTGTTTGGATAAAAACAGTGTGGACTGATAGTTTTTTAGAATAGTAGTCTTATTGAAATTGTGGGTAGCCTTGCAATTCCATTTTAATTGAGTGAAATGAACCTTGGAAGGTTTAGTGGAGTTAGTACCCAGTGGGCAGCTTTGCTGCTGTTGCAGCATTTGGTAATGTGTATTAGTAAAATAAAAAAAAACCCTGAAAGCTGTAGAGAATTTAGAAAATTTCTTACAATTTTTAAAGCCATTTTCCACACGTGAAACAATTGAGTCTGTATGTTAGCTGGAATTCTTTCCCAAATCTTATAAAAATTGATTTTGTGGAATATATTACGTAATCAAATTAACATAGAACCTTGCTGAAAGGCAAGATTAATTCAGAAAAACTTGCGTCATTGTGAATTCTACAGTTATGGGTCTTTCCTGGACTGTCACTCTTACCTACTTCTGTAGACACAGCCTTCAGTGATCTAGAAAGAGAAAAGAATAAATAAATGTAAAAGTTCATCAGTAGGTCTAAGCAAAACCCATATTTTTTCAAAACCTCAAAAGTGTATTTGAATTATGTTTTACTCTTACATAATGACTTAAGCCAAATTATTTCTTTACCATGGGTGTCACAACATGTGAACAGGCAGTAGTAACATTGCAAATGCATGCTGTTAGCCTCTGGGCATTATTAGTCAGCCTAGTCTTTCACCAAATGCTTTCACCGTATGTCACCTGACTGGCATTAAGCAGTTAGTTTATATGGTCTGTTTTACTTATCTCGAATGTAAATGAGTGACTCAGAAAATCTGAGAACTTCTATTTGCATTATATAGGTGAAGTACTGGGACACAAGCCACAACAAATACCAAAATAAAACTGTCCTTGACTATGTAGTATAACTCACTAAAAAGATCCAGATATAGCAATAAATGTGAAATGACTATAAAGAATATGATGAATACGACTTATTGAAGCTGCATCTACCTGTACTGTGCTAGATATACACACTATATGCATATATACACAACAAATTGTGTGTAACCAATGCAACCCAAGGATAGTATATTCCAGAAACAGCTTCCAGCTAAATAGACACAGGCTAACATAAGACACATGAGGAGAAAATGAAAGGAATAATTAAATGTTTCAGAACTGCTGGAAAAGCAACTCAAAGCACATGAGTTAACAAACTAGTATAATAATTTACCTGTGTTAAGAAAACGAGAAACTAATGAGATGCATTCATTTTTACCCACGTAGTAAAATGCTTGGGTTTGCCTTGGATGAAACATACAATTTTTACATTAAATCTCTAAATTAATCTTTCCTTTTCTTCTGTGTTTCTTCCTCTAGGGTATGCTGAATTTTTTAGGTTCATCTAATCCCCTGTTCAGTTCAAGGTGTGCTGTTCCATCTACATACCCATCAGGCTACCTGCATAGCCCTAATGCACTGCACCTCTCAGAGATTATAAGCAAAGAGGCAGAACAGCTGCTGGAAGGCCTTTGTGAAATAATAAATCAGCAACAGGTGCTCTGGGCCTTCAGGAACAAGAATGGAAATCAGGTTGCAAATGAAATACTTCTAGGAGATAAACAGCAGAAACAAAGCAAGCTGTTTGTGTGAAAACTGGAAGAAACTGTGCTCTTTGCTTTTGGCTCCTATGAAACTGAAATAGCAAAAAGAAGGAAATCAACATAGCTAATGAAGTTGCAGGGAGCCTAGATAAAAATAAATGTAATGTCTCTGAATAAACTGACCATTTTTACTAATCAGAACAGTGAAAAAATCAATTATCTGTGAAGATGTCCCTTGCATTTTCCAGGAAAAGGTCAAAGAAATAGCTTCTGAAACTGAAGCTACTTCATACATTGGTATTTCTAACAGATTTCAGGAAAGTCATATTCTTTGGTGGTTGGGATTATAGTAACGCTCTGTTTTCACTCTTTTATTATTTAACTTCTTTCTCCTCATGACTGAAATTAAGGGTATTGCTAGCTTATCAAAGTCTGCCACTGCTGTGTCTCTGAAGGGTCTTCTGTTCTGTTGGTCTCTTCTGGCAATCTTTGAGCATGTAAAATGAGTCTGAAATCAAATGGGAAAGGAGAGAATGTAGAAAAGTTTTAAGAATACCAGAACTGCAGAACCATTTTTTAAATTAGATAAGATTTCTTTTGTTTCAGTTGCTTCACCTTTAGAGTTTTTTATTATTATTGCTATTTCCCCTCTTACAACCTGGAAAATGCAAGAAATTCACGGATATGAATAAATTTTAAGTGCTGCTTTGCTGTTAGTGTGTTTCAGTTGATGTTTACTATCTTGAATTTAAGAGCTGAAGATGTTGAGAGTGAGAACTAACGTCTTTAAAGAAAAAGTTGAGTAAGAGATATCATGAGACAAGTTATTATTACTTGTAGCACTTTGGAAGATCTAACTGGATATGAAGACAAGACTGCTTAACCTTGCACAAACACATATAAATAAGCCCCAAACAACTTACATTCTATACAAAATAAAAAGAGAGATCATACAGACACAAACAGATAGAAATGTACAAAGAAACACTGCACAAATATTGAAAAAATCTTGGTAATCTAGAAGCTTAAATATTAGAAGTAATTTTTAAGCAGTAGGGTATTTGAAAGAGTAAACTGAGGCATTTGTATACTTACCAGTACTAGGTTCCTTTAAAGTAGTAAGAGCAGTGCAGTGAAAAATCTGATTTTTGAACAGACAAAAATTTATTCAAAAAAAACCTGTAGGAGGCCAGTAACCTGGGTCACATAAAGAGAAATGAATGGAGTTGCCAGTAAATGAAGTATGTGTAGCAGGTACAGTGAAGGCTGGCTGGCTACAAAGAACTGAAAATGAAGATAAGTGGCCTATTTGTAAGTCATAGAAAAAAATCATTAAATGATGAAGGAAAGGCAACATGGCTGATATACAGGTATTCGGAATGGGTATAGCATATAATGAGCCTGTATAATAAACACTCACATCAGCTTCCGAAGAATAGTGGGGGGAAAATACAAACCCAGAAGAGAACAAAACCCTCAGTCTCTTATGCTTTTTCTCCCTATTTCCCCCAGATCTTAAAATTACTTTCAATTAGATATTTACACACTACTGTTATTTAGCAACTTCCATTCAAGATTCATGACCCAGACATAATACAGGTATAAAGCATTTAACACTTCTTCTGAAGTCACCTATAATTGTGCTTTTTTGAAAATAGATTGCTGAGTTTTTAAAAATTTATTTCTACAGCGTTTATGTGTATTTCATATACACATCTACATACTTCCACTAGGTAAAAAAAATAAAATCCCTCGAAGATGTTATTTCTTGCTTTGTTTACTTTCCTGTCAAAATAATTGGTGATTTCTGATGAACAGTAGCAAAACAGGAATTTTGGGGGGTGTTTGCTTCACCCTCTGTTATTTACCTGAGCAAGAGGAAAAAGTTAATCCTTTTAAAACTGGAAAATATGGTATTAATTTAAAAAGTAATTTCTTATTTAAAAATGTCATGACTAGAAAAACAGTCAATGCCCTTCAATGCGCCAGGATAGTAGTAGCAGGGCATAAAGAAATTACAGCCTGAAGTAACTCATAAGGTGTTTAACATTGCGCCATAGATCACTAACTCGCAGAGCGGTCAAAATCAGATATTTCAGACTTTGACTGGTATATTTTATCAGTCACATTCAGTGCGCAATATTTACATCCAGCCTGTGTAGAAAAAGTCCACTCATCATCATGGAATATTTTCTCTATGGAGATGAATTATGCTTATATGCTTCGTCTATACAGATTATATTATACGTATAACTAAGATCCAATGTGCAATCATATATCAATCTACATCAAAATGAAGAAAACTGTTGAAAGACATCAAAATGTCTTGTTCTGGAAACTATCCTTGGAGAGAGGTTTTGGTCTGCTTGTGTAAATACTGATGGAAATGTAGTAGCAAGTTAAGTCTTTTCAGAGTGTGATTTTTGCTTGATCTGGTCCAAATTCCAGTTACGAGTGACCTTGGAATAAGCCTTGAAACTGGAAGGTTTATGCTGTTCATTAAGTACCAGGTTTTCAGTGATGAGTGTTTGAAAGATGGCTACTGTTGCCTTCTGGTTCCCTGTTTCATGTACTTTGGTAAGAGAAATGCTTGAAATCATCACAAAGTTTTAAATTGTATGCATAGGTTTTCTCACATAGCACAATTTCTTAAACAATGGCTTGCAAAACACTACTAAAAATCTGTTAGAAAAAACAGACATTGTTATGATCCCTAAATATTGCAACTATTATTTAATTTACGGCTGGTTTTTAAGTGTTGTTATAGGTATAAAATATATTTTAATGTACACCCTGATACTGTATTGGTAAACTAAGAAGATTTTCTTTTTTTTTTTTTTTGTTCCCCTATTATTTTGATATTTCTGGTTTTGGTTAATATTCCTTTGGGATTTATAGCCTTGGTGTTGTTTGGTTTTTTGTTTTTTGTTTTTTACAACCTAAGATTGATCATATTTTCTTAGTAGCTTTAAGATGCATATGTTAATTGTTTCAAGGAAAGTTAATTAGCAAAGTAGATGTTAAAAAGTGGGATATTATTACAAAGTGGGATATTAATGAATATCTTGATACACCTTTACATCCATGTAGCAACTTTTTTCCCTCTCTTTTCCATTTCATTTCATAAGAATTTGCCCTGTAAAACTTTTGGTTGTGGAGTTTTGTTTTTTCTTGGTTTTAATTAGTGGTTTGTTTATGCCTGAAAGGATAATAACAAGAAAAGACATGATTGTGTGTGACGAAACAAGTTTAAAAAAAAATTATAGAGAAAAATGTGAAAGATATAACAACTGCACAGAGGGTAACTGTAAGAAGTGTTTGCTTGGTTTGTTTTTTTTTTTTGGTTGGTTGTTTTTTTAATAGTAATGTTTTAAAATAGTATACAAATGGAATAAAACACTACATAACCAGATTAGGATATGAAGGCCTAACATTTGAGATGTTGAGCAAATATGATGTATCTTGAAGTCCTGAACCTGGCAGTGGTGGAGCCATAATAGTCCACAGTAAAGAATACAATAGTCTGAGGAGACTTCTCAGAGGAGATGCTACTTCTTGTCTTTACCACTTAGTAATGACATAAGCTCTATAACTCATGTTCTAATTAGTCACATGAATGTTTATTTTTTCTTCTGCCATAATGAGAATATGAGATGACTTCTGCTGAAGTCTTTGGAATTACATAATGTAAATAATGAAGAACTGAGACTACAGTCTTCTTTGTACTTAATATAAGATCTGCTTTTATTTTCCCATAAGCTGTTCTCAAGTTAATATAAAAAAGGTTCATGTATTTCTTTTGAAGACAAACAGGAGTGAAAGTCTTTAGTGGCATAGTTTATAACTTCTACCTTATATTATTTGTTGCCCTTCCGGCTGAGACAATACCTTGGTTTAATACTCTGACGTTCAAGGAAAAACAATGTTTTGTACAGTTTGAGATCTGCTAGTCCAACACTGAGCATGGCATGCAGCTAGGGGCAGAAAAATCATTCCTTCACCTGCAGTGAAGGAATGCAGTAACTTGCATCTGTTCACCAGTAAATAAGCCTGACCCTCAAGAAGAATTACCTAAATGGCTTGAAAGAGTTTTGCCATTTGTGACAAGACATGTAATGGAATAGAGTAATTTCAAAACAGAGAGGTTCCTTTAGATTTTCAATGAAGTATCAAGGGATACTTACTGGGGAAAAATACTACTTGCGAAGGAGAAGTTAATGGAGTAAGTAAACAAAACCAACATCCTTTCTTTATCTACAGATTTATATTGGCTAAAAGAAGCAGCACTGGATTTTATAAGTAAATTATTTTAATATCTCACCATCACTCAATAGCTGGAAAATTCCTTAATGTAGTGAAACAGCATTTGAAGAGTGCTTTTTATGGCTTTTGAAATTATGACTTTAATTATTGATCAGACATTTCAGCATGGCATCCATAAATGCAAGACATTAATTACTCTAGGAGTTAGCTGTGGAGTTGAAAAAACATGCTGAATAGATTTAAGCTTCTGCTTTTCACACAACAGGTGGTGCCTGCTTAATTATTGTAAGCTTTAGATAGTGTGATGATGGTCACCAAAGGAAAATAAATTAGTTAGCTAGATAGGAGAAGCATTTTGGCTCTTTTCATAAAATATAACATATATTGTAGGCTCTTATGTGTGTACGTCAAACAAATTCTTACAATCCAATCTGTGATAGACGTTATACTCTATATGCACAAACTTGCTATAATCTATCTCTTAGGGACATGAAAAAATTCATGTTTGTAACCCTTTTTGGTAGAAAGTATCTCTCTAATGTTCCTTAAAGTATTTTTATTTTAAATATTCACCCTTTTTTTAGGATAACCATCTGCTGAAACTGTAAAGAACTGTTAGTAGAGTATGTTTCGTAAAAGTTGGACAGTACGTGAATATATTCTGCCTCTGTATGCTCTTGTTTAATAATGCATGCCATTTCATCCTGGCACTTAGCTTATTCTCTCTTCAACTTAACATTTGTTTATGAATATTGTAACAGAAGTTCTTCATTTGTTAATCCATTTTGCAAAGCAACCTGAGAGACCCATCATTTTACTGTGTGCAACATGTGCCAGAAAGCTGTCCTTTGAGATAAACTATACAAATACTTTAGAACTTCTGTAATGATGCAGAAGGTAGAACAATCCTGGTCTGCTAGACTTTTCATTTTTGTTATAATATGTCTTTGAATAAGATTTATCTGGATTTTGTAAGAAAATGGCAATATATTTGCTTCTACCAGGAATAAGTAAATGAGATGATTTCATGTTTTCGTAAGTTGAATTGGTCTTGATTTCTTCATATTAATTCTTTCCTTTTCTCATTCTATTTTCTCCCCAATGTTGACAGTGCTTTGTCGAATACTTCATGATCACGTACAGGCATGTATAAAATATATTAAAAAGAGTTGTCAGAGTGGAATCATAGTTGTAAGGTTGATAGTTACTGAATGTAATAATTTTGCTTATTAAATTGTGCTGATAATTTCTGATATACTTCAGCAGACTGAAATTTTTGTTAATTTAGCATTTTTACCTCAGGATTTAGGTTAGCATGTCCGTCTGTGCTCTGCTATCAGAGTGTGAGATCCAAAACATTAACTTAAAGTTGGAGACTAGGATTTCTTGCTTTTAAATGCCTAGACTCAAAGGAAAAGTCCCAAACCATCCGCTCAGTACACAGGTTCATTGTGTAGTGCATGCAAAATGTTAGTCATTTGAAATGGGATCCAGAGAGCATGGTTCCCTGAACAGAAAGGGTCAGGAGTCCATACAGGTAGCAGGCTCACTAGAATAGGTAACAGTTGAGGAGTGAATAAGAAAGCTGCAGGAGAACTGCAATCCCTTCCTGTCATGTCTTACTCAGTACAATTAATCTTTTTTTTTCTTCTTTTTTTTTTTTTTCCAATACTCTGGGTGCCGAAAGGAGATAATGCTCCTCCTCCATCAAACACCTCACATTTTCCTCCACATTTTATCAAAAATAGTGTTTCTTTCTGGTTTTATGTGGATAAGCTGTTTTGGGAACCTAGTCCAATCAGTCAGAGGATGGACTGATTGTTCCTATCAGGGATGATCTATTCTGAGTATGCTCAAAAGCAGGACCCTAGAGGCTCAGAACAACACAAAATAAGTCACCTGTGGAACTTAGGTAGCTGCAAAATAAGAAACCAAGAAGAAATTTCTGAACCACCGCAGAACCTTGATCATCTTCTCTTTTAGGCCAAAAATTCTCCTTAACTTTACCTTCCAAAGTCAGAATTTTAGTTCAAGTAAACACCAGCTTGTCAAGTGACTGCAGAAACCACTCTGAGTCAAGAGAGAGCTATAAACTTTGCAAAAGAGTTATTTCCAAAATTTCAAAAACATTACTCTGGTTAAAGATACTGAGCAAATTTGAGTGCATTGGAGTCAAGAGAGAGCTATAAACTTTGCAAAACAGTTATTTCCAGAATTTCAAAAACATTACTCTGGTTAAAGATACTGAGCAAATTTGAGTGCATTGGAGCACTTGATTCCTCTATCAAGAAAGAATACAAATTTTATTCTGGAACAGCTGTCATACTTTTAAGAGTAATCCAGATAAAAATCTGAATTAGGAGTCGTTTGAAGTTCTAAGAGGTGTGGATTTCACAGGAAGCATACTTGAATAAACACTTTCCAAGTTTCTCATTTTGTTCCTCTCATGACAGTCACCTTCTACTGAGGGGTGTACTAGGAAGATCCAAAGAGGTTGTGAGATGTTTGGTCCCTTCTTCCCTGCCCCTGAGGAAGTTTCTGTTGCTGGAAACTAAGGTATAAATCCTGACAGTAGAATGAATAGTTTCCAATAGCCTTAATTAGATAAGATGTGTCCTTAAATAAAGTGTTGGTTATTTGCTCAGATCTCTCTAAGATTGTTTAGCCTATTGGTTTAAGAACAACTTAATTGTAGCCTGGTTAGGTAAGGTCCCTTTCAGAGCTCCATTTTCTGCTTGTTTTTAAAAGCCCTACTTTGAATCCAATCGGTTTTCAAATAGGTTTTTGCAATGAACATCGCTTTAAAAAAATTACCAAATGGCTTTAGGCTGAGTGCTCTAAACCCAGGGGATTATAACATGTTATTTCAACTATGGACAAGTTTCATTGTTTCTTTCAAATACCTATGGCTTTCAGATTATCTGGAAAAAGCAAGTCAATTGCCCTATTTCTTGCAATAAATACTTTAGTGTTCTCAGCATTTGACTTTAAATTGTATAATTTTCCCTTTTATTTTTAAGTAACCATATTAGATTCC
>VZSC01004059.1:8244-18470 GCA_013398225.1 Steatornis caripensis
CTCTGACCCAATTCCCTTTCACAATCCCTTCACACAGTAAGTAATCGAGTGAATCTTGCCATCGAATTCTGTAAAGTTGTGCTTTTTACAAACTCATATTAAAAATCACCTTTCCCTCATATCTTTGATGGCGATTCTTTGAGCGACCACTAAACCTTGATAACCCCCCACCGCGACAGAAGGAGATGCTCCATTATCTGCAGGAAAACCCACCAATTGCTGATGCATTGATACATTGAACTTGGATAGTCTTCCTGTTGCACATAGCAGTGGAAGGTTTGTTTTCTGACCACACATCCCACTTCTGGGAGCGTAAATGTTTGCTGTACAAAGCAAGATGGATTTGCACCTGATTGCGTGGAGGATAATTGAAATGGATGTTAAAATAATTTGAATATGCGTATTAACAATATAGAATTGTCACTTGCTCTTTTGATTGTTCAGTTCATTGCTTAAGATCAGAGTTATCTGTCACTTTCTGAACACCCCCACCCCCCCAAACCTGCCAACAAACTTGTAGCATTTTTCTTAGTGGTTCTGCAGGTACTTTTGCCAATCCACAAGGGTGGGTGATGAGGCACAGGCTAAGACAGGCTTTGTATCGAGCTGTTCGGTCACATCTCTCTACTGTTCTTTACTCAAATACATGTAATTGGTTGCAGAGGCATTACTGTTTCTTGCACAAGTTGCTCTAATTCAAACCAATTAGAATTTAATTACACTATTTTATGCTTAATTAGACTGTTAAGTAGCTTCTTCAGGCTGAGGTTATCCCCCTGGCTCTGTATTTGGAGATCTCTCTTTGCTCCGCTGGAAGGTGCAGGTAAAATAAGAGAGCCTCTAAACTCAACAAGTGCTGCTACTTTTAAGTTCATTAAACTATGGTTCAGGAACACTGCTATTCCACAGTTCATTTCTTCCAGAACATTGGAACAAGAACCATATGGTGGCGATTCACTGCACTTGCATTTCTCGAGTTGCTCTATTACTTCTTTCATAAAGCGTTCAATCTCTGTTAAGGCCACACATTGAATTCTTATAAGAAGTGCCCTTGGAATAGAAATTTTCTCATTATCCCTTATGATAAAGGCTTGTGCCAAAATATAATTTAATTTCACTGCTGTGTCGTCATTATTTTTAATTCCTTACAGATTCCTAATCCAAAAAGGACTTGGAATTGCTTCACGTATTCACCTTGATAAAGCATGTAGATACTTCCATGCATACAGAAATCTCAAACTGCTGATGTCTTCTCAAATATTAATGGTTGTGATTTAACTGTGGACTACTTTCTTAGATTTTTAAAGGTATTTTTTCTGCATGCAGAACTCTGAAAAATGAAGTACTTCCAAAAATATTTTTACTATGAAAAATGAGTGGAAGAGAACAAAATTCTAACTATGAAATATTGAGGTTTAAGGACTTCATGGTAATTCCAGTGGAAGTACATCAACAATTCATTTGCCTCAGTGCTATCAGTCTGGATTTGTGTGGCTTCAATGTTAGATACAGAGGTAACCTGTGAAGTCAGTTTCTAGTAAGATAACTTTCTTCAATGTTTACTTATAAAAATGACATACTTCATCATCTTCATATTAGTCATGTACTCACAAAAGGCTTACTAAGACTATATATTCTATGTGCTAAATTAAATGGAAGATTTTGAAATTTTTTTGATGGCAGCTAAAATCAGACACTTGATGTACTTTGAACTTCTGTGTAGCGATCAGATCTACAAAGAAAAAGAATTATACTATTATATTTCTTAATGAATGTTGAGTAGATATTTGAGATTATTTTCAGTATTTATCAATGCTATTGTAGTAATTTTGTGGGGAAGAAACCCAACAGTGAATAAAACTATTCCTGATGGTACATTAAACTTAAACAGCCTTGCTGTCTGTATTGTGGCAAGTTGAGACGGATTAAAAGCTTGATATATTTATGTAATTTTTCTATTAACTAATCACTGACACCTCATCTTTTTGTCCATCTTTTTAAGGTGCAGGGCAAATACTTGGGTGTATTTTCATCCTGTGTCTTTCAGGAGTGAAATCTGCAGTGACGAAGAGTCCATATAGCTTTAGGACTGGGGTTTGCTAGTTTTTCCCTGAAATTACACAGATAATAAACCAAGCAACAGCACACATTGTTATATTACAAAGTATACAAAAAAAATTATTGACTAAAAAATAAGAATGTGGCTACTTTAGGAGAAGCAATAGAGATTTTAAGTTAATAGATGTGTTCATCCAAATTTAAAAAGAAAAATTGAAGCAATTGAGTCTGGACATAATGCTATATAACAGATCAAGGTCCTAGACCTTGACCACTGTTACAGCACAAGAAGATTGTATAAAAGAATAATGAGGACGTATCTTTCAGATATAAGACTTGTAGATACCTTATTTATTCAATATAAACAACAGTACAAACATCATAGTTATGGCAGAACTCTCAGATGTTGAATAAAACTTCTATAATAAAATTCAGTGATGCTAACATCCTTGTGGTAGTAGCTTGGTGCCTAGGGCACTTGGTTGACATGAGGGTGAATGGCAGATAAATTACTGAGGAGAGTGACCCAGCCGGGTTGGATCTGTACAGAAATAGGGAAGAGATCCTGGTTTTATTCTGAAATGTTTTGAAATCCCAATATTGCTTAGATGAGAGTGTAGTTTTCTGTTCAGTGCCATTGTGAACATACCCTAACTTTATCGGGGCCAGTGGTGTACTATGGTGACTGCCAGGAACTATTGTATTGTTTCAGAGAAGCATAATTCCTTCTCTTGATACATCAACCTTATTCTACAGGCCTAGTAATTAGCTTGAACCAGTGTCACGTAAAGATCTTTTGTTATACAGATTTAGCCAATATCAGTGCTCTTCTCATTTCACATATCCCTGTGCTCTTAAATATCACATTTTTTTCCAGTGGAGATGGATATACCAGCACTGCTTGCTTCTCTGTATCTGCAGCAGGGTACCCATGAGAGGTATGCAGAGGGTTATTTCATATTCTCTGACAAAAGCCCGATTCAGTAGATAGTTCTTAATGTTTAGAAAGAGAGGACAGAAACTTTCACCTCCTAATCATAAATGCGTATATCAAATTAGTATTAAAATGGAATACTTGAACTTCTGAAGAGCTCACATCATGTAGAGGAAAAAGGCTTGCTCTCGCTCGCTGAGAACTTTTATGTCAGTGGCAAAATGAATCACCATCCTTATGATTGAATTGGAGATTTAAATGTACAGATACTTACTTAAATAGGAGCCTGAGGTTCACTCAGATGGGCTGACACATAAAATAGCAGGAAATTACACCAATTCAAGACTGCCCATACTCTAATTACATCTGCTGTATATTATTTAGTGTTAAAAAATCTCAAATCCCTGACAGAATAACACTTTCTGAACCAGCTTTTCACTGCCAACTAACGCAATGTGTAATTCCACCTGTCTGGGATCTATTCTTCGGGGTTTATATCCCCTGCAGGTGGTAGAGAGATGCTGTGATTCTGCAGAAGTCAAAAAATCCATGTATATCCATGTGAGCTTATTGTCTAGCAGCTGCTGATGGAGACTAATGGCACCCAACTATTTATATACCCAGCTATTATATTTTCTAATTCACTGATTTCAGCAGCAGAGAAAACTAGTCTCTCTGGCTGCCTGGGGCTTTGAAACCTTGAAATTTGCTCACCAGTGTTATAATTCTTGACCTAATCAACAGTGTTAGAAATTAAAACAAAGCCTTGGAATGAGAAGATTTTTAACCTGTTGTACTAATCTTCTGTCTTGAAGTGGCTTTATAGACATAAAGGAAGAATTCTGGTTGCAAATACTAGAATGACATCTATGAAACTGTTGATATAAATTAGCATCTGTAGGGTTAGGTTTTGCTTCCCCTTCCTTTCCAGAAGTCCAAAAACTTGTGTTGGTGTGTGTAGCATCTCTATATGGTATTAATTCCGTATGTAAGCTGTGGGAGTATTTTTTTTATATCCCTTCAAGGAAATCCTGAACTGTTTCTAGTAATTCTGACAATTGCCTACTCTACGTTTTCCTTTGATTCTTCATACTGCACATGGATTTTTCTCATATATACTTATCTTTATTTCTTCAAACCTTTCTGACACATTATTCCTCTACTTAATCTCATTAGTAAAGTCCTAATTCTGCCTTTGACAGACAAAGGAATGTTGCCTGCATTTTTATGTCAATTCATGTTCTCTGACCTTTCATCTGAGATTAGTGGTTTCAATGCAGAAATATAGAAAAGATTTCAAAGCACTTCTGGACAACTGAATGAAATAGTCTGCAGTGTTTTAATTGGGAAACACAGTTATAAAGCAAAATTAAACAAGTATTCTTTTATTAAACCTAGATCAATTAAAACATTTCAAAGGATGCAAATATATACCAGTAGCCTATACTGGAAAGAACAAGAAATTGTTTCCCACTACATGAGAGAGCTGAGATAGGAAATGAAAAGTTACCATGAAGAAACCTTGGCAGTTTTCAACTCTGCAAACTATAATATTAGTTAGAGCCTTGTTTAACATGAGGTTGAGATAATGTGAAGTTTTGGTTAGCTTTTCTATTGTAAAAACACCAAATAAACAAGGAACTTTCGAAGAAATATAACAAATACTTTAGTTTAAATCAGAACTGATCAAACATTCATGACTTTTTTTTTTATATGTACAGGGTAGTCTGGGTAAATGGAAAAGAACAGAGGAGACCTTAACTTGGTGCTTTTTGCTGTTCCCCTACTTTCAGCCTTTCACCATTCATGTGTCTCATGGATATTTAGCAATCCATTTCTAATCCCCTCAGATGAGAAAAGAGTGTATTGACACTTATTTTTCACCTGTTTTTTTCTTGAACAGATGCCTTATCCACAATGCATGCATACATCTGACTTGTTTCAGAAAGCTTATGTAATTTGGTTATATGATTTGAGTATTTTTTTCTTTAGGGGATATGTGTGTGCGCTACTAAGCAAACAGCTTGCATTAGAAATAATGTAGCGTAGCATTATTTCAGTAAATGTCACAATATTAAAATGAATTAGGAGTTGTCAGATAAATGTGTAGTGTAGAAGGAGAAGCATCTCTGAAGGTCTAGAGAGAGTGTTTACACAGAGTGAGTCACTAGCATAAGGTTTGCGGCTAATATTCAGCTATTATAATTTCTTCTACCATCATTTGAAACGTCCCTCTACGTGTTAAGGAATAGCGTTAGCTAATATTTTCAAACAAGAAACTGTGTTTTGCGTTGTGTATTTATCCCAATGTTGTGTGAGCTTTTGGAGAAAATTTAGCTCAGATAATCCAAGAGTGACTTGGGAATTAATAACATGGAATTCCTATGAAGAGTTGCTGCTAACCACTTCTGGATTGTGGATAGCACAAGAAGGTGAGGCAGACTTTTGGGGCTCTGTTCAGCATCGCGCCGCTGGCTAACAGCATTGCAAGGACTTCCATCTTCGCTCCAGTCATTTGTGGCACCCACTGAAAAGACTAGGACTGGCCATGAAGATAAGCAGCTCCCCTTCTGTATCTGTTGCTTCATAGCCAAGCAAATGGTCAGGAAGCTTGCTGAGGTTGCTCTGATGCTATGGAATTTGAAATCTAAATAGTTTTAAGTTTCCAAACGTGACATTTACATTTTAGGTATGATTTTGTATTGTTTTTTCTTTCCCCAGGATATTAAACTAGTGCATTTGAATGCTACAATTCAAAAGCAGAAGAAAACACGCTTAGCAGTCATGAAGTTAGGTGTTAGGTTTGAACAGGTAGAAGGTTCCAGTGAATGAGGTCAGGGTGTCTACTGGGGTACGTGCTGTGTTTTGTGCCCAGGCAGACTGGGTATGAAAACGTGCCCTTTTCCTGCATGCTGCATATCATGTTGGGCTTTTGCTTTTTGTTTTTTCATTTTTTCAGAGAGAATCAATAAACATCCATTGCATTTTTTATGGTCAAAGACTCCACATGGAGTTGGTGCTCCATTCACACCCCATGGAATTACAGAACGTTGCTGAGTGTCCTGAGAAATATTTTGCCTCTTCATCATGAGGTTGTGACAACTCAACTTGGAGTAGTCAGGCTACCCGAGACCAAGTGCTCCCAATTTTTCTGATCTCCATGAAACGGAATTACACAGACTCAATAATAGTGACAAATACTTACACACACCTTTTCCCCTCATCCAACTAAAATTAAAACTGTTGCTCTTGTCTTTGTGTCCCTTCTACTATGCATGTGTCATCCTTGAGCTGTGACTGAGTGTGGCTTTTCCTTGGAGAGACCATATTCCCAAGCTACTGTTAGGTGTGTGGCTGGCCTTATCAAGTCATCAGAATTTTTTTAGTTCAGGATCTGTCACTTTTTCAGTGGCTAAATAAAAGAAAAGGATTAATCATAAAGGCTAATGTGGGAAGCACAAGTGTGAGCTGTGTCATACCTGCCTCTTAGGTGCCATCAAACACTGTTATTCTGTAAGAAATTTAGATTGGGATTCTGCATACAAAGCAAGCATTCGGACTATACTGTGCAAGCTCTTCACTGAAAATTAAGCTGTGTGTATAGTTTTGGAGTGGTGACAGACTGCTGGGCTAACTGAGTAACAAAGGTCAGAACTAGGCCACAAGTGTTTGGAAAAATGCAATTTATGTCAGCTTTTATTTTCAGTCTTCTTGATGTCTTTAATATTATTGATCACTGATCAGTGAAGAAGTAATACAGTTCTCCCTGGGGCATGTTCTCATGCCGACATATCAGCATTATTTACAAACTGAAGCATCTCTGCCAGAAATGCATGGAATATTAAGTTACATTAAGTCACAATAGGATGCAAATTAGTTTTCTCCTCTCTAGTGGTTTACAAGACTTTCATCATTCGTGAATTATGAAAATTAAATTTCACTCAGGATCATAGAAACTACATGTTAATAGATTAACAGCAAGTACAGTTTCAAGGGCAATGTGCAACTGAAACATTTTTTTGTTGTATCAGAAATTCATGCTCTGAAGCTTGTCATTATTTCAACCAACACTTTTGAATGTAAGTTCCTTGCTTTGATGGCTGCTTAAGTAATATTTTTTTTGTGTAATTTCTGTGAGAATACAAAAATGATCTTAGCAATCTGGTGAAATCAAGGCTCTTATATTCCAAGTGTTCCAAACAGAAATTGAAAGCATTCATTTAACAGTAGGAGTAATAGTTCTTAGAGTTTCAAGCATAGTATTTAGTACTTTAGTGAAGTACAGTGATGGTAGAATTTGTTTGATGAAATCGCAGGTCTTTAGCTTTGGGAAACCCAAAGACCTGTGAGCATGCAGAACGCTAAACATTTGAAACTCATCGTCTTAATAATCTGGAACTGAAATGCTTGTATAGGAGATAAATTAATCTCTTTGGGATGAGTCCCGCTGCTCTAGCCATGCTCAGAGTCCTTGCTGAGAATTTGCACAGGGACTGTGCCAGAGCTCCAGTCCAGTTACACATACCCTAGGAAAGTTTCTGAGCAGGTATTCTTGTCTGCCTCCTTACTGAGACCTGGGAAATGATTTTGTGAGCACTTTTCTATCATTTTAGAGTAGAGTTCAATAGCTCCACTAATGAAGTGGTGAAGATGATTTTGAGGCAGACTGTTGGCCTTCTTCACTCTGAGGCAGACTAGAAATACTCTTGTGCTCATCCGTATTTGAGAATCTTAGAATCATTTAGGTTGGAAAAGACCCTTAAGGTCATTGATTCCAACTGTAACCCTAACGTGGCCAAGTCCACCACTAAACCGTGTCCTGGAGCACCACATCTNGTCCCGCTGCTCTAGCCATGCTCAGAGTCCTTGCTGAGAATTTGCACAGGGACTGTGCCAGAGCTCCAGTCCAGTTACACATACCTGCTCAGAAACTTTCCTAGGGTATTCTTGTCTGCCTCCTTACTGAGACCTGGGAAATGATTTTGTGAGCATTTTTCTATCATTTTAGAGTAGAGTTCAATAGCTCCACTAATGAAGTGGTGAAGATGATTTTGAGGCAGACTGTTGGCCTTCTTCACTCTGAGGCAGACTAGAAATACTCTTGTGCTCATCCGTATTTGAGAATCTTAGAATCATTTAGGTTGGAAAAGACCCTTAAGGTCATTGATTCCAACTGTAACCCTAACGTGGCCAAGTCCACCACTAAACCGTGTCCTGGAGCACCACATCTGCATGTCTTTTAAATACCTCAGGATGGTGACTCAACCACTTCCCTGAGCAGCTTGTTCCAGTGCTTGACAACCCTTTCAGTGAAGAAATAGTTCCTAATTTGCAATCTAAACCTCCCTTGGTGCAACTTGAGGCTTGTTCCTCTTGTTCTGTCACTTTGGAGAAGAGACCGACCTCCTTGCTATGGCCTCCTTTCATAAGAGAGTGATAAGGTCTCCCCTCAGCCTCCTTTTCTCCAGACTACACAACCCCAGTTCCCCCAGCTGTTTTAAAGACTACAGTCTCAGTGCAAGTGAAAGGGAACGATTTGCACAACAGATGTGCAGAATGTTAATATCAGTACTTAAATTGTGAATTAATTCAGGCTTCAGAGCTACACTGCATCGTCATGTGTTGCTGTCCTTTGGTGTTGGAGACAGTGAAGTAAATTCTGTTTTACCTGGCTGCTAGATAAACTCATGCATTTGTTTTTGGTTTGGTTTGATTTGGCTTTTTGTTTCACTGGGTGCATCGGCTTGGTTTACTGCAGCTATGCAGAAGTCATCTTCAGCTCTCATGCATTGTTCTATTCTCTTGCTTTCTTCTGCCAGATGTTCATGGATGTTGGACTCTTCTGTGCTGCTAGCAGAGGACTGTTTGGGGGCTCACTGAACAGCATTAATGTGCCTTACAGTAGACGATGCTTAAAGCATAAACTTTAGCAAGCCAAAAGGGTAGTGTCAGGAATAGGGTGCTGGAACCTTGTTCCTTTGTTTCTTCTAGATGTAACAGCATGGAGTTTATGACAGCAGTATTGTTAACTGAGGTGTTCTCATTATTTCTTATGTGAAACACTACATGAAAGCATGTAATTATAACTTTTTAAAAAATAATTTGAATACTTTTGTATTTGATCAAGTTTTCATATGGAATACTGGTCGCATGCTATTTTCAATACATTTTATCTGAGTTGCAATACAGATTTGTTCTAAGCTTTCTACTAAAGTTCTTTGCAACTTTCTTCACTACTATTGAAGGCTTGCATTACTTTACACCTTTAGTTAGAGCATTTTCTCGTGCTGATGCAATATTGTTGGAATCATGTGGAACTGCATAAGTGAGCATTGAGGCAGCTGTGCTTAATAATAAAACAGGATACTGAACAAGGCAAAACCACTTAAAGAACAGTAAAATAAGACAAATTGCTTAAAGAAATGCTTTTTATTTAACCTGTTGTTGCATAAAAAGTTAGATTATTAGTCCAAACTGATATTTTAATAAAAGGTGGAAATAAGTGCTACACTAGAGTACTGCAAAAAACACTGATAGGTCCTTTTGAGGGGCTGCTGCTTGCTTTCCTCAATGCTTTGGGAAGGTGTTTACCCCTCTGGAACCTGAGATGACTGAGTAGGGATGTATGTAGAGAAGAACTTTCTCAGGCACACACGCACACATATATATATGTGTATATGTATACACACACTGTATACATATATGGACTCTTTATAGTGGTACTCAAGGTACTAGTGTTTTATTCATTGCATATGGGTAACTATGGAAAAACTGTTTCACATCATGTCTGAAGGTTGTCTATCTATAAAATGAAGTATTTATAAAACACTGAATACTGATGAAAAGGGTATAACAGCTAGGGATGATGTTATTCTCTTGTGCTTGATGATCTTTATCAGGCTGATACAATATCACTTACTTGTCTAAATGTTGTCTTTAGGCTTCTAGTATTTATGATCCTTCCTTTTTGGTGTTTTTGTTTGGGGTTTTTTTTTTTGCTTGTGCTCACAGTTTGAGGAAAGCATAAGGGCTGAGTGGCTTAAAAATGATGACGAATTCTCTGTAACTTCAGAAGGGTTTTTCTTTTGGAGATTTGCTCTAGACTAGATTGGTTCCCACTTCATTAGGTTTGTGTCCTGGTCTGACCCAATGCAGTATTCTGTCCCGTACACATCATGCTCAGGATAAAGCTGAGGGATCACAAGGGTCTCTCCCTCTCCCTTTATGGCCAGGG
>VZSC01004059.1:22888-43660 GCA_013398225.1 Steatornis caripensis
GTCATCAGTGGGGGGGAGCTCGATATCGGTTTTGTACATATTTGTATATTTGTGTATATTTCATTATTATTATTATTCATTGTTACTGTAGTTAGATTAAAGCTGTTTTAACTTTTCTAACCCATAAGTCTCTTTCCCTTTTCTCTTCCCCCCCCAACTTTGGGGAGGGAGAGGGTTAACAAAGAGTATCTGTCATTCGCTTAATAGCCAGCCCAGCTTTAAACCGTGACATCACCGGATTAAAGATCAACAATTAATGGGAAAAAGGTGGTACCTCTCTGGAAAAGGTCAGTTCTTTTGATCCAGTTTAGAGGCCCACAGGAAGCAAAAGTTCCCAGATTCGGATCTTCTGTAAATGCAGTGTGAGGGCAGAGAGTTGCAGAACTGCCAGCAGTTTCTAAGAGCCTTGTGGTTAGATATAGGAAGAAAGAGAGCTCTGATTCATTTTTGGGAGAAAATATGCATGGTTTAGTTTTAGTCACCTTTCTCATGTCTGGTTTGCATATCTGTAAATAAATTTATTTTAGTCTGGCTCGAGTTAAAGTTCATTTCAAGGTAACAGGCTAAGAAGGGAGCTCCACCCTTACTATTGCAGTGGTCCTTACACTTGGCTTCAGGGACTACCAGTAGCTGCCTTCACGGAGCTGTACTGACAGCTATGGGAACTGCTCTTGCAGATGTATGGGTGGAGGTAATATTTTCCAGTGGTCAGTGTTGACAAAGCTGCCAAGCATTGTGGCTGCTGGAAGCTAGAGAGGATGCTTTGCCATGGTAATCAAGAGGGGATTTATGAAGTCTTCGGGATTAGTTTAATTAAAAACATGTAACAGTCTGGTAAGAAGTGCAAATGTTGAAGTTGTCTGTATATACTTAAAAACAAACAAACAAGCCCCCTGATTTTCTTCCTGAAATAGTGATTTAAGCTAAAGTAAGCTCATGCTGAACTGAGAATAAAGGCAGAGTAACAAGTGTGCACATGTTTGGATTTACGCTAAATTTACACATGCCCAATGGAGTTTTTTGTGTTGACTTTTAGAATGTCATTTCGAGATGCTTTTGGTAGCCTGGGATGTTTTGTAGCTCTGATTTGATGTTAGTTCCTTGGCATACATCCATCCCTTTGAAACAGTTAAAAGACAACATAAATGGTGGGATAGTCCTAAAACCATATTGTACTGATGAAATACCCCATAAAGCTACGTGACATTTTACCCTGAAAAGCAGAAAATTTAAGTACAAGTGGAAAACGCTTGCTTGGATTCAGGGTAACATTATTGTAGGTGGCTGTTGCCCTTTCCAGTGTGTGAAGCCAAGAGATTTCAGGATGCGGGATTAACAGTGGTTCGCTAGCCGCAAAGCCCAAATTTTGTAAGTCGAAAATGGGACTAATATTAGATCTGGCAGCTAAACTAAGTTGTTTAGGTTCTAGGTTATCAGCTCCAGTGCTTTTAATTAAGATTGATAATGTGGGAGCACTTCATGACTGTTCAGTGGAGACTGAAAAAAGCCTAAAATCATTAGGGTTGCCATAAATAACAGAATAGGACCCTCTGTGGTCAATTGTTTGTATAGATAGCGTAAACAGCTCTTTGAATCTAGCATCGAGACTGCTGGAAGTGACTGTTGGGTCCGTTAGTAGCATGTGGCCGTTTAGTACTACAGCAGGAATGTGGATGTAAGCAATAGCAAACACCAACCAATCTTTACTCCCACAGGTGTCTGTTCAGTGTTTCCAGTTCTTTTTGAAAAGCAAAGAGGTGGGCTGGTGGAGGTTGCTGCTTGTTCATGATGCAGGAGGCAGCATTGCTTCATGTTACTCTCAGAAGCACGTTGGTGTGACTGAGACCCCGGGGAGGGCGCAGATCTTTGGACAAATGCAGCAGTGCTTTTGTCCTAGAGAGGGAGCTTCTAGTGGACCTTGAAGGTCTGTTAGCTTGGGAAGGATCCTGCTCAACTGCGTTAACACAGATGTCTTTCAACAGCTATAATGACACTAAGGAATTACCAATCTTATTGTGCAATGGGTGCAGTTACTGTTTGTCATGGTTTAAAGCTGGGCTGGCTATTAAACTTAGTAGCCTGGGTTGCAAAAGTCCTCTCTCGTTGCTATAACTCAAAGATAAATGTCTGTCTGGAGTTTTATTCCCTGATACGTGAAGGGAAAAAAAAAAAGGAGAGGGGGAGAAACACTTAAAAACTGGCAGAACATTTCAGTTGGATATTTTCCAAATGAAACTTCTTTTTCATTCAAGGTGACAAGGTTTGTATTGGTAGAGAGAAGGATTAGAAAAATCCTGTTTTGATTGGACCAGAATTGATTTTTTTTTTCTCAGTATTTTCCAGTTTGGCCCTTTGTCTAGCAAAAATTCTGTATAAAATGAAATGGGTCTTGACTACGGTCTCAGAATTTAATTCGAACATATACTAGAAAATTTGATAGATGTGACCTGATTCATGTGTTTGAAGCAAGCTTGACTGTAAATTTCTAGTGGCTAAAGAACAAAAGCATCTGACAGAGTAAACATCTGACATCTGGTACATTGTTAAAGCTACAGAACTGTTTCTAGGGATCCAGCTTAGTAATGAATATAGTTTAATGAGCCATAGGATATGGCATTGTATAATATTAAAATGCATCTGTTTACATTTTATTTTACTATGTTACATGATAATATTTCAATTTGTCCTGTTGAAGTACATAACTGTTTGCAGGTTTTCAGGAAAATAAACAAATAGTTTCAGAAGAAAGGACAAGAAATTCCTTATAATAGTTAAACATTATGCAGTGTAAACAATGGAAAAACCAGCCTCAGCCAGAATTCTTCCTCTACTTCTAACAAAACATTGGCCACACTTTTTTTGTGTGTTTAAAACATAGCAGAAGTCACAAGTTAGAATACAAGGCACAAATTTTTCTAAGCCTTCTGTCTTATGTGGGTAAAGTGATTTTAAACATATAGTACAGAAATCACTGCAGTCTTTCTTATTTAAAAAAAAAAANTGGACCTTGAAGGTCTGTTAGCTTGGGAAGGATCCTGCTCAACTGCGTTAACACAGATGTCTTTCAACAGCTATAATGACACTAAGGAATTACCAATCTTACTGTGCAATGGGTGCAGTTACTGTTTGTCATGGTTTAAAGCTGGGCTGGCTATTAAACTTAGTAGCCTGGGTTGCAAAAGTCCTCTCTCGTTGCTATAACTCAAAGATAAATGTCTGTCTGGAGTTTTATTCCCTGATACGTGAAGGGAAAAAAAAAAAGGAGAGGGGGAGAAACACTTAAAAACTGGCAGAACATTTCAGTTGGATATTTTCCAAATGAAACTTCTTTTTCATTCAAGGTGACAAGGTTTGTATTGGTAGAGAGAAGGATTAGAAAAATCCTGTTTTGATTGGACCAGAATTGATTTTTTTTTCTCAGTATTTTCCAGTTTGGCCCTTTGTCTAGCAAAAATTCTGTATAAAATGAAATGGGTCTTGACTACGGTCTCAGAATTTAATTCGAACGTATACTAGAAAATTTGATAGATGTGACCTGATTCATGTGTTTGAAGCAAGCTTGACTGTAAATTTCTAGTGGCTAAAGAACAAAAGCATCTGACAGAGTAAACATCTGACATCTGGTACATTGTTAAAGCTACAGAACTGTTTCTAGGGATCCAGCTTAGTAATGAATATAGTTTAATGAGCCATAGGATATGGCATTGTATAATATTAAAATGCATCTGTTTACATTTTATTTTACTATGTTACATGATAATATTTCAATTTGTCCTGTTGAAGTACATAACTGTTTGCAGGTTTTCAGGAAAATAAACAAATAGTTTCAGAAGAAAGGACAAGAAATTCCTTATAATAGTTAAACATTATGCAGTGTAAACAATGGAAAAACCAGCCTCAGCCAGAATTCTTCCTCTACTTCTAACAAAACATTGACCACACTTTTTTTGTGTGTTTAAAACATAGCAGAAGTCACAAGTTAGAATACAAGGCACAAATTTTTCTAAGCCTTCTGTCTTATGTGGGTAAAGTGATTTTAAACATATAGTACAGAAATCACTGCAGTCTTTCTTATTTAAAAAAAAAAATGGATCTTGCCACACAGTATTTCATTAATGTAGTACCATTTCATACCTTGTTCCTATGGAAGCAAGAAAATGCTAAAGTTTTTGAAACGTGTTAGATACCCACCAGTGCCTCATCAATGTAATCAGCGAGAAGCATATGATGAAAACTCTAGAAATGTTCATTACAATGGATGGTGTAATTTTACTGCTTTGATACGTATATTTCATTGTACTTGTTGATAAAACATCGCCATCAGAGCACTAAGTTTTGATGGCTTAGTTTGATCTAGTTGAATAGTAAAATATTAACAAAAAGCCTGAAGAAAGCAATTTAAATTGCATGCTTGTGTGTGGAATTGTTCTTTCACTATTGTGACTGTACATACTTAACATACAGTTATGTCCCCAAATAAAGCCTAGAACACACTACTAATCAATCTCATAATTGGCAGCAATGTACAAACATTATTCAACGGAATTTCACCCTGTTTCAGTACTTTGAATTATTTCAAGTTTCTACTGGGCGATCAACATATAGTGTATGTACATTTTTCAGGAGTACTATGACTCTACTAGTCCCAAAATGATATGGAAATAATCTGAGTGCTTTTGTTATTTCAATTTTTACATAAATTTTTGGAAGAGATTTTCTGTTTCTATTGTCACACTTCTCCTTGGAATACTCTTGCCTCTAGAAAATATTTAAAGTTAGAATTTACTGTTTTCTGGCTGAAATGTTTTGCCTATAAAATCTATAATCTGATTGTATTATTTTTCATGAGAACATAAAATCTTTATAGGCCCAGATCAAAGTACTATGTGGATTGAAGTGTATACATAGGGGAAGGTACAGGAACAGAACATATCTCTAGTGATACTTTACTATAATTATCTTTCAGTAAACAATTTACTGCTGAGATATTTCCTTAGCCAACAGTGATCTCTTTAACTTCAGTAATGCTTTGCAATTCTTTTTACCTATGAACATGTCAGTCTCCTCTTTTACTATCTCTAGCACTCCAGAACAAGGAGTTCCACAGCTTGTCCCTGGGCTCTGTCGAGAGCCATTTCCTTCAGTTTGTTCTGAAAGTTCACCTTGAAAGCCTACAGTGATGCCTCCAGCCCAGCTCCCTGTGATCTGTAATTCAGGCACCGCATGACTTTTTTTGCATGAAAACACCCTTGACTGATTTCTTTTAAGTAAATTTGCATAATTGCTTTTCTTAATCAAAGTTTGGAAATGTTACTTTGCTGCACTTTCAATATTTACAAGCAAGGTTTGTGATCCTGAAATTAATAGTCTCATCTAAACAATTTTGGCTTTTTACTGCCTTGCTGTTCAATTACACTGATCCATTTGCTCTGAAACTGCCAGCTGCTGGGGAACTCTGATGCTTCTGGGATTCCCTGCTGAGTGACAGTGAGGTCTTATTCCTATCCACTCGCAGCTGAAGCATCTGGAGTTTAGTAAGCAGTAGCAGTAAAGTAAGCAGTAGTTGTAAAACAGAGAATACTCCACTTAGAATGGTTCATTTTTGTTCTAGGAAATTGAAGCAGTACTGAGAATGCACTCCTCGGTGGAAGTCACAAATAGAGTTAGTAGACATAAAATATTAACGTAAGCAATAATGTACCCTAGGCACATATAGCCGTTATGACCATGGTGTTTTTTAAGGCAATGGTATCAACTTCATGGTGCAGCTTTCTGTGCTTCCATAAAGCTGACCATAACGGGAAACCAGTCAAATCTGGCAATTTGTAACGATGAGACTCATGAAGTGTATTAGAGCGCTGTACGAAGGGCTGCTCCCTGCATCTATTGGTAGCTCTCTTTTGGGAATTCCGCTGCATGAAATTATTGCATAAATTATTTGAACTCACAAGAGTTGAGATAGTATGAGTTTCTTTGAAGAGAAGCTGTGGCAGGGGGTGACTTATATGAGTGTATGTTTGTATTTAAATGTATGTATTTATGTATATATTAAAATTCTGAGTCATATGGTTGTAAAAGATTCCATTCTCTAGTGTGACCATAAGTTCATGAGATTCCCCCAAATTAGAAAAGTAATTTCTCTCATCTTTTTGTCACTGCAGTATTTATAATTGAATTTTTGCTCGTATATCTTTGATACTCAGCCTAGACACCCTAGTTTATAACTTTAATCCATTTTTGCCATTTAGTACAGTAGTACAATTGCATCCTTGATGGCTGACTTCAGGCAACGTGTGCTTTTATCAGCTCCTCATACCTCCTTCTTTCCAATCATATGTGTCTACCCCTGAGGTCAGAAACTTGACAGGACGGCACAAAACTGTGAAATCTGCATTAGTTCCAGGTTGTGTTACTGTGTCCACTGTAGGCTCAGTCATTCTGGAATTGTTTGGTTCTTGCATGTGAATTATGGCTCTTTGTATTTGCTTGGTTGTTTAGAGAGTTGAGTTGTTTACCCGTACTGTGTAGAGCTGTACGATGTAGAATTTTTAAACTTCACCTGCGTGCTTACGCATCACTGTTGCTTTTAAAGTGGAACAACGTTTGAGGACTTCAGTTTCTTCTCTCCTTTGCCTCTGTCTCCTTTATTATTTTGTTATGAACTTTGGGCCAGATGATGTTCAGTCAAGCACTAATAACAGCATCATAATGAGCTGAGATTTTAGGAGGAGGCCAGGTGCCTACTTCTGTTCATAACTTACTTCCATCCCAAACAACTGTAGATATGGCAGGAAGGGGATAAAGTTAAGTTGCTCTTTCCTTCAATAAATACTGACTAAAAGAAGATCAAACCCCTTTGGATTTATGCCAGTGAAGAAGCAGACAATATGTGTCTAGGATTTGTAGCAAATAGCTTACAAAGTCCTACCTGTTGCTACCCCAGGCTGGTTACACGAGAGCAGACGTTAAAACTGCAATAACATGTTTACGGAAAGTAGTTACATTAGGTAACTTTTAAAAGGTTCTAAAGTTTTATTGCATATGCATTTTTTTCTTCTTTTTTTTCTTCTGCAAAATGTATACCACAAGAATCATAGCGCTGCAGGAAACTATATTGCAGGCAAAAGTGTGTGAAAAATAGGACCAACAAAATCCAAAACTCCATAATAAAAAAAATTCTGAAAAATCATTTTTCTGTGAAATGTCGTATGTGTAGAAGCCTTAGTGCTGTGGTTATATAAATTTTATACAGGCACTTAGGGATAATGCTGTCATTCTAACCCATACCTATAAGGGTTTTATATTGTGTCACACCATCATATATTTTATACGTGCTCTGTGCANTTTTTCTGTAAAATGTCGAATGTGTAGAAGCCTTAGTGCTGTGGTTATATAAATTTTATACAGGCACTTAGGGATAATGCTGTCATTCTAACCCATACCTATAAGGGTTTTATATTGTGTCACACCATCATATATTTTATACGTGCTCTGTGCACATATATATTTTTATTAATAGTTCTGGTCAGGTTATGTGTACCTCTCTTCTATATCACATGGCAAAATCACTGCTTCTCTTGACATGTTCTCTTCTCACCCTGCTCAAAGATGATCCTTGCAAGCCATCTCTTTGGCTGGGTTAGATGTAAAGAAATGAGGCAAGGATTTCGGTTTACAAATGTAAAAATGCAACTGGAAAATGATTGCCTCTGTGCATTGATAGGTATATGCTTTCCTGTAGTTTAGCTCTTCTCTGAAACACTATTGCATCTTAAGGATTTTTTGGGGGGGCCTGAACTTGTTTGTTTGTTTGGGAATTCTGTGCTCTAAAGGGTAGAGAAGAAAAGCAAAGTTTGGTCAAGATATTAGGAAAGTGGTTAAGTATTTTATATACCAAAAGTACAAACAAAGTAATTTCTGTAGTTAACTACCTGAGAGTAATCTTCTAATTGATGTTATGTGATTAGGGCAGCAGGAGTTTACACTGGCTGTCCAATACATGTCATGTGCTGTGGAAGGGCCTAAAGTTTAGAACAGGAATATTCCCTGTTGATCTCAATAAATGATGCTTGGAAACACAGACAGTGAGAAAAGAAAAAGATGTCAGGAGAGACAGGGAAAAAACAACAAAAAACTCAGTTTCTGTTATTTTTTTTTGGATGTAGAGTTTGGACTAACTCCATTTACTAAGTCTTCTCCCAAAGGACTTCCTTTTCTAAAAAATTCAGAACTGACTGTGATCAGAGCAGTCCATGCTAGGACACCATCAAAGTATTTTGCATAAAAAAAGCCCTTAGGTAGCACCAGCAACCAGGGCGGGCAAACAGGGTGTGGAGCGGCAGTTCCTGCGGCAGGGCATTGAAGCTCTGCCAGCTCGACCAGGAAGCAGCGGTACCCACCTGGCAGAAAGCTATGGCCTCTCTAAGCTCTGCACCCACCGCTACTGATGCAGCTTCCCAGAGAGCGCTCTGGTGGGAGCACGCTGCCAGCTGGGTGTCAGGCTGTGCCCTATTCTTGTACCAGTACAGGACGGCAGCAGTGAGCACACCGGTGGGCGGTGTGCCCAGGTAGAGGAAATCCTCTGCTTAGTGACAGTGATCGGGGAGGAGGTGAGTAGGTTAAAAAGAGTATCAGGGAGTGTGAGAGATGGACTACTGGAATCGCACCCTACCTTCCCTGAGACAGGCCCAACAGGCAGACAGGATGACTTTTCAAAGACAATGGAGCTTTGGCTGGAACTCAGGGGAAAAAAAAAAAAAGGAGAGTTTATGGTCTTTGGAAGAAGGGGCAGACCACTCAAGGGAACTACAAAGATGTAATTAGGCTATGCAGGGAGAGAATTAGAAGGGCCAAAGCCCAACTAGGACTTAATCTGGTTACTGCCATAAAAGACATGTTTTTCCTCTCTTTTATGGCCTCAAGTTACACCAGGGTGGGTTTAGATTGGCTATTAGGAACAATTTCTTTGCTGAAAGGGTTGCCAAGCATTGGAACAGGCTGTCCACGGAAGGGAGGTGTAGATGTGGGGTTCAGGGACATGGTTTACTGGTAGATTTGGCCATGCTAGATTAACAGTTGGGCTTGATGGTCTTTATGGTCTTTTTCCAACCAAAATGATTCTATGGTTCCATTTCTGTAGTATTCCATTGTATTGGAAGAAAGGTAAGATGTTATTTTGTTGCTTTTTACCATCCCTCTACAATACAATGCCTCGTATTCTCTGCTGGGAATTCTCACAGTACCCATTAAATCATACCAGAGTAAAGACTACTAGAAAACCATGTGCATTTACCACCAATGTGGTCATGTCATGTGAAGGGAAAAAAGTGTGTTGATGCAGTTCTGACTCGTTTGCTGATGTGTGTTTGGGAATTACTGCATTGAGAGTAATTGTAATCCTCCTCATGTCTTAAACTGCAGCGTGTTTTTGGTGGTTGTTGTTTTTTTTCCAACTTACCTACTGACAAAAGTGGGCAAAGAAATAGAAGGACTGAAAAATGTCATTGACACACAGTGATATGGCAAGAGAGAGGGGAGGGAGTAATTGCATGCATAAACTCCAAATGTGTAGCAGAACCCAGAAAAGTCAATGGTACCAGGTTTCAAATGGATACAAGGGTGAAGGAAAATGCAGTGGATTGCCCCTCAGTGCATGAGGGAAGAATAATACAATCTCAACCACTTTACAACAAATTTAAAAGCTTAGCCATATCAAAAGTGGCCAGTCACCCGTGCTCGCTTGGTCTTTACCTTTCCGTAGTCCATGAACAGTTTTAACTGACTCTTCTCTGCATAAGTCACCATGTTACTGCAGAGAAGACACAGCGCTGCTCACTCTGCTTGAAATCAGCTGCGTAAATCAAAACTACTGTGCCAATTTGTAACAATCATGGCGCTTTTTAAAGTTACACCTGAGAGTGTGCATAGTATCAATTTTTGATTCATATTAAAGCCACTGGGCTAATCAGAGTAATGCATATGCAAACGTAATTAGAGAGGACATGCATGCAAACAATTTAAAATTCATCCTGATAAATATTTCAGTAATTCCATAACAAGGATGACATTTGATCAGGAAGCAATTGCTTAGAGCTGCTTTTAATGGGAACTCCACAAACACAAGAGGAATGTCTTGGTTGTGTAAAAGTTCTGCTCAAGGAGAAGAGGATGAGTGCTAAGTTTAGGCCTTCTTTAAAAATAAGACTGATTAGAAATTAGCTTTAAATGTGCACAGTTTGACACTGGTTTTGAAGACTTCCGCTGCTACCCAGTTGCTAGGAATTTTAGAAGACAGACTGTGTGCAGCTTCTGCGTGAGCGGACAGTGAGCAGAGCGGTGTGTTATAGTAACAACAATAGTAAAATCAACAGGAGTCTAATTATGACAGCCTGAAGCTGTTTTTAATTATAATGTTTAATTAGGTGAGACACAAACAAGGAGAGAGTTCATTTGGTCAATGTTCTTTACAGTATTGTGTTCTGATGGGAAATAAACTCTCTATACTGACCAAGTAATCAAAACAAACTTTTAGATTGTTCATATCCTTTGGCAAAATTAAATTTCATAATGGTGACATCTCATGCAAAGTTTTGACAAAATTTTACCCTTTTAAAAATGAAAATCTACCTGTAAATTAAAGTGTGACTCTTCTTGAGAACAGTCAGATGCATTCCTTCCCAAGCCACACTTTTTCTCTTTGAGAACTGAAACGTTGCTATAGAAAAGCTGCCTGATTATCTACTTAGTTGTTTATGGTATACTGTAATTGTGATCTCTTGGTTGGGCAAGGTATTTCATAGCACTGCAGTCTTCCCTAATGGTGAAAGCAGGCAGTTGCAATGCAGATATCCCAGCCAAAACCATCCAAGGACATTCTGGACAGGTCTTAATGGAGCTGGGAGCTCTCTGCAGAGAGCTGTGCCATTGCTTTACAGTAGAACTGCAGAGAACTCGGTGATAAGAAGCCACAAGAGAACGATACATATCCCTAAAGCCATAGCTTTATTCTCTAAACCTTTGGTTGCTGAGCTGTTCTTTGGAACCTTCTTACCATGAAAATGTATCCTCCAAATCCAGCTGTCCTCTCTTGACATCTCATCCCCCACAGCAGCAAGTATGTAGGAAGGAGAATAAAAGGAGAATAAAAAAGGAAAAACCTTTAGTACTATTTCCCCCAGAAGACACCTGGAGCCTCCAACAATTTTGCTCCTTGAAGGGCATCGTGAGCCAGTTGTATTTTATGTATAATTGCTCTTGAGGTATTTTTCCATATTTTACCTATTTTCCTCTCTCAACTACATCCTTTGTCCTGTCCCAGCAGCACCCCAACAACATGATTCTCTATTTCTGTAGTGGAAGTCACTCTTTTACCTTGAGATGCTCTCAGTAAAGTGCAGTTTTGATAGGAGAATTTCATGTAGTCCTATCAAAAGATCAGACTTCCAAACATAACGCAATTCAATTGACACCATGTGAGCTCTGTACACTTACGCACACTGCATATTGCGTAAACCCTACATTTTTCACTGTGGTGACAAAAATCAAGACTTAAAATGAGACATTAATGTGGATGTTTTGGGCACAGAGTAAGATAAGACTCTTCTACTGCAATATAGCAGTTGCTGGGGTTTTTTATGGGTTTTGTTGGGTTTTTTTAATGTGAAAGGTCACTTAATTGTTACTGAGAGATAAAGGTGACATTTTTCGATCAAAATATTTTTGCCAGAAATGTAATGTAACTTACATAATTTTTCCACAAACTTTAGTGAAGTTGGGGGGGTTTGTTGTTTTTTGTTGTTTTTTTTAAGAAGGAAAATGTGAAAATTCCATAAAACTTCTATGGGAAATTGTCACTTAAAATTATCTAAGTTTGAAAAATTAATGCTAATGCACTCAAAGCGAAGGAAATATTTTGCTGGAGCTGACATTTCATCAGCTGTAGAAGGAAGAAAACACCAATTAGATTGGGTTTGTGCCCTAACGGTCACTGCTTGCTGATAGCTGTACTGAAAGCACAACAGTGGGTGGTATGTAAAGCAGGAGTTGTAAAAGCGCTGAAAAAAAAAAAAACCAAACTGGAAAATTGTGGTATTTTCTCATTCTGGGCTTCAGTCTTTTTGTCAGTGAGACTGAAGGAACAAAATGTTTTACTAAACTAAGAATTAATTTGATGATGAAGTCTCAGAGAATAGTTCATTATTATTTGTAATTGTGTGGCCATTACAACTGTAGAGTAAGTTAATAAAAATGACTTACATTGCTGAGTATTAATTTTTGACTAACAAGTTGTAATGCTCACTTCTGTGCTTTGGGGATTGTTTCTTCTTTAATGCAATTAGCAATTTTATGCTGAAGGAGGCATGTTCTTACTCAAGCCATAAATTATTGAGCAACACTAAATAAAAAATCTGAAGTAAGCATGTATGCATTTCTGTATGTTTCTTCAGGCAATTAATTTTTAATTTAACAATGTCATATATTGGCAGTAACTTTTAGCACAGTAAGGTTGTTTTATCCATTTTATTGTCATTTAGTGAATCAACTCTAGGCTACAAGTGCTTTTTGAGCCAGGGTGTTGAATTGAATTATTTTGTATTTCTGTACGCTTTCCAGAAAATAAGCATAAAATTGAGTGATAAAGCTGACTCAGAATAAATCATGTTAAAATGAGGAAGCAGAATGTATTGAAAGATTATTTAATAGAGTTCCTGAGCATCAGTCTTGGAACTGATATTGTTTGTTTTCAGTAATAGCTTTGGCACAAAAAGTGTAGTATTCTGTTGAAATTTACTAAAGATTCGAAGTTAGGTGGCATCATCAACAGAGGAGATGAATTGCTGGGCAGAAAGTGTGGAATGACTTTGATGGTGGAATTTTTGTTAAAGACATTCCTTCCCAGCTCCCCCTCCCTGCAAAAGAGAGATTACATTCCATAGCACAAAACGTAACGTAATGCACTCGAGACTAAACTGAAGATATTCCTTAGTCTAACTGCCCATCCCTTCTGGGAAAGAAATAGTTTGAAGCATAAATTGATCCAAGTATGACTGTGAGTTGCCAATGTGATGTAACTGCAGGGAGAAAGGGAAATTCAGTGGCAGACTGCATGGTTCAAAATCCTTCCAGTAGAAGTACTGGAGTGTTAGACCCCCATGCAAACCCTTGTTACTCTGTAGGGGGTTGTATACTCCTGATTAAGAAGCATGAATTATTACAGATGAGGACTGAATTCAACACTGGTTTGGAACATTTTATATCTCAGTGTTTGCGATTTCTTTTTTGTATATGAAGTATCATGTTAGATGCTAGAGGAGCACTATAATTTAATAGCTAAGTCCTTAGAATTCATACCTACATGTGAGAAATAGAAGTGACCTGGAGTGCTTTGACTTTGGGATGAATGGTTTTTGATGCTTTCTTTTATTATTTTCCTTTCTGAAAACCACTTAGCATTTCATGATTTCAGAATACATAAATTGAAGTGTAAAATCATAAATCATGTTACTTCTGAAAATTTGTACTTAAGAACAATTAATCTATTCTTTGTTTATTGCATGATAAATATACTTCATTCCTTTGCCTTTGATGTCTTAACTAATATTAGTTCTAATATAAGATAATTTTGATTATATATATTTCTATAACATTGTATAGTAACTTTCCTTTTATTTAAAAATGACTAAAAGTACTCATTGTAAATGCAAACACGTATCTTAATATTTTGGTTATCTCGGAGAGGAATAAAGCTATTAACTGTAAATATAAACATAATTTTCAATATATAGTATTTTTGGATATAGAAAATGGAAGCATTAAGCAGTGGAATACTCAAAAGTTGGGATTTACAGACATTAACATCTGGTGTGTTATTTGGATGCTATGGAAATATACTGCAGAGTGCAAATAGAAATAATTGCACATTAATGGAAAAGATCCAGATTGAGTCTGTTTATTAATATATACCAACACTATGGTTTGTACAAAAGTTGTGTGCTGAAAAGTCTTTATACATCATCATTTACATATCAGTGAAAGTAGCTGCCTCTCACATTAACCTTATTCACTATTCCCTAAGCCCTGATATAGATAGCTTTCAGGAATGATGGAATTTTTTGTAGCTTGACTTGGCAGTCGAGAAACGTAGGAGATAGTGAACATGATGCATGTCCAGAGGAAGGCCAATGACAAGGGGAAAGGTGAAAGTCTTCTAGAGAGCAGACGTAATGACCAAGCATATTCTGTGTCAAAAAGGGAAGAGGAGACTCCCTATGGCTTAGGATCTATCCCACAAGTAAGCCCCTGTCACGTCACTTAAGGCAGAAGCTACACTATCCAAGTCTTTCCTGAGGCTCGCTCTTGTTCAGTACAACACTATTTTCCTCTCTGTGTAAAGATTAAATAGAGATTGTTTCTTTGTTTAGTGCTCTTTTATTCATGACAGGCCTACCATGGGTAGACAGGAGACTTAGCCTCATAAGTAGAAAACTGGAGTGCTGTTGCCATATCATCTCTTTTTATTTTGAACTATTGACCTATCTGACAAATATTTACATGCTTATAAATGTACTGCTTAAATGCATAGGACTCTTCAAAGATTTTTACTCTCCAAGACCCTTGGACATGTGTTTATACTTTTGCATTTCCAGTTTGCTAAAATGGAAATATTTTAGTTTAAACCACATGATTTTGTAAATAAATAAGATGTGGTCAGTGGATGAGTTGATGAGTTAGTCATGTTTCCTTTGGACTTGCTGGAGATCTAGTCTATAAACTCAGTGAAAACTAGGATTTAATTAACATCACCCTAAAGGAGAGGTTTCCGTGTGATCAGCTACATAATTTTCTAAAAATGCCTGGTTTTCTTCAACTACACACAAAGCTAGGGACATCCATATTAGTTCAGTGAACTAATTAATTCATTTTCCTAGTTTACCACAAAAAGGGTAAAATTATATGGAATGTTTTAAATATATCTTGCCTTGTCATACTTACGCTTTCAATATAAAAATTTCTGTTGGTGGGAATGGGATCAGGAATTCACTTCAAACGTGTTTAAATTATTGCTGATGTTTTGTTAAAGGGACTCTGGGTAAACCATTAGGCAATAAATGCCAAATGTTTCGTAATGGTCTATAAGAGGTTATTTGATGAGATCATAGGGGATAAATACTGCCAATCCAAGGAACATGGCTTTATCATTCATAATGCAGGAAAAACTAAAGGAAGTTAATTTTTCCCCGACTACCTCAGTTGGTCTAGGAGTCTACTTTCCTTGCAGACCCTGGCCTCCTGAGTACCAGTACCTCAGATTTCACCTGTTACTGCTTTTGTGATCTGTGACTTCAGAAAAGCTTTTCTGAAATTAAAATTTCTGAAATTAAAATTAAAAACTGTTTCCACTGTGGGGTGGGGATGGCTCAAAGTTGTGTCAGCAGAGGTTTAGACTGGACTTTAGGAAGCGTTTATTTATTTGAGGGGGTGGTCAAACAGTGGAACAGGCTTCCCAGAGAGGTGACCGATGCCCCATGCCTGTCAGTGTTGAAGAGACATTTGGACAAGGCCCTTAATAACATGCTTTAACCTTCGGTCAGCCCTCACTGGTCAGGCCGTTGGGCTTATGTGATCATTGTAGGTCCGTTCCAACTGAAATAGTCTATTCTGTTCTAAACTTTTGTTAAGTTGGCATTTTAATTCTATAAGATATATGAAATCTTTTTAATTACTCTTACTGAAGTTATTACATTCTTGACAGCAATGTGTAAAGTTCAGTACCCAATAAAATATGCTATTTCTCTATGTCTCAAAAGTTTTTAGTGATTTGTAGAAATCTGAAAACCTCAATTGTAGTTTGAAGTCTTTTTCTTCAATGCAGTTGGCTTTTAATCTAGAGACAAATGGATCAGCAAAGCTTAAAGGCATTTATTTTAGTAGAACTTTTCGATATTATCAGTTCTATGTCCAGTATTGTCAACCAGAAAAATCCAATCATAAGAACACTCAGTCTTGTTCCTCCAATAACAGTTTAAAAAAAAAAGTTTTATTAGTAGGAACTGAAAAGAGAACGGATATTTTTTGCTATCTCAGAGATATGTAGCAAATCGGCTTAATTCCTAATACAATGTGTGCTTAGTGAGATCTTTCTATAGTGAAGGGTTGTTTTCCAACAGCCGTAAAGCTTCTTCCTGCCAACTAAGATCTTTGCAATTCTAAACCACAAATCTTTAGCAGCAATCTGAAAATACACTTGAAGCATATGGATGTTGAAGTATGAGAGTATGGGCCATCTGGTCATCATATGTCTGCTTTGAATGCTTGGATTGGTTTGTCAAAGGTCTCAGAACGGTTTCTGAAGGATTATTCAACAAGACAAAACCAGAAGATTGCTGCAAAGCAGTGAAAGGTCTCGGGCCCCTTTTGGCATGTATTTCTTTAGTCTTAAGCTCTAATGTAAATTGAAATGCCTACCAAATACATTTAGAGTCTTCTGCTGGATGGGTTCAGAACCATGTCCTCCTGTTTTGTGGGCTCTGATGTTCCTCAAACAGGCCTAACCCACAGGATTTATCCGCAAGTGCGTGTTGATGTTTGTGGTGGGTAGTCATGCTCCCACAGTTCTGGCCCTGCCGGCACAGCCATGAGGAGAAAACTGCAGCTTGGATTCTGAGCGAGAGTCAGGGAGCAGTGCGTGCTGCGTCTCCTCCGGCCCTGCCTCTGAAGTTTGTGGCCTGTATATTTGCTGCACTCAGACATTTTATGTAACTGTTTATGAAGTTCTTCCCTGGTCTGTATATCCAGTGACAATTTCATTTCTGTGACAGTGAGATTTGATGGTTTCTTGAAAACAAAGAATAGAGAACTTTCAAAACTGAATTATTTTAACGTCAGAGTGATCTGAACAAACAAGGGAAGATCAAGTCATTTAGGAATCCGTTAGATTATTTTTAGTATTTTAGGCAATCCTCATTATTCTACTGCGTTATTAACAGCAAGCTGTTCACTGATGATATTTCCCATGGAAAAAAGCACAAGGTTTTTATTTCTTTCTAGTCTTTTTCAAATCACATTACCCACAGCGTAATGAGTGGTGGAGGGGAAACCAATGGCTGTTTCCTTGGCTTGTGTGGAAAGAGAGTGAGTTCTTATGAGAGTCTTCTTGGGAAAGGTTTACTGCATTCAAATGTTAAATAGAATCACTTTAGAAGTGTTGATCTGTTTTGTTTTGTTTTCTATTTTTTTAATCTCAGAAATTCAAGTTATATTTCATTGTATAGTTTCATACTGCATGCTTTTTCTTTAATGAGGAATATGGCATATTGCAGTGGAATTAATAATTGATTTTTACTTTTGTTTCTGTTACTGATAGTAAATAATACAGTTTTTGATAAGCCCCTATTCACAAGAATTAGGGACTGCTGATTTTTTGGTGCTGTTGTTGTTATAACAAAACACTGCATTTTGTGGGGAATTTTTTTTTGTGGAAAATTCAGGTGAACAATGGCTTTGAGAACACATTTCTAACTCACCAAAATACCTATTTAATAGAATTCTGAATTTCCCTTTTCCTGTAGTATTTTAAATACTTCTTTTAAATCTCATTGATTTCAAATTAAAATGCGGTACTGCTACTTCTGTGTGGTATTGCAGTTTAGCATAGTAAGCCTGGGATTCTCAGGTACTACTATATATTTAGTATTTTTTATTCATCAAGTTAGTAGAACAAATATAAGGGAAGATGTTTTTGTTGTTATGTTAAACTAGTGCTTCATAGTACCTAGCTATCACAGCATGGGAACATCTTCAATTGATACTTTAACTACTAGCATACAAAACTAATTTATAATCTGTCCAAAGAAAAAGGAAAGATTTTTGATTGTGCAGAGGTGTTTGAGAAGTGATAGCCTTTCATGTGATTACAACCAGTCCTTGAAAATGTCCTGACAAACTGTGAAGACCTTTTTAATCATGTTGGAAGTGAACAGAATAGTTTTAGGCATGATGTCCTAGTTATATTCTTGAAGTTCCATTCTGCAGCATTTCTTCTCTTCAGTCCTGCTAAGAGCCATACTTGTTAGTATGTGGCTAAAGCAAGAGAGAGAGAGATTTACATGCAAATTATCGTATTTCCTCTTTCATTTCAACTTATTGCTTGTGACTTTTTCATAAGTGAACATTGCCCCCAACACCAAACACTATGAGGAATGCAAATTGCAACTGTGCTTTATGTGAAAGCTTGCTCCCATTATCTATTTTCAGACCTAAATTACTAAAACTTTAGCGGTTTATAGGTAGAGTATTTCCACAAACACAAACATCATAATGTTTTGTTGTGTATTTAACTGCTTTTCAAATTGATATGTAAGCATGAGTGAACTGAGATGATAATAGCAAAAACCTGTAGGCTGAAACACTGCTTTCTTGACTCCTTTCAGGTTTTCACTGAATATAGATTTTTTTTTTTCTATAATTTCAGTTTATGACTAAAGTTTATCCACTGGAGTTAAATGTGATGCTGATTGCTAACCTGTCTTAGTCCCTAAGCATATTGTCAGTATGAACCTCGCACCTTTAATAACTTAAGATAGGCCTGCTTGTAAGTCTGCTTTCTCTCATGACGCTGTACTGCCCCAGGCTAACAGCTGCACTTAGCTAAGGCTGGATCTGAAATGCTCTTCACTGAGTCCAGAGGAGCAACCCAAACATTTTCCATTAAAAGATTTAATTTGCCCATCTATTTCTCCCTGAAAATTCTCATAGCTTGTATTTTTTTCCTTGCTTCGAGGAAGAGAATCCCCATTTCTCCGTGCAGAAAAATCAGTTCTCTCCCTCCGCTCTGATTTGACCATTTCTCAAGGCTGTGGCTCCTCTTTTGTCCTGGGCTGCATTAGCCACGGATGAGCAATCTGCTAGCCTTTTGCTGTGCTGATATCCTTATGGGGTAGCCAGCTGCCTGCTCCCCGCCCTGCTACTTTTGCTCTCCTCTGTACACCTAATCAAGAAATTAATGAAGGGATGTTTCTAGAAGCACTAGAGAAGTAACTACTTTCAGAAGATAACCTGCTACATTTTATATTATTTCTACCACTCTTGGCAGTAAGCTTTAATATTAACAGTCCTAGCCTATTTATGGCTCACACTTTGGGCTAAAAATGGTTTAAGTGCAACGCTAATGGGTAGTGATAATGCAGTGGGGTTTCCAAGTTCTGCTGCAAAAGGAATCCTCTTACGCACCTTGAGGTGTAACGGCACCACCTAATGATACTGGAGTGAGAAGCCAACTAGTTTCCTTGAAAAGGTTGGAAGCATCCTAGAAATTGGAAGGTTGCATAGACAAGTGAATATTTCATTTCCTAGTCTTTTCTTGTACCTTGTATCAATAAAGAGTTTGAGGGAGCTGGGAGTTGCTGAAGTAATGGGTAAACAGAGATTATTTGATACTTGTTCATGTCCAAGGTCTGCACTCATATTGCAGGTGATTTATTGTTTATAGTTATCAGCCCCACAAACTATTAATTTTTTTAAAAAGAGGATCTAACTCTAAATTGCAAAAAAGAATTATGTAAGTTCCATTAGTGACATTAGATCAGGCACACTATGCTGCCTGTGATTACTTTTTAGAATATAAATGTCTTAAAAGCAGGAACATAAAGAGATACTAAACCACATCTATAGCCAGAAAATTAAGACTGAAGATGGGTATGATTTCAAGTGCTTTAATTGTTTTTAAAAAAATCCAAACCATGGAGTAAATAGGCAAATTGTTACTGCACGGACACCTGCGCCACTAGGCAAAATCTTCCCTGCTTTAAATGTTATGCCACTGCAATGTCTTAAAATACACAGGAGAAGGAAAAGGCCACAGAATATGTAGTTTTCTCCTTGATTTTATAATGTAATTGTATCTTGAAAGGAAAAATAATCTTTAATACGATACTAGAATTCATCTGTCTTACAGCACAGCAGTTATAACTTATTATTAATAGTTTGTAGTACAAGCTTTTTTTAAAAAGCTTCATATGCTTGGTATATCAATAGATCTTTTGGGAAGATAATATTATTAAGAAATAGAAAATAAATTAATTCACTTTACAGTAGCTTTTACTTGTATATGGCTGATTGAAGGACACTTTTTTCCAAGGCCTGTAAGTTGTGCATAGCAATAGGAAATTAAAAGCAAGTGGTAATAGATTTTTTTAAAGAAAAGTTTAGATTTTTTAGCTTGACAAGTGTAAGATAATTACAGCAAATCAATTGAATAGCAATAGTTCTTTTGCTTCTGAGACAAGCAGGAAGCACGTTTATAGAGCTGTATAGAAGGAAGTAAAAACTTTCAGTAATCATGATTGTCTATATAATTTTATTTCCACTGGGCCATGACAGTACTGTTTGGAGTATTAGAATTTCATTTTAAATGGGTTTGAAATTTTTACCATCCATCTGTGTAATAGCATAAGTTTTATCCAGGAATTTTTTTGAATTATACTTAGTGCTCCTCCTAATCACATGCCTTGAGTCAACCCTGTTGTTTAAAACGCCTTATAATTTGAAAACTGGTAGTATCCACCAGTTTGGTCAGCTACATTTAGAAATGTGAAAATTAAAAATCATTGTTAAGAGAACAATGTTTCTCCCAAACTCATCCAATCCATCAATTGTAGAAGCTTCATGCTGATGTCCAGCTCTGCGAAACTGAGAAAACTTCAGGTTTCCCAACTAACTTATGCCACGGGTTTTAGGAGATATTTGTTTTGGTGGGGGCTTTTTAAAAAAAAAAAA
>VZSC01004059.1:44473-75146 GCA_013398225.1 Steatornis caripensis
CTCCCCAGGTGCAAGACCCTACACTTGCCCTTGTTGAACTTCATGAGATTCCTCTCCGCCCAACTCTCCAGCCTGTCCAGGTCACGCTGAATGGCAGCACAGCCTTCCGGTGAGTCAGCCGCTCCCCCCAGCTTTGTATCATCAGCAAACTTGCTGAGGGTACACTCTGTCCCTTCATCCAAATCATTGATGAATACATTGAACAGGGCTGGACCCAGCACTGACCCCTGGGGAACACCGCTGGTCACAGGCCTCCAACCAGACTCTGCACCAGTTGTTTGGAGTAGGTTTTGTAAGGTTTTGAGTTCCAGGGAAAAGGAAGTGTGGGATAAAGAAAAAAGAGGGGAAATACCTATGGAGAGATACTATGCTAGCTTCTGTAGGCTGGTTACTGTAGCAAAATGTTTTCCTGGTAAATCAGGATCCCCAATTCAGTCTTGTAGTCTGACATCTAAACGCGCACTGTGTGAGAGAGCCAGGGAGAGGGGGAGAAGGTATGGCACAGATTGCCTGGTTATTAGGTTATAGGTTATCACTTGTTTAGTGACAAAAGACACATTGTTCCTAACTGTCTGGGTGAATCTAAAGCAATCTATGAGGAACATAAGTGGGTGGTAGTATGTAATTAAATGTCCAAGTATCTTTGGAATGCCTGATGTGTTGTGAAACCTCAATTTGATTTGATGTTGCTGCTTCTTGGTTGTCAAGCTTATGAACTGAGAGCCAGGAAAGCAATACACGTGTCAATTGTTCAGTGAAGTGTGATATCATAAATACTCTTTTATCTCTGCAGAGACCTAATAATATTAAAAAGATGGTTGATGTCTCTGGCATACAAATATAGAAATTAGAGATGATAAGAGTTGTCTTTACAGAGATTTCATCTGTTGGAAGGGGTTTTTGTTTTTTTTGGCTGTGACGGGTTTTTGTTCTAAATGAGCACTTCTCTTGGGAAATTAAAAAGATTAGTAAAGTTCCTCAAGAGACGCACTTCTGCAGAGCAAGTACTTTAATCATTACAGTGATCCCCTTCCATTGTAGGAGACTGAAATTCAAGTCCCTTCTCACGTAACTTAGACTTGGGATTTGCATCTGGGCCCTCGGACTGCCTTTTCTAGCTTTTGTCAATTTTTCCACACATTGTTCCACCTGGTAGTTTCTGATGTGAAATGAAATCTTCGAAACCTTTCACAAAAATAATTCTTGTTTTCTGCTCAGCGTAATATTAAGGACTCCTTGGTTTGAGTGTTGTGCATGTAAAATTCACCGATGTACTGAAATAAACTTCCTCTGCAAACGAGCTCCTGTTGAGGAAAGATAGCCACTAATGGATTTGCCCTCTTGCAGCTAGTCTTCTCTGCATGGTTCAATGTGAGATATTTGAATTTTGTGGGATGTGATGTCATTAATTTTCATGATTTGTTGTATTGCTTTTTGTTACATGTCTTACAATGCATTTTATATGCCATAACATAGTACAAGTCTTGTGGAACAGCATGGTATATAGAATGTACCCTTTTATAAATGAGGTGCGTTCATAAAATCCTCACAATAATTTTCCTTTGTTATTGCTAAACCTAATAGAAAAGCCACATGAGAGAGAAATTTAACACGATCAGTATCAGTTTGCTTCCCTGTTACAAAAGTCACTTATAAATAAGTATATTTTGGCCAAAATCAGTGTTAAAGTAATATATTGGAAAATTGTATTTATAAACACATTTGCTCCAAATTGAGTAGAAAATTGCTAAAGTTTCACAAGAGACTTCTGTTCATCATCAAACAGAAATTACTTTTCTATCTGTAACGATCTAAACTATTAGGGATTACAACTTTAAATTTCATTTCCAGTATGTGCAAAATTTGCTGTGCATTCTTAAGCAAGGGAAATTGTTGACCTGACTGGACTGGATTGGGCACTACTGTTCCTCACTTGAGTGCATGCTGAACCTACAACAGGATTTCCAAACTGAGTAGGAAGGAGTTCTGTCTATGATCAGCCCTTTGGGTTCTCATGGAATGATAAGTTAATGTCGCAAACTGATTCTAAGATTGGGTATGTTGTGTACTGCTGCATTTGGTGGGAAATTGAAATTTGGTTATCTAAACTCTGTAAGGCTTTGGGATTTTGTGGGGTTTTTTGTTTGGTTTTGGTGTTTGTTTTGTTATTTATTTTGGTTTTGTTGTCACAGGTTCGTGTAGATTTATTCATGACATTATGACAAACTTATGAGAGAGGGATTTGGTGCATAGTAAGACATTCCCTCGGGACTTTCTGTGGATCAGAGGTAACATAGCAGTGCAAATAAAAGGCAGGCTTCCTACAAACAAGATAAGTAGAAAAAAATTAGTCTGTGATTGTTGGATTAATTATATGTTGTGCATTCAAGGTGATAGAGTTTACACAGCTGTATAAGAAGATAGATGTTAGGCTGGAATTATGATAGAATAATTGAAAAAATTGGGCAGTTACTGTCTGTCTGATAGGGCAGCGCGTACATCTGTATAATCATTTGGTCTGTAAAAGATTTTCTGAGTTTTGGGTTAATAGACCTCTGTTTCTGTTCTGGTTTGTTTTATTCATGCTGATAGCTCTCCTTTTCAGGGCTGCAGCAGTTCCCATACTGTGGTTTTATCATTTGTGTTTTGAAGGTGCATCAAACGCCAGGTGGCTTCTTCAAGTGGGCAAACTGCAGGTCAGGATCCAAAGCAGGACTGGTCCATCTGTCCTGGATTTAATTTTAAATATTGTTAGATTTGTGTTAGATTACTGGCTTCTGGAGAGAACCTGGGAAAGGATATGCCTATCTTTGTGGGGGGGGAAAACCCAAACCAAAACATGCTAATGAAATATATGCGTGCGTGCATAATGTCTGTTCAGTTGTGAGCGTGTGACTCCTCTCAGAGAATGAGATACAAAAGAGTTGATAATATTATCCTGCTGCTTGTGGCAGTTTAGGCATTAATTATGCCCTGCTCATACCTTGTTTGAGTGTGCACAGTCACAGTCAGTCAGCCCAGGCCAGTATCTACTACTGCTTAATTGCTATTGCTTGGGAAAGAAAGGAAGACGATGGCCCTATGCATCACCTATGCATCTTCCGAGGCACCAAAAACTGGTGTGGGAAATGTTTGCTTCCCCAAATTCAGCAGTAGAACTTCATTTGCTGCATATATCTACATGCACTGCAGGAAATTAGAATCTGACCCTGAGAAATCTTTTTGGAGACCTGCAGAATAAAGGTTGGTTTTGACTTGCTTGCCTTGTTTGCTTCAAAGAAGTATTCATCATCAGGTTAGCAACGATATGCTTAAAACTGGGCTTTTGTTTTTCAGTTGCTGAATATTACCCAGTTTATACTTCTGTAATTCTATATTCAATTACTTGCATTTTTATTTGTTTCTTGTACCATAACTCTGTTTATTGTGCTGTCTGTTATCATTTAGTACTACTCATAGAACAGTTGAAAAATACGAAGGGTATCTTATAAATCAATATTTAATGAAGACGTATTTTCCTTGTAATTCTCAAATGTGTTTTGGACAGGACCTTGTGGATTAAATAGGAAATAGAGTGAACATGGTTGACTTTACCCTGTTAATTTCCTGTTACCTTAATAAATTACAGGATTATTTGAAAAATAATTGAATGCACTCAAGACAAACCAATGAACACATGCTAAAAGTGAACGAAACATTTACGTTGTTAGAATTAAAGGGAGATAAGGACAATCTTCCTTGGAAAAAATGTCATTGTTACTGATGGAAGATATCTACGTATATTAAGAGATTCCCTACTAGCTGATCTGATCGTTCATTTCTGTTTCACAGTCTATGAATGACAGTGTAGAATAATGTTGTATGTATAAAAGTGGGACTCGATCTATATTCAAGCAAACTCCCCAGTTAAACTATCATATTAATTATGCGGCTGTTATTCCACTGCAGTTCCACTGAGGTGGGTTAAAGCCTGCAGATTTATTGAGGTACAACGGAGCATGCGTTTTATCTGTATAATTTTTTTCATAAAAATAAGCTCTCTCCAGGTCCATAAATTCCAAAAGTTTTATTAATCCACGGTGAATAAAAGCAAGTGCTATTGTTTCTGGCGCGTCTGACCATAAACAGAAACAATGCTAGATAATCCATCTTTTTGTTGTTATTGTTATATTTGTTGTTATATTTGCCTCTAGAGAAATGTACTGCATGTGAGTCCCCACGTCAGGTTCACGTAATGGTCCCCACAATTGCAATTTATGAATTTGTAACTACTAGTCTTGTAGGATAAAGCTGAGGAGTATCAGCATAGAGGAGGGGGAGAGTGGATGTGTCTTCTATCAGTATGTCCAGCCTGATGCTGAGTGAGTATTGAATTCAAGGACACACTTTTTATTGAAGGCTTCAGGAGGATTATTTTGGAAAAAGGGAAGGGAGGAAATTTCCTCCTGAGGGAAGCCCTGAATTAGAAGTGAAGAGAAGCACACACATAACAAACTGAAGATGGAAACCAGGTGCTCGCACACTACGCAATTATCTTGACTAAATCCTTGCAATGAATTACCCTGGGTTTTACAGTTCTCCTGGGATCTAACCTATAGATAATGCAGCTGTTTGCAGTAAATAAAATTGAAAGTTTAGTAGTAATTTAAACATGAAAATATTTAATAAAACAGCACCATTGTTGTACCTATTTTTATTTTACACCTTTATTTGTTTGGTTTTAAGATTCAGTGTGCAGTAGAATTTAAAGAGGAAAAAATATTGAACATTCTCGCAAGCAAAACCTGCTGTTTTGGGCCAAATGACAGTTAGGAGTTTTGGTCCCACATTAAGTCTGGGAATTAGCTGGGATTTACAACAGATGCAAAGGCTGGTAGTTTGATCACTAGGGAAATCAATTAATTGACATTTGTATGATTATATTTCAGCTAAATCAAAGCTACTATTTCAGGCAGTCTGCAAACTTGGAATGACTTGATGCATTGTGTTGTGTTTGTTTCCCTTTGGAAATATATTTTTAGCAATTAATAAGCCTTTGTAATCTCATTTCTCCCAACTCTAAATACTGTGGTAGAAATTGTGCTGCTTCAGTGGGCATGGAATACAGTTATCTAGGGAAGTGAACTTAGAACTCATGTTTCCTAAATGACATGTGCAATGTGTTTTCAAAAGAAAACTTTGCAAAGTTTCCAACAGTTTCCAGCTTGTGGATAGCCAAAGATATTTGAATTAGCTACTTGTTAGAACCGATGCTTTTTTTATACAAAATCCATGTTTATGTAACGTAATTGCAGAGTTCTGTTTGATTCTTCAAATGCCTAAATAATTATACTCAGAGTGCAGGTGGTCAGTAATGCTACTTGCTCTGTGAAGTGGCTGGATTGATTGTCCTGTATGTCATATCTTTTAGCGATTACAAAAGAGATTGGGATAACAAAGAAGGGAAAGAGAGTCTTCCTCCGCAACAGCAGTTGTGCCATAAGTCTCCTAGAAGGCCCTGCTAAGTATTCGACAGGATTTTTCTTCTCTGCTTAAATTTATGACGACAATCTTCTGAGACTGAAATTAAGACCAGATGGGCATTCTCATCAGTTCTTTTTTGTTTTAGAGTAAAGGAGTATGTAGTCAATGTAATTCTTGAATTACACTTTTCTTCCTAATTTTTAAGTAGTTTCACTAAGGTTAAAGCTCTATTAATATCTGGCTTACATACTTCTTTCCTCCTTTTCCCATGGATGGAATCTAACAATTATTATTTGTTTTAAATTTGATCTCCTTAGCTGCTTGTTTTTACTGTTGAAACAACAGTGGGTCTGTTACTGCTCGTAAAATCTCCTAGGGAGGCTCCACAGCTAGAGAGGCTTTCAGCACATGCACAGCTCTGCTCACAGAAGGTATCCCTATGGCATGAAAGTGCCACTGAAGGCTTCAGAGCAGCTTTTTGCTTACAGTAGCTTTGTTCCAGGTGTATAGTGCGCAGTCTCCATGTCAGGAATACATGAAAAGTGGTAGAATTGGTGGCTTTATAGAACTTGCAGATTGTGGAACAAGAGCCATTGAATAAGAGAGTTGAATACACCCTCCCATCGTCTGGCCTGCTTCTCTTCTCAGTCATTGAAAACCCACCCTTCTACACTGGTTTAGTATATTGAGGCAATTATTAACAGTGCTTTAGGAGGGAATATCTCACAAACTTCCACAAAATCTTTTTTATTAGCAAATAATAACACAGCATTTTTTATAGACAGCATGGGTCAGGTTTGGGTTTCACTTTCCTTTCTAATGCTTTTTTTCTTTTGGTTGTCAATATGTTTTATTGCCAAGAATCATGGCTTTACTTTATGCGTAATTTTTGTGTTCTATCAAAGAGCTACCTGTCTTTACTGAAGCTCGTCTTGCCTTGGAAGAACTTAGACTAATATGAATAGTGAACGTGGACCAATGCTTCTGCAAGCTCAGATGATAATTCTGACAGCAACTGTGATAGCCTCTATTTTGACAGCTGAAAATGAACCTAAAACAGGAGACATCTTTGAGATTCATTCTGCCGGGCAGTGATTGAGCTGCCTTTGGCTACTGGGATGTAGTTGGTGTGGAGTGATGTGCTGTAGTTCACATATGAGCATGGCAGGCTGTAAAAAATCTATATTTTTGGTGTTTGAGAGTTGATAGCTATGAATAATCTTTGGATTCTCTTTGGGCAGAGGAATGGGGATTTTTTAAGGTAAATTTTTTTGTACTGTGTATGCTGGGCCTGTCTAAAGAGAGATGAGTGAGCCCTGTAGTAGTGGAACAGACTTGTGCAGTATCATGTGCTTGATACAGAAGCTAGATCTCAGTCTTAAGTTTTATCCCAGACTCAGTGTGTTTTCTCTGATATGTTCAGACTGCAAAGAGAGTAAGCCCTTGCCAGAGCTCCAGCTGAGCGAAACACTTGCAGTGAGCCAACATCTACTTTCTTCTGGCCTGAGGTTTTGGGACCACAGTTTTTGTGAGCTTCAAACTGTGCTCTCTAAAAGCACATAAATTTCAGCTGAAGTTTTTCAGTAGACTTCCTAAATCACGTCTTTGCCTGCAGAGCCCTATTTATCCTCTAGTACTCTCTGGCTGCAGTTCTGTGGCTGGGTGGGCTGCAGCTTCTGAGCTGTCAAATAGCACTGGGTAACTTTCTGGAGACATTGCTTGATACAGTCTACGAATCTCCTTCTAAAACATCTTGTAGGGAGGTGGAATCGGGAGGTGGCCCAATATTTCAGAGGCCATCTGGGATATGGAGGCAGCACACAACAGCAGATCTTGTACATAATGATTCCAACCGAAGTACAAACAGCCCAACGCCCTGTGCAGCCAGGAACCATCAGATAAAAGCTAGTGCAAACGGTTCTGCTTATCAGCTTAAATCAGATCACTGGATAACTGTTTGCTTTAAATTTTAGTTATGATCGAGATGATAAAAAACCCCTTATATTTTTGTAGCTTTTCCTTGGGTTTGTTTTTCATCATGTTTATGCATCTTGGATTAGAATAGCCTCCCTATTTTAGAAAGTGGGTAAATGCTTCCAATATCCAACATGTCATAACTTCAAAAATCAGATCTAATTTTCTTTTCTACCTGCTTCAGTTTCATACTAGTTATGTTGCCATGATGCCCGAGAGCCTCGTGATAAACACATACAGCAAAGCACCTAATCTCCTAGCTCATTTTAACTATTCATTTCACACACTTAAATGCCTTGTTCCGTTCCAGTAATAAGGTGTTTGTTCTGTACGTGTAAAAAGTGAACAGTGGACACTCCTTCATGCCCTCCAGTTATCTGTGTACAAAAATTGCAAGTCTGAAATGATACAGACCTCCATCATCAGTGTTGCTGCAGCTTTATGAAGCTGAAAGAAATTGAGGTAAAGAGGATTGAATTCAAACAAAGAAGTGGTAGGCGAAAAAAGTATTTTTAGTATATATGCTCTATTTAGTTATGCCGCACATTACTCTATGATTTCATGGTATTTCTATATAGTCCATGGTTATTAAATGAAAAGCTGATAAAACAAAGAAAATACAGAGCTATTGGTAGTATAATGGAGTGAGTAATGACTCAGTACATGAGTTGTACGATCTGAGGGTTGAAATTCCTGTATGACCGCCCACCTCACACAGTTTGTGAGAGCTACTGTTGGAAGAGGAGATGTGCAGAAAGCTGGGGCGCGGACTGAAAGCAGCAGTGTTTCAAGTGGTGAGTTTGGGGAGCAGAGGAGGTCCTGTGGTCTCCCTGGTTTTTATCCTGATACCTCCGTGAGTGTATCGTCCTCCTCCTCCAGGAGAGATTTCAGGTGGGTGTCCCAGGTTGAGTACACTGTACGCTCCCCGTCAGACGTTTGTGACCGGTGGCACCTGTATCATCATCCTCTGCCCTGTGTTTTCCACCTGAGCACCTGCTTATCCCACAGTGGGTGGCCAAGTCTGGGTGGCTGCTGGTGCTTGGACACTGTGCTGTACTCAGCTGCTGGTGAGCTGGCTTTGCTGTTAGGGATGAATGAGACCCATGATGTCTTTCGTGTAGTAAAGAAACCAACTAGACCATATTCTACCAAGATTTTAGGTTTCTTTAGTGCAGTGTACACTCAGGTCTAGTGAGCAAAACTAATTTTCGTTCATGGTTCGCTGAATCGTGAAGCAGAAAGTGTTTTTCTTTGTCTTTTATTTAGTACCTTTTTTTGTCCTTGGAGTCATTTGTAAAAATACTGACATGAAATGAGATGCATGTGAAAGACAGTATGTTCAAAATAATTGTGATCCCTTGGATAAATTACAATAATCCATCTGGCACGCAAAATTTAATTTGGGAGATAACTATATAATTAAAATACAGTACTAGTGGGGGTTGACCTCTTCATATATTATTACTTGTGTAGGATTTAGTAAATTAGCAGGTAAAAATGTACTGCTACCCCTTTCCCTGTGAAATTTGACCTACTTTTTTGTTTAAAAAAAAAGTGTTTTCATTAAGTTCTTAAAAAGCTAGTTGTGAAAAAAAAAAATTAAAAATACCTTTGATGTTCCAAAGAAGATTTATTTAAGATTTAGTAATTTCTTATAAATACTGAAATCTATATTAATACTGGCAAAAGAAAGAAAATATCTTTTCGAACAANAAAATCTGACCTACTTTTTTGTTTTAAAAAAAAAGTGTTTTCATTAAGTTCTCAAAAAGCTAGTTGTGAAAAAAAAAATTAAAAATACCTTTGATGTTCCAAAGAAGATTTATTTAAGATTTAGTAATTTCTTATAAATACTGAAATCTATATTAATACTGGCAAAAGAAAGAAAATATCTTTTCGAACAAAATATATTTTGTTTAAAAAGAGAAAATATTGGAATGTTATGTACAGAAAAAAGGTCTAAAGAAGAGAGGCAGTTAATTCTTTTTTAATCAATTGTGAAAAAGGACAAGCCCTATGTTATTCGGTCAGTAACTTAAATAATTTTGGATGGAAAAAATAGGCATTACGACAACACACAAAACTTGCGATATTTCTGGTAAAAGTGAGAAGATCTGTATGTGATACTGCATTCAAAATGTGAGGGGCACAGTTTACTTGCAGGGGAAAAAAAGCAAGTTCATTAAGAAGGGCCATCTTGTCACAGATGACATTAATTAGCTCTGACATAGTTTCCACAAGAGCAGTAAGAAAGAGTAGCTCTCAAGATCAGAGCATGCACTGGACTTAATTATTTCCTTTCTGCTGTTTGGTGTCGTCAGTTCCTCAAATTAGAGCAGACCCTGCGCTGAGTCTTGCCTCTTTCCTTACAGCTACCAGCGCCTTAGCGTCCTCCTGGCTCATTTACTTGAGAATTGCCTCTGGGTATTAGGCACTTCCAATGTAGAGGTTTGAAAGAAAGAATTCTGTTGATTGTCTTAATGCCTGATCCACGTCAAGAGTGTGGGAAGTTTTTTCTAAGGGTGTGTGTGTGTGCATGTCCCGAAGTAGGGCAAGCTAACCACAACCCACAACCTCTGTTGTAACGGGCAGTGACGGTGGTTGGGGTGGGCTGAGTAGGGTGAGGATATCTGGCACGTATGTTGGGTCAGCGTGGCCCACACTGTGCTCCTGTGTTTCTCCTGGGAAGCTGGTGTTTGAAATAGCACTTCTTTTAACAAACGACTTATGCGTGTAGTAATAAGAAATCCAAAAACATATTTGAAAGTACACATTTCTTACCCTTCTCCTGCGATGTCTTTCTGTGCGATAATGAGAATTACCGTAAGCCTTGATATTCCTACATCCACTGGCTATTCGCCTCCAAGCTTGTATCACTGTCAGGGCAACACAGCAGTTGAGAATAAGAAATATTGGTGTATTTACTGATTGTCTTCTGGTCACTGGAACTGCTGCTGCGATACTGTGAGTCCTCTGCCACACGGCTGCCTCCGAGCCATTTTTTTTATAATTAAGTTTTTATTTTTTATGTATTTGTTGATTTTACAGTTTGGCATTTTCCCTTCTCAGTTCTATCAGGAAATTCTTATAATTTCCCTTTCTGGAAATGTTCTGCCTGTTCACTCACTTCCTTCAGTAAATGCACTGGCACAAGCATTGCAGATTTAGTCCTAACATATTCTTCTATAAATGCACTACATTTCTACACATTAATTTTTAGGAGGAATGTGGGCTATAGGTCACAGTATCCTGAATGTTTTGTTAATTAAATTTGAATTTTATAACAATAATTACAAAACTGTATTTTGAATAGCTGCTAACAACATAATATATCTGCACAAATCTTCAGACCTGTTGACGTCAGGATCCTTTAATGTGAGCTCAGTCTTTTGGGAGTTGTTTCTAGATGAGAACTGTGGAATGGGTTTCTGAGTAGCTGAGCTCTGTTCCTGACTCTGCCACTAGCAAATAAGTTGCCTTGGATAGACCATTTTAGGCATTATACGAATGCGAAGTTTTTCAGCAGTGTCAATAAAAACTTACAGAGCTTTTAAAAGGCTCAGTCGAGACTAAATGACATTGGAAGAACCAAGTGAAAAGATAAAGTAGCAAATGTAAGGCAAGGTGACAGCTGTTTTTTTTAATGAAAGCAATAGGTGGTTATTTCTTTTTGATATAGTACTTGAACAAGTTATTAGGGGAAGGAGAATTTCACATTAGCTTTACTTTATTACTCTTTTCTAAAAAAAAGTTTGAAATGGACATTAACATCAGATTGCATTTGGAATATGCTTCCTGATAATTCTGTAAGTGAAGAAAGATGATAATGTATTACAAAGCAAAATAAAAAATCCTTGAAATTGGATATGTGACTTTAAGGATTTGCCAGCTGTTAAAGAACCAAAAGGCAAACCTTGTGACTCAAGCTGACAGTTAAGCAAGGACATGTAGGTCATAAAATAAATCATCCAGACTTTGAAGTTCTATGATTTCCATTTTCCCTCTAAACATCTCGCGTATCTTTGGAGAGATGTACTCCGCCTCAGTCTTTGGGAAGTTAATGCAACTGAATGTTCGTATCGGGCAGGGAAAAGTTGTGTCTGAACTGTGTCATTTATAAGCAGCCTCATGAAGATGATGAATCTTTGCATCTTAAGCATCTTATTTCTCCCTGTCCTGTCTGTAAACTCTCATCATGAAGTTGTTCCAGGCTGAATAGGAATTTATGGGAGTTGATAACAACGAAGTGTATTAATATTTGAACAGTTGAAAATGCAAAGTATTTTAGAATTTTTTGGTATATATAGTGAAGTTGTCATATGTTGCTTATTCCACTGAAGAATGTTTGCTTTTACTGTTGTTTTTGCGCTGTTGTTCCATCTGTGGTTTCTTAAAACTGCTTAAATCTCCATTGGAATTAGAGACGTGTAAAAGCCTGGCTGCAAACCAGTGCAGTTCAGTAAGAACTAGGCTGCACCTGGTACTTCCCTTGCACTGTGGGGTTCTGTATTTGTCATTGTCTTGTGGTGCAGGCTATGTCTCCCTTGCCTTACAATAACAAGAGCAGCTGATTAATGGTTAATAATTAAATCTCAGGTATAACACCTTGGGAATTAGGCCTAACTTTATTGAAATTTTCCTTGGAAGTTTCTAGCGATTTGGTACATCCCAATGGTCTGGACTGAAACATTTTTCTAAAATTGCTTCTCTAACCTTTATTAGCAAAAGAAAAAAAAACCTATTTAAAAGATGCTTGGTTCGTACTATGTGCTTGTAATTATGAAAGAAATATTTATCACATGCACAGAATAACAATTACCAAGTTAACTAGATGATGTTTAAAAAAACCCGCATCCTTACAATACAAAGAAATACTTATATTAGTCTAATGGTATTTAAAATTAGCCAATACATTAGAGACTGTTTAAGTAGGTAGGTGCAATTTAATGTCAAACTTTTGACTGGAGCATTTAAATTTAAATGTAATCCATGAAGCGATAAATACATCACTAATTAGCATTAATGTAACATGATTACAAAATAAACATTTGATTAGTACATTTGAATTTCAGTGTAATAAACTGCTGAACTAATTAGTAAATAAAGTGCTGTTAATGCCAACCTTTAGATGAGACATTTATGTATTGTATATAGGGAAGATGTTTATAGTTAAAGTGCAAAACAAACCCCTATCCTTACCAGTGGATATGGAAGTTAAATAGCTTAGTAAATAAACAAAACCTTAGAAGATAACTTTCCAGCCCTCACTTGCATTTCGTTTTGATGTGAGTTTAGTAACAGATTCAGAAGACACACGGCTTCATAAATGTTGCAGGCAAATGTTGACACGGAGAGCATGAGTGACTGCCCCGGATCCCTGCATTTCACTTGAGAGATCAGAGATAGGGATAAACATAAAATTCCTATCTAATTAACTAGCTGATCGTCTGAGTCTGCTGTTCAGTGTGATTGTGGGGAAACTTTTTCCTATGAATAAAAAGACTCGGTGAAAAGTACTAGCTCGATATCAACATTAATGTCCATGATGGTCATTCTTCCAGTAGATAAGTCTTTGAGAGACTTAACAATATGAAGACTGGAAGAGCAAGTGAGCTACTGGCTTTGAAAAATGATGTTGAAATGTGGTCTTGGAGTCTCAAAAGCACAGGTTATTCTTGGGAAACCAAGGTGGATGTAGCACTATTTTAAGTTTTGCCTAGATTTGTTGCACCCAATGAGTTTGGTGGTTTATTTTCCATTTCAGATATGACATTTTGTTGTTAGATTTGCAATTTCATACGGAAGCTGTCTGAAGTTACAAAGCAGGACAGTCCCAGCTCTGTAAGGACTATTCAAATACTGATTATCCAACAAAAGGAAAATGAAAAATTTATGCCAGAGAAACAGAGCTAGTGCAAACATTTAAAAATACTTTCTCTGGGAACTGAGTGAAAAATAGAGACAATGTTATTGAACCCACGTCAATGTTATTGAAGCATCTTCCACTTAATACAGAAATCACCGAAGGAAACCTGTAAAATGTCTGTAATAGATTTTGAATTTTAACCTAGTTTTTCTCCCAGATTCAGGCTTTAGGTCATTCATAGGGTCAGAGAATGGTAAAGGGTTTTTTTGTATTTGAAAGTTCTCTTAAAACAATACAGAGATGTTTTCTCTGAAGATCTTAAAATAATATTGCCTTGCAATTGCTGCTATTGGAGATAGGAGTATTTGCTTTAAAAATAGTCACAATTATACTTCTGTACAGAATACAGTATTTTCTAAGCTTTTGAAGTCACTTTATTCTAAAGCACAAGCTCCACAGAGCAGCCCCAGGACTGAGCAGACAAAGCCATTTTGCACTTCTTCAGCCCTACACTGACAGCCTGCTCAGAACATTTCAGGAGCAGCCCATATATCTTTCAATACACAAAAAGCTTTCTTGGAAAGCTCTCTTACTCTTTGTAATGCTTTCTTTATTTCTTTTGGCATAAAAGACATTCAGAAACTGAAAAAGAAATCTTTACTGCAGTCATTATTTTCTCACTAGCTCCTAGCACAGAATGCGTTTCAATTCCTTGTTACAAGGCAAACTTGTTTGAGCCTTTTATTTTTGTAGTAAGATTTTAATCGGTCTATTACAGCAGCTAATTTAATAGAAGGAGAGCATAATTCTTCCAAACAGCTTATCTGAGTTCCCAGTGTCATTTGTAGTATAAAGTGTAGCTATAAATAAATTAAAACTCTTTTCAATGGGTAGTCAGTCCCAAGGGACATCATCTTCGTTGCTATGAAGTATGATCTATTCTATAGTGACTTAAAAGCTGTAGCACGGAATATATAATTAGGTGGTATCAAGAATATTTACAGCAGGATTGCTTTTCAGTCTGGGAACTTCTGGGATAGCAGCACTTATTTACATTGCACAAGATTATAACTTGTGGATGTAGTTTTATGTGTTAGTTATAACAGGCTTTATAATAGCTGCAAAGATTCCCATGCGTTTTGAAAATGAAGGCTCTCGTAAGAAGAAAAACATTAATCTTTGAGTGATGGATAGTGTTTTCACTTTTCATGTATTTGGAACTGACGGTACTTCAAATGTACATTACGTGGAGCTTGCAGCCTACGGCTAATGTAATCCACAGTGTCCAGCTGTTCACTCCTCCTCTGTGAAACATTCTGTAGGTGCAATTTTCCTACTTGTTCTTCAGACCAGTGCTAAACATCCTGGGAGTGAATCACACTGTACTACTGCCCCCTTGCTTCTCCAATCCCACGTTGAGTAAAAACGCTCAGGTATTTCCCTTCTCTCATCTGAAATTCCCCCATGGTTTGGAAACATCAACAACTATGAAGTCAGTGGCACTGTTAAGTAAATTGACTCAGTGGAGATGTTATACCCGTTCTAGTAACGTGTTACTGTTACTTATTCCTATCTACTCCTTGGTTATTGAGTTGGATTTCTTTCGTAATGGTCAGATTTTGGATGGGGACATGGTCTTCTGTGGTTTTTGAGAATGGTTCTCCATGTGCATACTGGAAGCCTCATTTTTCTGAGATTTCAAGGCCATAGTGGAGCACAAAGGTATTATCACAATCCTGCCTGCTGCCAGACAAAAATGGGTCTGCCACAGAGACTTTACATGTAAAAGATTTGCGATTTTCACCTGGATTGTCATTAGGTTACTGCTGTCGTGTTACAGGAACAGCTGACATGCCAAGGCAGCTCTCTCTGTTTATTTTCCCCCTGCTTTTTATTGGAATTGCACTGATTTTCCAAGACTTAACTTTTTTTTAATTGAAAGAGTAAACAAATTGCTGATGTAAAATCAGTTTCTACCTTCTGTTGTTCTGCAAATAGCAACAACGAAGCACGGATGGGCATGTATTGACAGGTGGTGGTGGGGAAATAAACAACAATTCCTAGTAATACTTGTAAAATTATCTCTCCAGGAAAGACTTTTGGGTTTGCATGTTATTGCATCTGAAAAGATGAAAAATTTAATTTAACAATTGTTCTGATGTGTTCAAGATGCCATGGCAGGTAAAACTCTATTTCATGTGGATTGGGTAGAAGCAAAATCTAAAAGATGTGTCTTTCCAGAATTTTATTTTCCTTTCCCAATTCAATTTTTACGTTGACTTGAAATCAACACTGAGCATTGCTATTGAATACCACTCTCCTCTACCCTTCTTACGGAGGTAATTTCTGAACTACTCTTCAACTTTCCAGTTTTGTAAACTATTTTGAGCTTGTAATTTGTGCTGGAAAAAACAAAGACAGCGTAGAGAGGGATTATTTCAAAACCAATACAGGGTACTTGCAGTAGGTACAAACATACCAGCTGTTGTACCTATTGGTCAAAAATAAATGTAAAAATCAGGCCCCTTGTATCTGATAGAGTTGATGTTGAGTGATTCATAGTACAGATGACATCTGGAATGCTGGTATTTGCTTGTGATCAAGGATTGATTTACTCACCTTTTCTGCAGTCATAGAGGGTTTTAGCATTATGACAATAACAGAAGCTGGATCATGTGTGGATTAATAACAAGAGTAACTCCTTATTTCAGAGTTCTTAAAGGAAACAGAGAAAAACATTTGATCTTCTCTAGCGCAGACACCAATTGTAATTTACATTTTTCATTATATGGCAATATTAATACGCTGTAATATTGATAAGGAAAATGTTTTTCTTACAAGAGCAGATTCTGATTCTCTTTGAAGTTTGCAGTGGCTGAAAATAGAGTTCTACTGAGGAACCATTTCAACAGAATTTTCATTTTAAAATCATGTTCTGACATGGAAAAATCTATTGAAGTACAGTGTAAAGAAAGCAGGAGGGCAAAAAAATTGTCTAGATTCAATGTATATAGTGATGTTGACTGATGTATATTTGCAGTTTTGGAATTCTCATTCTTGTTTCAATTTAGCAAAAAAGCATGCACACGCATGTTAATGAATGTGTTCAGTATCAAAGTATCCTTTCTTTGGGCATACGTACAATATACATTTCTAAAGCAACTTTTTAAGTTGAGGAAAATGAATTTGTATACTAGTTTAAAAAATACAAAACTATGCCCATGATTAATTCTAAGGCTATAATTTACACAAGGGATCCATGTTCTTTGAGCATTCAGTACCATGTAGTTTTATTAAAAGATGAAGTAACAAACCTCACAACTAATACAACAAGCCTATCTTAGAAATTAATTGTAGCATTTTATTAATAACTTTCATTTATGGTTTTGAAGCAGAAAACAGAGAAAAATTATTGATGATTTAAGCAGGGGAATAACATGAAACTCTAGCTCATCACAGAAGTCTGTGTTGTTGTGAGTGAAATTAAGCAAGGCACTTAAATCACATGGATGAATTAGGAATATTCTATAAAATAATTTTATAAGTAAGGAATTTTCATTGGTATCACAGTATTAGTGTTTTGAGTTGCCTTTGCTTAAAATATATTGGTAAATTTAGGTGTGAGAATATACATGCACGTAAAGGAAACTTCACATGCAAAATTCTGATAAGAACCATCTTTTATCAACAAAAGGTAGAAGAGAAGTAATGACAAACAGTCATATTTTAAGTATGTAATACTGAAAGTTTACCATGTTCAAGCATCACTGTGACTTAAAATGTTACTAGTAAAAGGCAGTTTTTAGTTAAATTTGAAATGGTTCTTTGCTTGATTCCTGGGTTGATGAGAAATTCGTCACTGAAGCCAATGAGGAAAGATCCTCATTTCAGCAAGGCCAGCTTTCTTACCTTTATACTTACAGTGCGTTAACTACCAGACTATTTTCCCCTAATACAACTTTTGCTAGTAGAAGTTCTGTGGTTTTAAAACAGAGGCAGTGACAATGTATTAAATGTTGCTTGTGACAAAATAAATGTTGGATGACTGATGTTCAAGGGTGCGTACTTGGATCTCATCCTATGACTTTTATATTCATCTAATTTATCTGTTGCTAATCTAACCACGTCAACTAACTTTGCAGACATTTCATTTACATACACCTGATACCATTGCTATATTAGGACAGAGGTGTTTCATTAACATTTGCCGCTCGATGCAGCCAGTCTAGACAACCCAAGCAGGTCTCTACAGGGTGAAATCTTATGTTTTTAAAACATTACTATTGTTAATTCTCATACTGACTCCTGGGTTGATGTTTTAAGTTGCTTTTCCTTTATCAGCTTTTGAACACTGTTGATTAAAGCCAAGTCCAGTGGATGCCAGCAAGTTAAGTAAAGAACAAACACTGGCAGTCTGTTGGCCCTCTGTGAGGGAGCATTACTTTGCCTTGTATATCGTCCGTGTTGCTTGGTGAAAATAATTTTGATCCTGTATGCAGGAAGATGATTCTTTCTGTTCTTACTGTTATTTTGATGTGCTTCTGAAGTTTATCTCTGGTTAATGAAGTAAGAATCGCTGGATAAATTTAGAGAAAGTATTTCCATTATCTGTAGTTTGATCATCAAAGATTTATCCAAGTTTTTCTGTGCCTTTACAAAATGAATGTCTCGCTTCAACATGCAATATTGAAATGTTGTACTAGTTCGGGATCCTCCACACATCAAAACGTATGTAGGGATCATTTTGTTTGGTTATGCTCAAGACACAGATGCATATTTGTCTAAAAATCTCCAGTTATTACATTTTAAGCAAACTATAACTTTATCCAAATCTGGGAATTCAGTAGGACTAGATGAATTTTTTTTGGTCTGTTCCTTTAGTGTTCTAGAAGAAAGCAAGTGATACATTTAAAAAAAAAAGGGGGGGTGGGAAAAAGGTGGTGGTGCAAAACACCTACCAGGAACCCGGTCTGAGTCACTCTAATGACCTTTCTCTGAGCTGTTCTTCATCCAGCAGTAGAAAGAAGGGGTCTGTGTTATATTGACATTTTCTATTAATTAATTAAATTTAAATTTAAAAGTAAGATAGTACTACTTATATACTGGTATGATGGAAACTGGTGTATATATACTGGTGTGATGCAAACACTTAGATGGAAACTTTAATGTCAGTTTTTTCAAAATACAGTGATGAAAAAGTAGTATATAACAAGAGGTGCTTCACATAACTTAGTGGTATAGATTTCATGTGGAAAGTGGAATTGGGTCCAAGAAATGAAATAGGAGAAAAGAGCTGGAATTTTAAAACTGCTTTTAAAATGTTCTTGCAGATCATGAAAAGAGCTGCAGTGGATTTAGTTGGTCACGGGTTAACTGGCACCAACTGAAGGGTAGCTAGTGAAGGCAGAAAACAGTCATGCTTTAATGAAAAGCTAAGCGTACTATTGAGTATCCGTATCATATTGCCAGAGATCAGATAATGATCTAGAATATGGTACTTTCCATTTAAAGAAGCCAAAGTGCTTTATAAACCTCAGTGAATCAGCTATCAGTGTCATTGTGGAGTGAACAACCACAGTCTCATTTCACCGCAGAAGTTGGTCTGTGAGTGTTCCTGCCTCTACACAGGAATAGAAAGTTACCTTGGCTTCAAAGTCTGTAAATGGCATAAGGGGTGATCAAAGTTAGAAGTTGCACTTTCTGAGTAATCTGGAACAGTGGGTTGATTTTGACTTGCTTTCCCTTATAACTTTTTTCCAGAGACTGGCAAAACAATTTAGTTTTTTGGCCTTGCTTCGTTTTCTGGTGGCTGAACAGAAAAAAAAAAAAGCCTTATTTTTTCCTCTTCCTTTCTTTTCCCTAATTAATAATTAATTTTTTCCTTGCTTTAAACAGTCATAATGGGTGTGCCTATTCCTCAGCTGCCCAGCCAGCTGTTCAGGTGCAGGTCTTGCAGAGTGCCTCCAGAGCTGGATGGGATGTTGGTGGTACGGTTCTGTTAGAACATTTTAGCTTTCTGCAGTTTTCACTGCTAAATTTTCCTTCTCTGGCTGCATTCAACCTGAAATTTCTGGTGCATTGGCAGTAAGTCAATCAGCTTGTTAGTTTACATTAGTTACCAATGTAGATATTTTTTTCAGGGTTAGTTCCTCAGAGGGCACTTAGGCCCCTGTATTGCTAAGACATTTTTTTCTCCATACAGTTTTGGGACATGCCTAAATTCAAAGGCCAGTTATTTCTCAACTTTACGTTCTGCAATACTTTGTCACAAAAAGCCAGTCACTGGTTTCTTTTTTTTTTTTGTGCTTTATTGTGAATCTCTCCTTCTTCCTCCCTCCTATTCTTCTCTAACCTCTGGTAAGCCTCATCGCTAGTGAACAGGGCATGTGGAAGAAGGTCCCTCTTATGGTCAAGTGTTGAGGTAGTGAAGAAAGAAAGAATAGGTGCTAGGCATCAGGAGTTCATGTGAACAGAATAGAGGGAACGTGCAAGAAAGAGGAAGATGAACACTATCACTTTGCAGTGTTTCTGCGTATAGCTGTGGATAGGCGATTTCTAGAATGCGTACAGCTGGAGAAAGCAGCTGTGCCAAGGCTGTGACTCATCTGTGTCGTTTCATAAATCGAGTCAAAAGACACTTGACATGATGGCAACCAGTTTGCACTGCTTTTAGCAACACATCTTCCTTTGTGTTGAGCCTTTTATAAATAGTCCCTCCATCAATATGTTGAGTTCTTAGCATCAAGTAATTGTCTCTAGAGTAGCCACAAGGGAAAGATATGCCTAAACTAGAAATGGATTCGAAGCTGCAGACTATATGCTGGGTTTTTTTTTTTTTTCTTCCCCACCTCTGCAATTTCACTGATGGTATCCAAAGGCTGCATTTGACGTACCTGCAGCTCAAATGAAAATAATCCCAGTAGCTGATTCCTTCAGCATTCAGTAAACCCCAACCAATTAGGTGCTTGGAATCTGAGGGTTTATTCGGGTGCTAATCAGAAGGCTCCCAGATGACAACATTTGCATGTACTGGTGCAGGTTGAAGTGGCTGCAACTTTCGCTCTGTATTGTTGCCATCAGTTTTGCCTGAGACAGTTTGAAATAATTAGATTAAAATCCAGTAGTTAAGAAAAAACAAATAAAAAACAATGGGTAAAGTTTAAAGTTAATTATGACAGAACAGCACGTGGTAAAACTTGAATAGTCTTCATCACCTGCTTTCTGAGCTGAAGTTTCATGTATTTCATGCTTTTACTACTAAATGGATCATGATAACAGTTCTTCTCTTAGAGGAGTTTGCTAACTAAAGCAATGAGCTGAATTGTTCAGTTGTTATTTTTGTCCCTTGGTCTGCTTTTTTTTATTTTTTTACTCACAAAGTTCTTCTGAACCCTGCATTAGAGCTATTTACGCTTTACATCTTGCTATTGAGGTAAGTAATTTATAAATACAGGCTTCCAGTATTTGACAATACTCAGATTTATGTATCACTTGAGCAGAGTATTGATTCTTCTATCTCTTTATTTTTATAGCCTAGTTTTTTAGGACACAAAAATGGATGCAACACAATTTTCTGTAGTTAAATGCAGACCAAATAGAATTTCTTACTGGAAAACTGTTCTTGGATTTTAAGGAATGGGTGAATAGAAAGACATCTTTTGTATATTGAATTTCCAGTAGATTGAATGAAGATAGATAAAAATCCAAGTGGTTAAGATTTTCGGCTGTATTCCCATAGATAAATTAATACTAATGCCTTTGAATGTTTGTCTAATAATTCAAATTATATATATATAAATTTCTTAGGGTTGAATAAGTTTTAATAAATTTGAGGGCTTCTTCTACCTTTATTAAGACTATTGGTTGAGGGAAAATAAGATTAATTTTGGCATATTTAAAAGTAAAAAAATGTATGAATGAGAAACGCGAAGGAAGAAAAAAGTCATGTTGTCTTTTCTTTGCAAAACACAGTGAAAAGCATTGCAATGCCTGCATGTTTATCAAATAATTCATGGAAGTTTTGCTCTTGCTTTGAAGTTGATATCTGCAGCACTGGGAAAGTAACTAGTGGATGGGCTTGTTTGATATAAATTCAGAGAAATGTCATATGGTAGCACAGTATACAAAACAAAATAGATAGGATTGAAGGCAAAGGGTGGCCATTTTCAAAATACCTAAGAATAAGCTGGCCATGTCCTCAAAGACAGTTTCAAACCAAAGCCCTTCCATTTTTTTTCTCAGTTAGCATACATTTCTTTGTTGTGTATCGGCCTTTTTGTTAATTGTTTTTTTCATCTGTCTGCCATGTCTTCATTTAATTTGTGTGGAAAGCTAGTGGCAACACTTGTAATGACAACACATTTTTAAGTCAAACTTGTTAATCGTATCTTTTCAAGAGATGCCACTTCATTAAGAGGTTGATTTTGCTTCTATCCAGGTGAATGTAGTGGGCTCAGAGGAGGTCTGTCAAACGCAGGCCATTGTTTCCAAACGCAAACTGTAATAGTTGGTGAGGTCCAAAGCTGTGATTTGAATGCTCTTTCACTCTGTTTTCCTTCACTTAATAACAAAGCAAGCTCCCCGCTCTTCCTCTGATCGGGCTGGGGATCTTGACCGGTTATTCTGCACCAGTTTGTCATGTGGAATTCATGTTGGTTCTGGACAGGGACTGAGAGTTAAGTATTCAGCAGAGCTCTGCATTTCAGTGGAAGGGGGAGTTTTCCCCTAGAAACAGAATCAGAGAAATAAATCGCATCTGGGAGTACTGAGAAAGCTCAACATTCATGGAAATTCTACATACTAAGGAAAATTCGTGTTTAGCAACACAATATACCCACTGGGCTAAGTTATGTAAAATAAAGGTATAATCAACAGAACTGTTATTAAAAGTAATGGAGTTAAATTGAGAGGGATCCTGGAGAATGCTCCTCTACTGTGTTATATTCTGCTTTGGAGTGTTCAGCTTCTCTTCTCGTGTCTGACTTGGCAGAGAAAACTGGAGTCTGACATTCCTGGTATTTCCAAACATCCTTTACAGAAAGGAGATAAGAGTCATTGCTCTCAAATCACAAGTCAGCCATCCCTGTCAGAGGACTGTTGTCCTCCCACTTCAGCTTTGGGTCTCCAGCCAGTCCAGCTCTGTACACTGAAAGACAGTAGCACTGAAGTGACACCATCGTCGGGCTTGCTTCTTGCATGTGATCTCTTCCCTGATCATATCACTGCAGGAGGAGATAGCATATTGTCACCACCATGCTCCACAGAAACATGCCAGACACCAGAAAAGCAAAGGTGTTTAAATCTGCCTGAACCACTGGCCAGGGAGCTCAAAATATACATTGTAAAAGTGACATCTTTCAGAAAGAGTTTTGAATCGTTGACAGCTGCATTTCAGTGTGCTGGCTTGTACGGATTTATAGAAAGGGCCAGATTCATACAGCCTGTTACCTAAACTCAGTCCCTTGTGATCCCTGTTGGCTAAGTGTCTTCAGGTGCCCCAAACCAGTCGGAGGACAGGTGAGGTGACAGGTGACAGTCGTACTGTGTGCTAAATGCACAATTAATACTGCAAGTTAATGCTTAGTGTAGGTAATAATATTGCTGCTCACTGATCACAAGGTAAGGTCAAAATCCTACCTTGTGTCTTTAGAGAATGTCTCCAAACTTATTAACTTAAAAAATGAGAAGATATTAAAGGTGCAAACAAAACAATTGCCAAAGAGGCTTTCAGTACTTGTGTATACGCATGCGGGTGCTCAGCAAAGAAATGGTTTGGGCCCCATTCGCACAATGTGCTGCACCTTACTTGCAGGAGCGTGTGCATGGAAGGCATTACAGATTATCTGCTCGTGCGCTGGTTTTGGGTCTGAGCTTGGTTCCCTGGAGGATCCTCTCCATCGTCCTTTGCTTCGGTTGAATAGGCTGTCTTAACGCTGACCCTCCTGAATGTCGCTCGATTGTCCTCCAAGAGTACTTTGAGAAGGTTTGTTGGAAGGAAAGAGCCATAGTGTAGTCAAAGAAAAATGTGAAAGAAAGAACATGTCATATTAAAGATTGAGTACCAATTATGAACAATAGTTCTTAACTTAAGCTTTTATTAGTTTTTGTTTAAATCATTTTTTATTGATCCATAAATTATTATCAGTAGCCTTTATATATAACTGATCGGCTTTGTAAAGATTTAAGGTTTAAGGTGGGTTATATATGATCAAAATTTGAGGTAGCATGAGAAATCTAAGTGTATATGTAATTCTTTGTTTTATTTTCCATATTATTACTATTTCATTCTTCTGGATGACTGTGTCACTCTCTGCAATACTTCCAAGTACAGCTTGACCCAGTGTGTTCTTTATATGACATACAACAAATGGAACAGAATTTTAAAAAGCAAGAAAGTACATAATACTTTAATAATACAGTGTATTATTAAGGTAGTATTTTATTTGTGATGGCCTTGGTTTTGGAAGCAAATACTTAAGGACATAGCTTTCTGTTCTGTTAAGTGATTTCTATTTTTTCACAAAAATGCTTTAATTTCAAATTCTTTTTGAAGGCTCTCTTTTATTGTGCATTTTTCTTGGTCTACCTAAATAGTCTTACCTTGAGACAGTTATTGGCAGCAGTACAAATCATCTGGCTCCTGTAATGATCCATTAGAAGAAGAGTATGAGAAACCAGTGCAAATTAGCAATAAAAAATGCTAAAGCTATATATCACTGGCAACAATTTAGGAATAATATCTCTGCCTGAAACAAATTCTGGTGATTCACTGGTAATTTGCTAGAAGCCTTTTAACTTGATTCTCATTTGTAAAGTTAATGGTAGGTTATTTTGCATTGTGATTGAAAGACCTGAAATCTTAGTTATTGTTTAAGACTATTGATTTCTCCAAATGGCAACTTACCCATATATTAAAGATCTTCCTGTCATACATGATAAAGGCAATAGTAAGAATATTGTTTCCACATATTTTAAAGTACTACTCTGGCATAGACACTATCTTTGCTTGGGCATGAAGTTCACCTGTTGGTTGGCACATAAAGGAAGTTCTCAGTTTAGACAGATGCTTTTATGGCAAACCTAAGAGCCAGCATTTTTTGCAGTGAAGAATAAGGGATCCCGTTCTGATTCAAAGGACATAACGGGATTTCTGCAATTATAGCAAAGGCAGCGGCTGCCTAGAATGGCAGGCTGCTTGGGGCAGCAAAATGTGTACTGTGATGTTTTGCCTATGCCCGGACTCTGGGGATCCAGCTTGCTAACCTCTGTGCTGCTGTTGAAGGGGATCTGAGCAGTAGGAGGGAGATGGCTGTAGCTGGGGAGGTTTTCTCTGTACAGCCACTGTGCCTCTTGCTCTTCCCTGTGCACCACAGAACCCAAAGCTCTAGGGCTGCTTTGTGGCTAATTAAACTAGATGGATTCGTATCCTTCGTTCCCATAGTCTGGCTGGAGCAATGCAGTCCCAGCCCCATAGTTTAGCTTATATTGATCAAGAGCCCTGAGCGGGCTCTGCTGTTCACTCTCCGTATCTGTGGGGGATACAGAGAGAAAACTGAGCATCCCTTTGCACTGGGAGAACTGGCAGTCAGAGGTTTTTTCCCCAACTCTAATGGGAATAATGCGATTTAAAATTCAAATACTATACTATATGGGGAACATGTGTCCTTCTGGATCATCACACAACTCTTCAAGCCTTATCAGTGGGACCATGGGGTATACATTTTGACATAATTATGAATAATAATTATTTTATAGAACATCAAATAAATGTAACAGGCAGGGAATAGTTTTTATATAAATATATGTTAAATCTTTAGTATGAATCTGATGAGATCATGTTGAATACAGTTTAGCAGGTCACTGTTTAATTTTAGATAGGAATTTATGGCTTTGTACTGACTTTATTTTAGCGCACTCCTGAAAAGACACACCCTGTATGTGGCTTGTGACACTTTGCTGCCATGTGGGTGTGTGAGGGTGGAAATAGAAACAGGTTGAGATGCCACCGTAACGGTGGCCAGATTAAATCTTGGTCCACAGGAGGGGCTACAGGGGAACAGAGGCTTCCTAAACAAAAGCCGAGTGTCGCTAGATTGTGCCAGTGAGCACTCTGTGAGAACTGTACAACTGGCTGCGTCCTGAATTTGCTTCTTTCTGAATGCTACAGAAATAAAATAATATAAACTGCTGGAGGAGAAATGCAGAGTTGGATTTTCAAAGGTCAAATCTACTATTCCAGCTGCTTTAATTCTGCCCATTACTCACCAAATAAAAGCAGTCGCAGCTGATTGCAGTGTGGTAGCGTAATAAAGTTTATTTGTGGTACAAAAGAGGGCTCATAATACTTAACGTTTAAAAAATGTATCTTCGCGACATTTGTCCTTTTCTTTGCCTTTTTGATTTGCCCATGTTGGCTTTGTAGGCATGCACTTCCTTTTAGAGGTCATGCAATTAGCCAGTGTGTTTGTGTTTTTTTCTTAAATAGCGTTAGAGGCACACTGGGAATTTAATCAACTTCCTACTGAAATTCACTCTGAATTCTTTTTCCACGGGAAGATATCAAGCTCAGTTCTGTGTGTGCAGTGTAATTCACCTAGAAATACCTTAGTGAACCGAAGCATTCATGTAGTAGAAGATAAAACTTTTCATAATGAGACATGTTTGAGGAAACAGTATTTTGGGCTCCGTTCCTGATTATACACTGCTGTATACTCAGAATAATACTTAGCAGAATTTTTCCTCCTCTTTACGCTATGATAACTGACAGTGGAATTTGTCTCACTGGCATCCAGTCCAGTTGACAGAAAGGTGCCAACTGCTATGAGTTACACTTGTACATCTTTACTCTTCATTTCCATGTGTTGATTCTTGCTAGTGGAGAATTAGTATGCAGATGCACTTGTTAATACCTCGGAGGAAATCCTGGCTTCAGTGGGGACAAGACTTTACTCCTAAATGCAAGAAGAGCGTTTGTTTGCCTTTGTTTTAAATATTTTGGCTTCAATAGCTATGTTTTTATACCGCTTTAATTTCAGCCCATCCGTGTCAACATTACTGCTGTGGAAAGTCTGCGCAACAGAACGTATCAGTATTCAGACCTTGTCTATCCTGGGATCAGAAAAATACTTTTCAGTGTCAATAGATCCTGACATACCGTCATCTTAGTGGCTTTGAGAGATAAAGTGCTATGTAAGAGCTAAAGCTGAGTATTTACATTACTGTTAATATTAGGAATTGAGCGTTTAATTCTATTCTGAGTGTTTTGGAGGGTGCTGCATATACTCTTGACACCTCAGTTCCTATAATGCGTTTAGTCTGTGGTCTGTATGACACAGGTTTCTGACAGACGTTTTGCTGAACGAGGGAAAATAGGACTGGAGGGTAATTTGATTTTAAGATTTTTATAAAGGAAAAAGAAACAAATCTTTTAGAGAATAGTTCTGTGTCTTAAGTCTGCTTCAGTGAGCATCCCATGCTCATTTTATAATGGAAAATATAATTAGGAAACTCATTTAAAATGCAGCAAAGAATGCAGTCATTTGTTCATCATTGCTAATTTTCAGATTGCAGAAAAGGTCATGTGGGTTTATTTTTCATGTTTCCATCAGATGCATGGCATTCTTTTTACAGGCAAGCTTCCTGGTGTATTTTCATTTCAAATTTGTCTTTGTGTAGCCCATTATTTAAAAACAACTGGGAATATATAACACTTTTTTTTTTAGATAGGAAATTTAGTTGATATGTAGTCAGTTTAAATGTGCAGATTTCTGACAAGGCGCCGTTAGTGTCTATTGTTTCTTTTAAGTTCCATTGCCAGATTACATTTCTATAACACAAAGGGAAGGTGGTGTTTTCCCCCTAGATACCTAAGTTCAGTTTTGAGAAAATTTGTCAATCTAGGGAAAAGCTAAAATCCCAAAATCAATTTATCCTAGCTTACCTTCATTTGTTGTAATGTTTTTCTCAGAGAAAGTAGCTTCTTAGGCATTACAGATGGTATCAGAAAAAAAAAATAGTGATTATAGAGATCTGGTCTGAGACTCAGGAGACCTGGATTTTAATTCTGTTCATCATCTGTTTGCCATAGGCAAGTTACTTTGCCTCCAGTTATGTCACCTGAGACCTCTGGGTCTGACTGTGAAACAGATAACACAGTAATAACTCCTGTATTGATTTAATAGCAATAACGAAAGATAGTTTGATCCATCAGCTCCCTCATCCATTGTACACGTTCCTGTGATGATGTTATGTTTGCGCTACCAAGATTCACTGCTAATATGAATTAAGACTATTGTACTTCTAACTCAGTAGAAGATCCACCGCTCCTTATGCTTCTTAGTTTGATGGGGTTTCGTTGGGTTTTCTTTTTTTTTTGGTACTTGAATTTTTATAGCAGACCATAGGTGTACGGCGCTGCGGTTGGCCCCACTCCAGCATCCTGAAGGCTTTAATTGCGCCTTTGGAGGGTCTGTAGTCCTAAACAGATTATTTCGGCAGATGTCAGTGAAATAAATCTTCCTGAAATAAGAAGACAGTGTTCATTTTGTGTCTCCTCCTTAAATGAACTCATTTGTGAAAGGTAACGGAAAGAGAGCTAGAACCGGAGACCAAAATTCATTGGGTTTTAGAGTAATGAAATGTGTAGCGGCTGTTCAGGCTGTTAGGCTTCTCCTCCAACACTAACCTGGAGCACACCGCAAGGCAGGGATTGACTCCTACCCGAGCCTTGGCCTCTGCTCTTCCCAGGAAGGATACAGATTAGCAGCAGGAGAGCTGCAGCTTTCATAACAGGGCATTATAATGAGACTGATGTAAAACCTGAACTGAAATACCTAGCTGACTTAGATTCAGACTGGCGTCTGGTGTGAGGGTCTGTGCTCCAGTCAAACAGATGGTGTTGGGTGTTGCTTGGATGTTACCCTGTAGCACACATGCGTGTAGCTGGGTGGAAAGATGTGTAGATAAAATGATGCTGTGTAATCTCTTGTCTCGACTTCAGTGGAGCAGACTCAGTGCTTTTACCTTCTGTGCAATCAGAATAAAAATGAAACCTTCCCTGCTCTCTGTGGCCACGTAGATGGCCGTATTCACTGCCTGTATTGTGAGTGGTCATCGTTTTTATCATTGTAAGATTACCAAAATCTCATCAATATTTTTTAGAAATTTTTACAAAATTTGCTTCGAAACCAGGAGTTTTTCAGTCAGTAATGATCCCTGAAGGAGAATGGGGAAAAAAATCAAGCAGTTTTAATTTTTGTAATGCTTGCGGATTTCTAACCCTTTTCACACCAGCCTCTATTCCACTCCTGATTTGTACCCTCTGGTGGACTCAGCACATATTGTAACTCACCTGATTTTTCCTCTTGCTAGAAAAGCCCTAACATTTCACTGTACGTCAGTGCAGCTTTTTGGATACTCGTGTCTGCTCAGTGTGAATCTGAGTTTCTCAGAACATGAGTCAAGAGGACTGTCAAAGGGAAGCAGACCTCCCTTAATGGAAAAATGTTGGCACTCCCAGCAAAAATACCAGTCTCTGAGTGTGTAATGACTTATGCATGCGATTAAACTTAAGCATATGAAACACCCTGCTGTATCCTCTTAAGAGTAACGCTTTGCATAATTAAAACTTAGAACATCTTCAATTTTTTTCAGAGAGCATGATTTAAAAGCTGTGTCACTGTGATTAAAGTTACTAATTTTGTCTTGTAAGTGCAACTGGTGATTGAGATGAAAGAAGATTGTTAGAAAATTATTATTGTTCCCATTTTTCACATCAGAGGTTTCCAGGCTCTCAGAATGCAGCCACACACAATTAGTATTTACTTAACTGTGGGTTGGGAACGAGTGGCAGAGGATAAAGTGGCAGGGAAAGTGAGGAGATTTCCACAGTGTTTCCAACACTGACAAAGAAAATTTCACTTCCAAATCCTTTAGCAGATTCTTGGGTCCCCTGCCATCCTCCTTTTTACCTTTGCCACCAACAAATTGTTCCATCAGGTGAAGCAGCTGTTTGTGTGGCTGAGCACCGTCTGAGAAATTGGACGCTTTACATATAGGGTCAGAAACAAGAGGCTGAAATAATAAGAAGCTCGTTTAAAGAATAAAAACATAAAATTAGTATTGTTTATGAAAACCAAATTCAGTAAACCAGTTACTATTGGTGATGTGACTTGTGATCAGGGTATGGTGCTATCTCCGGCAGATGGGCGACTTTCTTTTCCTTCCTCTTCAAAATATTGACGTGAATGTAGCGGCTGAATTAGGTCTCTGTGTTTAATGAAGTATTTCACTGTTTTGCTTTCTCTACACTACAAAGCTGACCATTTAAAACGAGTCCGATCTTGTATACAGTAGCTTTTGTACAGATACTGATGAAGATTCAGAACTAAAGAGAATCCTTAAAATTAGTGCTGTATTTCACAAGATTTGAGGTAATATGTTTCTTTTGGAGTGAAGCTATTTTTCAGTGCCTGCCTCCCAATTTGCACGAATAATTGGCAGCTCATTAACAACTCAGTAGGAGCTCTGAAAACCAACTGAGAAAAACAACTTCAATAGAACAGGGGGAACAAAGTATCTGCTCCTCAATTATGCTGATAGACTCCAACTAGATTTAAAATGAGGATAGAAAACAACCTAAGTAATAAGTTAGCCAGGAAGAGAAGATTATGCTTGCATAGACAACTCCTGCAAGCTTTCACCAGGCCGTGGGGTAACTCATTTGAAGTGTGGGGCTGCCCAGCACTTGCTGCCTGTGCTTGCTCGCGAGCTGTGCGGATGTCTCTGCTGGCAGAGCGTCTGTGGTCCTTCTGTGGCTGCTCTGGCACTGCGAAGGCAAGGGAAAGATACTACTTTGTGCTAAACATTTGCTATGCCTTCTCTTGGATTTTACTCCAAATTTTGTCAGATTAGTTAACATTACTGTTTTTATTTGGATATTGGAGCTGCAGCATAAAAACAGTTTTGTTTTTCTTTTTTAATTGAGTACTGGGCTTTGGGAATACTGCTTGTACGTATGGAACAGTGGTGTCCCATAATGATGTCAAAACCAGTATCAACACAGCCTGCAGCCAACTCTGCTCCCAAATCCACTGGTTTCTCTTGTTATGTAATAGTTCCTCTGCAAGAAAAATAATTTTATCCTTCATGTCTCAGGGAAAGGGCCCAGATCTCCATCCCAGACCCCACAACATCTGCCCCCATCCCCACACCAACACAGTGATCCTCTGCCAGTGTCACAGTTTAAAGCTGGGCTGACTAGTAAATGGACGACAGATGCTCTTTGTTAACCCCTTCCCTCCCCAAAAGGCGGAGGGAAAGAGAAAAGGGAAAGAGACTTAGGAGTTAGAAAAAAGTTAAACCAGCTTTAAT
>VZSC01004059.1:79574-107773 GCA_013398225.1 Steatornis caripensis
CCTCTCTGGGCAGCCTGTGCCAGGGCTCTGGCACCCTCACAGTAAAGAAGTTCCTCCTCATGTTCAGGTGGAACTGCCTGTGCTCCAGTTTGTGCCCATTGCCCCTTGTCCTGTCACTGGGCACCACTGAGAAGAGTCTGGCCCCATCCTCTTGACACCCACTGGTCAAAGTATGAAATTAGGAAATGAAAATTGTTTGGCAGCTAAGGGAATGGGACCTAGAATATCATGTAAACTGTCCTGGATTCTACCTGGTCAAATGTGTGGTACCTGGAAGTCCTTTTGTACTGGCCGAGTCAAAATATTTTATTGCAACCAAATTTACAGTTAATTCAACTTCCTCAAAGCATTTCCTTTAAGGTAGACCGAGCTGATATGAATACTTCTTCATTTCAGCCACCAAGCTGAAAACTTGACCCTTTATTTTGGATATTCTTTTTTCCTGCCTCTCACTGATGGCAAGGTCATTTCTGTTTACTTTTGTGTTTGCCATCTCTTGTAGTCTGCTTGGCAGTTGGATCTGCCAGCACTTTGGAATTAATAGATGTACATGAACAGAGGAAGCCAGGTAAAGAGAGCGTGTCAAGATTACATCTCCTGCTTGAAAGCTGTTGTCAGTATTACAGTGCATTTGAAAGCAGTGAGATTTCCTGTGGAAGCAGCTGCTGCTTTTATACAAACTTTCTCAAATACTGAAGAAATGTCAACTTGTCCTGCGAGAGATTTTTCTAAGACTTTTTTCTTAATTCTTCTGGTATGGCTACACAGAAAATGGAGAGGTAGGCAGATCCCGCTACTAAGATTGGCAGGCGACAGCGAACCCATACAGATTTGCCTGGTTGCATCTGAAAACAGCGTGGCTGCATTTGTGTGGTGCAGCACCTCCGACGCGAAGATTTCAGGGTTATGTATAGACTTCTTATACTCTTTTCAAAAAGTTAGCAATTGAGAGCTGCTGGTCAGACTCTGAAACAGCTTCTTGTTAATATAGAGACAACGGACCTCATGGTTTGTAATTTTTTTTTAATGTTTCTTGTTTTCCTTTTGTACTTCTTCCCTTTTCTCCGTATTTGGTGCCTGTTCAGGGTATGTCAGTGTGAAGAAAGAAGTAGTAACAGGTGAAACGTGGAGTTTCTAAACCAACCATTTTGCCATGAATGGCAAACAAGAACTTTAGTCGGGAGTACGAAAAGATAGTGTAAAACTCTTCTAAGAATCTGAGGTAACAAGCCACTTTTCTTACTTCCCTTTTTAAGGCTGGAAGTTTCCATTTAGCATCTGAAATTTTTTCCTAAAACAATTTTATGAGATTTCCAAGCCTTCTTATGCAATGTTTACTGATATGATGTACGGTTAGAGAAGCTGTCTATTTTAACTTGACATTCACTAAGTGTGAAGATACCAGATCAGGTCCGCAGTTTTGTTTTAGCTTCCAGAAAGGCTAACACACTTAGATTGATACAAGTACGCCTTGCGTTACAGCACTCTTCAGGCTGTGAACACACATTAATTGACTTTGATCCAAGCAATTGAAAGAGTGGTGCAATGAACAGTTCATTCCACAAATATATTCCTTATTATAAGCAGAGCTGAGGGTTTATGAAAATGTTCCCTGTTTAAACACCAGGCATTCGAAACAAGTTGAAGCAGTTTTAATTATTAAAAAAATGAAGTGTAAAAACTTCCAGAGTTTGTAAGCCTTAGGGTGGATTAATTAAAGCTGAAAAGAAATTAAAATTATCAGAATTTAGGGCAACAGGACAAGAAATGATAGGTGGGAAATTTCAGGCTATAATAAGAAAAGAAATAGCTTCAAGTCACTTGGTAATTGTGGAGTAAAACTTCTCTCATATGCTGGCTCAAGTTATTAACTGACTCAAATTTCTCTAAAGCATCTAGCTATGAACCTAAAATAAAGCATTTATGTATGGATCGTTCTGCAGTAAAGTAACTTTACATCAGTTAGTTATGGTAATAGAAATAAACTACCGATAATTTACTGTAAACTCTTGTCACTTTAGTCCTTAAAATTGTAGATTAAGTTACTTTTAGATTACAAATTAATCCATAACTTAAATTCAAACTATTTTCAGTGTCACTGACTGGTGCAAATGTGATTTCTATCAGTCTGTCATATTCCTGACAAGTGGGACTCTCTCCTGTAAGAGCTGGTGTAACTATTGCCCGTAGCAGTCCCGTTTGCTCAGGAAGATCACTGAAGTTTCCACAGCACTGAGAATCAAAGGCTGTTATTCATATTAGATGGTTTGTGGATAATCGCTTCCTGTGCTAGATGCCTCAAGTTATCCTGCAAAACTTAATGTATCCGCGTAAATCGGGAGTTCACAGTGCTGTTTGTATTTATTGTTTTTGGAAATATTTGTGTGAGGAGCGTTCTGCAGCACAGTGACTCCATGTCAGGAGTGACATGGTGGCAGAGGGGGTCGGTCAAGCACTCCGGGTGGGGACAGAGGTTTTTACCGACGAAGTTCTTCGAGGAAATAATTGATCTCTGCTGCTGAGGTATTTGCCGTCCTGGAGCCCATGTTGTATCACAGTCTGTGCATGTACTTGCCTGGTTTGAGATGCCAAAGTTTTAAGCTGTTGTTAGAATATTCTTCTTTTATAAAAAACAAAGTCAATGCTAAACTTCTTCAGTATCTACCTAGACTTGAACATTTACAATCTGTTCTTTTGTCCAGTCTTTTACACTGTTTTTGAGATTTGATCAAAGCAATTAGTTGATTAGTATGCTAATACTTAAAGGCTAGTAAAAACTAAATTTTAGTTACTAAGTTATATTATTAGCATCAGGTAGGAAGAAAAGAATGAAACTTTCTTTGGTTTCAAGATGTAATCTTAGTTTTTGTGATTAGAAAACAAGTTTAGTATAGCTGCCTGTACTAAATGAAAAGCTAAACAGCAGTAGCAAATCCAGGCACATCATACCATGGCAGCCAGCTATTATTCAAAGTTCATAATCCCAAAGCTTGGAAAAACATGGTAACAGGTGACGGACTGCACTTCATTGTTGGATCTGTTTGTTTGAGTTAACACCTTAGGAATAAGTCATTTCTGTCATAAAACCATGGTCAATAGAAAATAATTCTGTCTGCTGCAGCTGACAAGTCAGTGTACAATAGCAGCTTAATATTGCATGAAGAGATTTTTCTAATGTAATTGTTATCAATCAGAACTCTCAGAACTTAATTATGTGTTTCCACCTACCCTTGCTCCTCTTTTTATTGTAGCCCTCTACCTATCTTAAGTAACGGCAAGTTGATCTCTTACCTTTCACAATAAGGAAGACTTATCTAAAATGTCTAGATAATGTGATACAAATTCTCTTCCTGCTTATTTTTACAAAATAAAAGTAGCAGTGTAGAGAGAACTGCTGCTGAAAGCTTCGTGTGCGATTGCTCTGCCTTTTCAGGCTACTCTGTGTTAATTATATACAATAAAAGATGGTGCGTTGCATATCTTTATCCTCAGTTTACAATTATGTTGCATGATAGATGAATGAACACTGCTGTGTCTGTTTTTACACTAAAACATGAAGGGAATTCAACTTGAAGTGATTCAGGGACAAGGTCGGAGTAGAATGAAGAATGAGATTTTTGCTTATGCCACAGACTTATTTTCTGAAATTTTCTCTTGTGACAATGTTGCAGTGATATCCAGCAAAATTTCTCAGCGTGGTGTTTGTGGTAGGTCAGAGATAGGTGGCTGTAGGCAATATTGCACAGTTTTAGATTCAGGCAAACCTTGATCGGGGAAGATGGCCAAGAAACTGCAAGAAGTGAGTCTGGCCACTGGTACAAGGATGCTGAGCAGCTTTGTAACTCACAGACTGTCCTGCCGTGGTACCTATAGATGGGACTAAGCCCTTGAAAGCTTCCTGAAAAAGAATAGCTTCCAGAGCAACCTTGATCTTGGAAGAGTAGAAAAGTGTTTTTTCAGCCATTTCCTTCCCCTGGGTTGTGAATTCTGTGCTTCTCTGGGCACTGCCTGCAGTCGCGGGCTGCAGGTCTCTGAGCGGGTGTGCAATACTTTGCTCCTTTATAGCTTTTGATTTCTCCGACACCAGTTGGGGTTTGCCATTGTTATTCCTTCTAATCTATGGCATGATTCTTGCCATTGCTTATTCATTTGGGTTTGTTTGGTTTTTTTAGCTTCATAAAAGGATTGATACACCAGGAACAGAAGCGTTTTATTTATCCGCAGCGAAAAAGATGGCAATAGTATTTTTACCTACGTTCTCTCTCAGTAATACTTCATTTCTAAGCTGGGGAAAAAAGTCAGTTTAGAAGCCATTACCATTTTTTTGAGCCTTCATTAAGGGTGCAGTTTGTGATCTGGATTTCCTTACTTGTCGTATGTACCCACTGGTAACCCCCTGGTTTTTAATTACCCCAAGGCATTCCAAGCCTGTCTTATTTAGACAAGTGCACAGCTGTGTTTTTTCTTGGGGATTACTATTTGAGCTCTATTCTGAGCATTATTTAGATTGTAAAGTATAAATTTAGAGGTGGCAGGTTATGTATTTTTCATAAGGGATATGTGGTGGTTGGTAGGTACCAGGAGTTTCAGAGGAATTAATCTACTGCACAATAGCAGGGCTCTTTGTTTGAAGCATCCCTGTACGTTCAGTTCAGATGCAGACTCATTATAGTACCATGCATCCCGCTTTAAACACTCAGTATTCACACACTTCACATATGAAATATTCACATATTATGAGGACCCTTGGAAAAAAATAGTATTTAAAATGCAAGTGGTTTCGCGTGAATGAACTTGTCTGTCTGTATCTGGATTAGCAAACATTGCAGTTCTGATATGTATAGGCTATTCAAAAAGGCCTTATCTCACATGATATGCTTTCTGCTGTTACCTCTAAAAGGAGTTTAAACAAAAGGCACACGTGGCCAAACCTAAAAAGAATATCTGTCCTGTTGATTAATTTACATAAAGCTATAGCCAACATGTTCAGCAAAACACTTGAAATGGAGCCTGTCTGTTGGTTTCAGGAAACTTGTCTGTTCTGTGCAGCTCTAATGATGAAAATATTGAATAATACATTATAATTTTAAATTTTAGAACAAAAGCTGAATATTGCAGGAGTGTGGAAAAATTATTGAAGCTTGATTTGTTTTTTTTTTTTTCCTTTGTAACAACAGATCCTTTTCCTTTCAAAAATTCGTTTTAGGATAAAAAACCCCTCCAAATACTGCTATTTTCTGAGATGTAAAGTGAGCACTGAACTTTTGTTTAACTAACAAAGAATATGAATTCTTTGTTAAAACTAACAAAGACTATTAATACAGTGGTAGAAAAAAAACCCTAAAAAATTATTTGTTAATGCCAAGGGAGAAGATATTGTTACCTTAGTTAAGCAGGCCACTTAGTTTTAACTTGCCCCGATATTTGCAAGTACCACGTTCTCATATGTTGTCCTATCATAGCAGTATCAGCATGGCCAAGTCCTAGAGGGGAGAGTGATAATATCCCATTTCTCAGCTGAGGAAACACCTGAAATGGTAGTCCACTGTCACAATCCAGGGATTTTCAGGTATGCCAATGTTGGGAGCTTGATGGGGACCTGTGCTTGAGCACGGTGCAAGAGGGAGACGAGAAACAAGTTTGGATGGCCGATGCTGCGCAGCTGCCGTAGTGCAGCGCTGGAGGAGCAGTAATTAATCCAGGCCATCAGCTCTGACGTAACCGTACTGCCATCCTCTGGTGCAGTGCTAAAGTGGGTATCTCTGGATGGCGGTGATATACCAGAGATGAATCTCCAGTCAACCAAGACCTGTTTTTTCCTTCTCTCCGATTCAGAGAATGCCTAGGTTTTGTTGCCTCAGGTGTGCCCCCACATGTCCAGGGGTGCTTCAGTGACGTGGGCACGTTAACAAATTCACTGAGATTCCCTGCCAGCTGAGTAAATGATAATAGAAATATTGTTTAAATAGTTCATTTCATATCTTTCAAAATTTGTCAAATTTTGGTCTCCATCTTTTTGGTCTTTATCTCATCCTCTATATGAATGGAATAAGGGAACGATGGTCTGATGAGTCCTCAAATAATCTTTTCATTTGAGAGTAGAGAGAAAAAGCATCTCAAAAGGATACTGTTTCTCTTAAAGATAATTTGTGTTTTGCATAAGCCTTTGAATGTTCCGGGTTGCTTAATCATGTGAATGCAAGACTCAGCTGCTGAGCTTTTGTTTTCGGCCCATAGCTGGTGCCTCGCTTATTTAATTGCTGTGAACATCTTCAGTTTGATGACAAGATGTGTAATGAGGCATCTGGCTATCTGTGCATCTGTGTACACAGAAGCCTCAAGAAGGGAACAAACAACACTACATCTTAATATAAGATTTATAATTAGCCTGGTTAAATATGTACCTGTGTGTATTTTTGAAAGTTTTTTTTCTTAGTACCATATACTGTATTTAAAATAAGTTTCTGTCTTGCACAGGGTATATTAAATATTAATGCACTGAGATGCGTGAAAATGTAATGGTAAACATAATTTTTACTTTGCAAACTCTCGATTGTCACACTTTAATGTAGGGTATCTCTTAAAAATGCAGTCTTCAAAAATAGCAGTCTTGCCATTTGGTGAGAAGTTATGCTGTTAACATACGTAACTTCAAGAAAATACTGTTAGTTCTCCGGGATGTTTTTGTGGTTTTTCTGTCTAAAATGGCTGAATATAACAAAGTGTCCAATTAAATAATATTGACACATTTTTTTATAGAAGGTTCTTTTGTAAAAATGTTATGTTTTAAAGATACTTTGTATAAAAGTCTGAGTATTTCCATCTCTGAATCCTAGCTCCGGAATAATACTTGGAAAAGAGAAACGTACTGAGAAGATCTTAATTCTTTTCCTCTTTAGGCTTGACAAGTCATTTCAGAGATGTGCCATATGTAGTCTTAAGCTAACAATTTTAATTTATTCAATGGGAATTAAGTGCCTACTTATGTTTGAGACTATTACCTTTAATATCTTTGAATGTCGGCTGTTATTTTGTAAAGTGATTATAATGAATTCCCTCCCTCCCTCCTCAGCATTATAAATGCTTGTTGAGGGCTTAACCTAGCAGGGTTATGCCTGCTAGGGCATAACCTGTCTGGACATCACTACAGGCTTCTGTGCACTGTCATGTTGCAAATAATAGTAACGATTTTACTTTAATAAACTTATTGGCCTTTTTTCTCTGTTTAGTATGCACTATCACACCTTTATTCTTCATAAAAGAAAATAAGCAGACTTCTTGTCAGTCTACTGCAAAAAAGAAATTAAATCAGTCTCAGACACTCTTTTCCTGTTTTCATTTATCGCAGGATCAAAAATTATCTTGCTAAAACCAGTTTCAAAAAATTCCTCATTTTTATTCCTATCCCTTTTTGCCACCTAGAGTCTGTCAGTTTTATGTTCCAGAAATAATGTATTTCTTTCATCTTCTCTTTTTTAGCATTGCATCCTTGTGAAGAAATAAAATGTCCCGCATAATGAAAAGCTCTATGCAATATGAACTAGAATTGATTAGCTAACAACAAAACTCAGTTTCTTCTGCGTTGGGTTACTGCAGCTGCTGTAATTGTTAAATGCGAAATTATAGAAAAGGGAAGAAAACGGAACACCATAATCAGTCTTATAGCTACCAGAAGAGTAAAAGAGTTTAATTGCCTTGGTTGGCTGCATCACTAATGAGTACAGTTTCATTAGAAGTTCCATGGGCTGTTTAATTATAACTGGAAACTTGCATCTCTCTTCCAAAAGACTGCATTTCCTTGGTGCACGTCCCTGGTCAAAACCACGTGGCAGACCCAAGGCTGCTTTCTGTGGAAAACCTCAGGAGTTCAGAGCGCAAATCCTGTCTCTGCTACTCTGAGCTGAACATTCCGTACTGAGTATAGAAAAACAAATTCTCTGCACATTTTGATGGGCAAGAGGTTTCACTGCAGTTTGCTGTAAGAGTTTCAGATTTGGAAAACAATTTTTGATTAATGGGAGACTTGATGGTTACCTTAAATTTGAATTTTTTTCTTGCCTTGTACTTATCCTCTTCAAAATGTCAGAACTCATCAGGTCTGCATACTTAAAATAATTCTTGACTTCTGTCTTCCAACTCTTTTTGGATAAAGGGAAAAACAGATTTAGAAAAGATACAGCTTATCAAAATGGATAGATGTATAGCCCCAAAATAAAACTGAAAATAAAAGTGCATACATTAGAAAGGAGATCCGAGCATACAGTGAATAGGAGAGCAGAATCTTCCAATCATTCAGAAACCAGTTTATCATTAGACAGAGCTAAGGAGACTGAAATATGAATCCTTTTTGATTCTCTCTTAAAATATTGATTTCCTCCCCTCCCATCACCACCGCCCACAAAGTAAGGTCATTCTTACTTTTTTTTTTCTTCCCTGTGACTAAGTGGACTTATAAAATGGTGGTGGTGCTGGTGGGCTTTTTTTCAAATGATAATTTTAGCTACAGTGGCATAGCTGCATTTACCAGAAAAACTGATATGAGCAAGATTTAAACAATCTGACTGTCACAAAACCTATAAGCAAATAAAGTTTGTCCTGCCTTTACTCCGGTTGTTTTCCCCGCCCTAGTTGCCTGCCATCATCAGCAAGTACCTAAATCTGCTTTGAGTAGCTACTTCCAAAACTGAGGAACTTAAAGAGAATAGGATATCAGGCATTATTGGGAATTTTAGCAGAGAGGGTTATGAGAACCTTAAAACTGTGTGCATCTGCTGTATGCAGTGGCCTTCTGCTGCCTGTTACAGCCCTCTCCATGCCCTAGCAAAGCCTGTGGACTGTTGAAAGACTGAAGAGCATGAGGTCCCGTGGGATTTAGGACAATGATGGTCTTCTGTGGGCATCAGTTCTCCTCGTGTCCAGCAGCTTCCATGGAGATGCCAAAGCCTTGTTTGCAGGACTTTTATATGTTGCTGGTGACCCAAACTCTTTGGGGAGCCAGTAAGAGTGCTTTCAGGGAGATAGGGGTTGGTGCACGAGATGCTGTTCAGCAGCAGATCCGGGCTGGTAAAGAGTAAGATTACAGAAGCGTGGGATGGTTAGGACACGGGTATACCAGGAATTCAGCACACCAGGGCATTTGTGCAATGTGTCTACTGCCATTAAAAACTCAGATTCTCCTGTGGTCCACAGCCTGCTCCTCCCTGTGAGCCCACGGTGTGAGTCAGGTCTTGGATGCTGGCGATGACCATAGCCCTTAGGTGATCACAGGCTGTGCTTCTCTCTGTGGTGCAATACAGCCGTCTTTGATTCCATTACATTTTACTGAACAGCTAGCTGTAAACCCCGAGGGCTGCTTCACTCATCTGTGTGTTAAGATCCAGATTCATAAGCCTTTGAAGTTGCTAGATCATTTTCTTTTATGTTACATTAAAAGGGCTGTCGTAAGGAACAGCCAGTGACAATTTATTAAAAAGACAATTAACAATGAGGTTAATGATAGTGATACGGCCGAGCTGTGATTCAACCTGGTAAAACAGTTAGTACTTTCAGAAATACACAGGGTCTTTTTTTTTTTTTTTTTTTCNACCTGTCCCTCAGCTCATGTGGTAGATGCAAGTAATAAGCTAATATCCCAGCAGTAATTTACTGCATTGAAAATTATCTCCCTATTAAACATGAAGTATTTCTTTTCTATTATCTTCTGTAGACACAGGAAGCCGATCCTTTTGTAGTGTTGGACTGATAGTAAACTTTAAAAACATGGCTATGCTTTTTCTTGTTGCTGACATTGAGGTGAGTTGCAGTGTCCAAAAGTGAATTACATTTTTTATTTTGCGCCCCAGCCTGCTTATAAGATGTTTTCAGGTACTTCTGAGTATATTTCAGTGCACAGAGGGCTGTCAGGTACTCTTTAGGATGTGAGTCACTTTCAGTGTAAAAATTCCTAATGAAAGAAGGTATCACCTCTGTATTTAGATAGCTTGAGATTTTGTTTTTAAGAAGTCTGATAATTCTGCTGTTAAGCGGATTGTTTTTGAAGTTTTACCCTTCCTGCTTACACAGAAATGCTAGTATTTCACTTTATTGTCTTGCAGATTAAAATGGTAGAATGTTAGCTGTGGGTTCTATATTTTCAACCCCAAAAATCTATGAATTTGAGCTACCTAGCATAAGCCTTAGAGCACAGGCGTTGTGTTCTGGACCTGTCCATTTGCCCATATTTCCCGGATATGTCCGTGCAGCATGTTCCTCACAAACACTTCACCTTGTGAGACTATGCTTTCAATTTGTAGAAATGCCGTGATTCTGTTGCAAACCTTTTTGTTCTTTGTGACTATCTCCAAAACTAACAATTTCTAATGCGTGCTGCAAGGCCAAGTCGTTGGATTACTTAATTTTGCATGTTCAATATTCCTTGCTCCTTTACTGAATATTCTGCTGATGTTTTAAAACCAAATGGTCACTAATAGTTTCACTTTCCTTTCCATTCACAAAAGCAGAAGCACTCTGCCAATGTACTTGGTACAAGGGCCACATTCTCCTTACCATATTGTTAGCTTTTACCTACTCTTTCAGCCTTCAGTATAGGTGAGCTGAACTTTCCAAGTAAGTTCCTGAGTGGCCAGGTGCCGTGAACCCTCTCTGTATCTGCATGAGCTGCTACTTAGTCTTTGGTTTGACCTTCCTTAGCCTCAACAGCCTCTGTGTACTCTCTGTGTTGGGCTGGAGCCCAACTATCCACGCAAGTAACTTGTTTCCCCTCTCACTGCACGCACAGGGAGAAAGAGAAACCTCACAAGCATGGCTGGTGTTAAAGCAGGCAGCTGTGTTAACTCTGTAGAGAGGCCCCAGATTCTTGTGTTTGCTGCTGCCTCGACACCTTTTGAAGACCTCTGCAGCAGAGGAAAGGAGGCTGGCTAGTACACGCAGGACTACAAGGAAGTTTATTACGTAAAATCTCCCAAATTTCTGTATTAAGCACAGGGTGGCAAGCGCAATCTCTTGTTCTTCCCGTTTCTTCTGTTTTGCATCCACTGGGTGCAATCCCAACAGAACGATTATCCAACGTGTCTCAAAGGCTTTTAGGTTCCCCTCCCCCTGTTATTTGGCCGTAACCAAAGCAGTGCGGTTCTCAGGGGAATGCCGTGATGGGGAATGCTCCTGGCTTAAAATGCTGCTCATACAGATACCTGCAGGTTTCCTGCATGAACCAGTTTCCAAATGTCTCTTTTAGAAGTTCTTCTTTATACTGTTTGAAAGGACTATGTGATTCCATTTTCACGGCATAGAATTTCTTATTANCGTAACTGTTTTATTGCAGTCCTGTGGGTTCGTAGTTTTCCTTTAGTCTTTATCATTAAGGCTAAGGTTTTGCCATTTTAATGTTTTACATATGAATTCCCCACTCACAACTTGGCAACGTTACCCGCGGTGCTCCCATTTCTGTGCTTCGTGAGGAACACAGATACAGCAGCGCTTCAGATTGGTTCCAGGAGGCTATTTGTATTTCCTCCTGTTCCATGTATCATAAGCATCACAACAGAAGGCATAAATGTGCTAACCCTGCTTTTACAGCTATTTCAACATCATCTTAACACTGTACTCCTCAGGCCAATTGTTGCCAAAACAGGAAACATCTGCCACTGCTTTGGTGGTTAAGAGACATCGTGGCAAGGAGCGTTCAGTGGAATTAGTGCTCATAAGCAGTTTTTTTCTGTCACTCCAAGACGTATTTGTAGCTATAACTGGGGATGTTCATTGTAACCGTTCCTGTTGTCACTGAGTATCTCTTATACCCTTTCTTCAAAACTGAAACTGTATGTCTGGACTTTAAGAGTAGGTTGGTGAATTCATCTTTGTTTAGTGAAAGGTTTAAATTATTTTTTNCATTTCCCCATATTTCCCGGATATGTCCGTGCAGCATGTTCCTCACAAACACTTCACCTTGTGAGACTATGCTTTCAATTTGTAGAAATGCCGTGATTCTGTTGCAAACCTTTTTGTTCTTTGTGACTATCTCCAAAACTAACAATTTCTAATGCGTGCTGCAAGGCCAAGTCGTTGGATTACTTAATTTTGCATGTTCAATATTCCTTGCTCCTTTACTGAATATTCTGCTGATGTTTTAAAACCAAATGGTCACTAATAGTTTCACTTTCCTTTCCATTCACAAAAGCAGAAGCACTCTGCCAATGTACTTGGTACAAGGGCCACATTCTCCTTACCATATTGTTAGCTTTTACCTACTCTTTCAGCCTTCAGTATAGGTGAGCTGAACTTTCCAAGTAAGTTCCTGAGTGGCCAGGTGCCGTGAACCCTCTCTGTATCTGCATGAGCTGCTACTTAGTCTTTGGTTTGACCTTCCTTAGCCTCAACAGCCTCTGTGTACTCTCTGTGTTGGGCTGGAGCCCAACTATCCACGCAAGTAACTTGTTTCCCCTCTCACTGCACGCACAGGGAGAAAGAGAAACCTCACAAGCATGGCTGGTGTTAAAGCAGGCAGCTGTGTTAACTCTGTAGAGAGGCCCCAGATTCTTGTGTTTGCTGCTGCCTCGACACCTTTTGAAGACCTCTGCAGCAGAGGAAAGGAGGCTGGCTAGTATGCGCAGGACGACAAGGAAGTTTATTACGTAAAATCTCCCAAATTTCTGTATTAAGCACAGGGTGGCAAGCGTAATCTCTTGTTCTTCCCGTTTCTTCTGTTTTGCATCCACTGGGTGCAATCCCAACAGAACGATTATCCAACGTGTCTCAAAGGCTTTTATGTTCCCCTCCCCCTGTTATTTGGCCGTAACCAAAGCAGTGCGGTTCTCAGGGGAATGCCGTGATGGGGAATGCTCCTGGCTTAAAATGCTGCTCATACAGATACCTGCAGGTTTCCTGCATGAACCAGTTTCCAAATGTCTCTTTTAGAAGTTCTTCTTTATACTGTTTGAAAGGACTATGTGATCCCATTTTCACGGCATAGAATTTCTTATTATATCTTCTTTATCATTTTGGCATACTAAGATACTTTTTCTTAAAGCAAGCTGCTGTAAGGTGTGTTCAGTTAATCACTAGGAACGTATGTTACTGAAGAAGCCGGTTCTTTCTGGAGTGAAGGGGATGTGGACTGGAAGTGACTCCTTGTTACTCAAATGTATTAATTTATTTTTAGTTCAGCGTACGTGTCGCGCACAGGCAGTTCATTTTAAGTGCTGTATACAATACCTGTCATGCTTGCTTAACCTCAAGACAGAAAGAAATGACAAAACCTGGACTGTTGAGTAAGAATAATCTCAGTTGCATAATATCTCCTCTAATGTCTGTGTTATGATGCTGTGAAGGGTCCTTGATTGCATTTTACTTTTAGTCCAGAAGATTCCCAGCCTGTTATCAAGCAATTATATCATATATCTATTATGTGATAAAGCTTAATCTGACTTGACTGACAGTTGTGCAACCATAACAGGGAGTGGTAAGACATACCCTTTGTCTGGGAGAAGATGTTTTTCCCTCAAAAAAATGTTTTGTTTCTGTAAAACTTTACGTGTTTTGTTGTTGTTGCTGGCAGAGGTTTTTTTTTTACATAGCAATTCTGTATCACAAAAGCAGACACATAATACAGGCATTCTGGGACGTTCTGTCCTTGACGACGGTGATTATACCTGAACCGCGGGACAGGTGGGTCTGCCCTTGAGTGCTGTGCTCTGTTCAGATTGCAGCCCTGCTGAAAACCACTGTGGGCTGCTGCCCAGCCTGAATTTTCTCTCTAAGGAGACCTTAGTGTCCGTGTCTGCTTATGGGTGTGTGAGTGTGGAGAGAGAGGAAAACAAGAAATCTTGTGATGTAGAGCTTTCACTGTTACAGAAAGGGTTTGGCCATGGAATGCACCCAGGCTGTTACAGTCTTGTAAAATAGGTATAATTATTGAGACTTAAACAAGTACTTGAGTTTATGATTTTGATTTCTTTCTGTGGTCAGAATCAAGGTGAGCTAGCCCTTAGACTGCTTGTAGCGGAAAGCAACGACGCAGATTTCACGCAAAGATAGCAAAAGGTAACAAGCACCCAAGGTCACTGCCTGTGTGGTTGCATAGGAACCTGGGAGAAAAGAATGAATGTGCTTCTCTGACAGCCATACCCTCAGGTGGTATAAACTGGTTTCCCATCAGAAAGGTTTCTGAGGATAAGTCAAGCACTGTTTGTCAGGAAGATTACTTTTTAAAGGCCGTTCTGTGCAGAAGCAGATGGCTCACTGCACTCCTGAAGTTTGCCTCGTGCAAGTGAGACGGCCTAAATATGTCCTAAACTGCTGCTACTATTAAGCTTCACAGATATCCTTCCTACCTCTTGCAAACACTTCTGTCAAAGTTAAATCAACATCTTTCCTTCAGTGTAGATGAGGGCACTGCTGAACTGTGCTGAGAAGCAGAGCATTTTACATAACGCGCGGAACACGGCAATTTTGTGTTTGTTTTCCTATCAAAGCGGCTCTGTATGACAATGTGCTAAGTACGTACAGATGGCAAGAACAGTTAGGTTATCAAGTTTGTTTCCTCTGCGGATGCTTGCAGAAAAATAATTCTACTTCCCCATCTAAAAGTATAAATAAACAATGAAACAAAATAGCTTTTCCCTACACCGGCAGAATAGGCTGCTTCTAAGTTTTTTTGCAGACTATGATTATATGCGATTAAATGGGACAAGGAGTCCTCTGAAGATCATTGTATTTCTCAGTCATATGCGTTTCAAATTACATCATCCATTTAGCCTCTGTTAATTAAGCGTCCTGTTACATTCAGTTAGAAAGTTATTCACATAGCCTGTAATCCAATGGAGATACTCAAAATAAGATGATTAATGAAGGGAAGCGTCATTTCACGGCACATGTCTTTCCATGGATCCTCAGGACACTTGGCCCTGCCAGAACCAGCTGGGAAACCTTGTTTGTTTGCAGTTTTCCAGGAAATGTTTTGGGATTTGCACAGCTGAGAATGCTCGGTTTGTACTGAAAGAAACTGAAAAACCCTTCCAAGTCAGTTCAAAAACCCTCCTAACCCATTCCCATCAAATGCAAGAGATTCAGCTGTGATCCAAGCGTTCTTTCTAATGAAAATGTTATTTATTTTTACACCCCTTTAAATAGACATGTCAAATAAGGAAATTTTGCTTTCATGATGGTATAAGTACAACTGTGTTGGAGAATTTTCAAGAAGAGAAAAAAGATACAGGTCTAGAACAGAGTTAAAACTATGAAACATTTTTATTGCAGAAAGAAAAAGAACAGAAAAATTGAAAATAAAGTATGGAAGTGATATCTATGAGTTCTTTTTTCTTATTGAAAAGAAAGTATTTCTTGCATTTTTGAATGTTTCAGGGGTCAGTACTGTTGCGTAGATTTTGTTCTGATAAATTGCTTTTTATTAGTGTTTTCACATTCATAATATCACAGCTGGAAAATAATTTGTGCAAAAAATGAAAGTACAGAATAAAAAAATAAAGCATTACAAAATATCTACAAGAAAACAAAGCCTTGTTTTTCTATGTTTGTAATGTTGCAATAAATAATGCATAAACCAAGCTTCTAAATTCCTCCATCTCATTGCCTTCCCTCAACATATAAAATGTTCATTTTCTTTATATTCAAGATGATACTTATCAGGGTTTTTTTGTGTGGCAATGAAGCATTCCTTTTAAATTCTGTTTGTACAGGCAAGCACTGAAAAATTAATGGTTAATTTTTATTGTGAGGTATTGAACACCAGAGATGAAAATGTTCATCATCTGTGGTGAGTTTCCAGTGGGATTCAGTAAATATCAGCAGTCTTGGGTTTTTTCCCCAGTAATTCATAAAACAAAAATATTTCATTTACTTAAAACATGATGAAAGTGATTTCTTTGCCTGATACAGATATTTCAAAAACACCAAATGCACTACGAGCGAATCAGAAAATTGTTTCTTAAGAAATAATATTCATACAGTTTTAAAAATAATCCAGTTAATACAGGAGCTTCCATCGAGTTCCTCACTGATATCTTGCTGGCACCACTTTAGAACATTTTATTTTTGACATTTGTCTGTCTTTGGCCTTTTGTGCCAGTTTGAATTCTTGAGATAAGATCCTTCCAGTCAGCTGATGCAATGAAAAATGAAGATGTGGGATGTTGTCGCTTTGTCAAGCCCTGTAGCCATCTCTAAGAGGTCAGTTATTTGTTTCTGGCTTCTGGTGGAAAATTCTCTCTCTAGACATTGACTACCAGTGGAAGGATCAGGAGGTGTGAGGGGAGGTATGCGACACGCGTGTGTGCTGCTGCTCCAGCAACAAATGAAGAATACAGATAACTGTGTACTAGGGAAACTCTTTCAACAAAGAATTTCTGTTTAGCAAATTTTATACTAGATTTCATTATTACTTCCCAATTTAATCCCCAGGTGGGCTGTGTGGTGGGGCACTCTGCACTGTTGGCCGGTGTAGTTTCTCTACAGAGAGAACCCTGTAGTGGACCTTCTTGCTGTTAGCCGTGGACTGGGGTTCTTTAGACCAAAAGGGGATTTCGGAGCATTCAGTATGATGGAGCACGTGCTGGTCAAATGCACATGTGAAGAGTATTATAGATACCTGTCTGTGCCACAGACAACGTCTGACAGTAATGCAAAAAGCAGTATCAGAGGTAACGTGGGTGGATTCTGACATACCTTAGCCCTTGACAGTAACATTAAATAATTTTTTTTTTCCCCAGAACTCTTAACTGCTGCAAAATTTAAGTTCTGATTTTGCACTCGTTCTAATAGTTACGCTTACCTGCAAGATGTTTAAGTAAATCAAATGAATCTCATTGGAGAAAACCTGTGTCTGAAATATTAATCCTACAAGTTGAAAACTGGAAGAGAGAGAATCCAAGATGATAAGTACGAAGCAGAGCTTTCCTTTTCTCATGTACAGGTGTGTTTCAGAAGCACGAGTTCCAATAATAGTTAAAACCACCAGTGGCAATAATTTGAAAAGCTGCTCATAGTATTGCATTTCTTGGCAATTACACACCATGCCCTATACATTAGTACGTTCATATTAGTTCAGTCTCCTAGAGGGAGAAAATCACTGATCAAACAGCCATCATGAACTATAAATAAGGAATATCAGTGTTTAGTCTTTAATACGAATTATATAAAGATTTTTAAGTTTGTAACGAAATGAAATTGTGAGACTGCCTCCTGGGATTGTGTTTTCATTTATAACCAGTAGCTTACAGGAAGGAGGCACTAAATTTAGTTGAACAAGGGCCATTTCACCAGAATACACAAACGTGCACACAAACTTGGTGTCACTCCACTGCAGTGTATATTTTCTATCACATTTCATGAAAGTGTAAGCTTACCACTTCCTCCTAAGGACTGTTCTAAATACCGCTTTTGATGTAGTGAGTAGCCCTGCACTCTCGAACACTGGAGTGGGATTTTTGCCCTTGCTTTGAATCCAACTAATTTAACTCATTTGTTTTTTCTAGAAGCATAGAATGTTTTGGGTTGGAAGAGGCCTTTAAAGAAGGTCTGAATTCAAGCGCTGAATGACTTACAAAGTGAAACTCCTAGATTTGCCCCACTCCAGGCTACTTTTCTCACTGTGTGAAAAGCTACATGGCGTTTTACAGAGACCGTAAAAATATTCTGTCCAGTTCGGTCTTGAGAGGTTTGTTTTTCCAGCATCACTACTGATATGTTCTACTTGCTTTGTATCATCCGTATTTTTGTGTCCTATCATGTGGACAGATGAGGTTGAGTTATGTTGATATTTGTAAGGAGTCAAATTGTTCTTAATCCCTAATTAAAGCAACTTGTTTATACTTCAAGAGGTTTTCAGTGGGAAAATCCTGTATTCTGTGTTTTTGGTGGAATTTGTCATCTTAATCTCATAGGCATTTAAGATGAAATCCCACACTGCTGATACAACTAGAGACCTTCCCTCAACATATAAAATGTTCATTTTCTTTATATTCAAGATGATACTTATCAGGGTTTTTTTGTGTGGCAATGAAGCGTTCCTTTTAAATTCTGTTTGTACAGGCAAGCACTGAAAAATTAATGGTTAATTTTTATTGTGAGGTATTGAACACCAGAGATTAAAATGTTCATCATCTGTGGTGAGTTTCCAGTGGGATTCAGTAAATATCAGCAGTCTTGGGTTTTTTCCCCAGGAATTCATAAAACAAATCTGTGTTAATCTGTGATTTCTAAGTCGTACTTGTATAAACAAGCCTCCATGTCTGTTGTGTGTACTGATGTCATTGAAATTGGGCCAAGTAAAAAAACCAGCAACCAACCAAACAGAAAACAGACACCCACCACCACCGAAGAACCCACCCTGAAATGTTTTGTGGTAATTTCATTTAGTCTGGTTTTTGAGTTTCCTATTTAAAAGGGTGAAAGAAATGTAGTTACTGATTTTTAAAAAAGCACAGATCAAGCTGATAATGGTTTTCCTAGATTCTCTGCTTGCTTGTTGTCAGGTAAGGCTCCTAGGTTTCATGAGAAATACACTCTAACAGGACTTTGTCCCACTGTGTTCTGCAACTGATGCTGAAGGATACAGAATAGCAGATATATTTTTCAGAGGTATTCCTGTGCTTTTCCATTGTGATTTATTGGTGTTTAGACTTTTGATATAAACTGACATTCAAGCACTGTTTTTGCCTAGCTTTAGTTAAGAGGAAGGTAATGTAATAGCAGACTAATTTTGACAAATTGTGTTTAAAATGCAATTTAATAAAGAGCAAAATAATTGAATTTGCTACGTGAGCTGTATATTGTGGAGGAAAGTATAAATTAAGCCAAGGTTAAGTAAAAAATTCTACTATAATGCAAAAGACTTATTTCTTGCTCAAATTAGAAAACTAATCTTAATGAGGAATTAAAAATTCCAAAGGATCTATAGATGTAAATGGGTAAAATAATTTAATATAAAGTAGATATGGTTGAAGGAACTGCTTGTTACACAAACTTGTGGTGATGTGCAGGATATCAATGTTATATGCGCTCTAACACCATTCTTTTCTAATAGGATAAGCAGATTCCTAAAATAATCTCATTCAATCAGTGGGTCAAAGTGGTTATTTGCCTTTGAAAAACAAATAAACAGTTTGGTATATGTTCAGAAATGGAACAGTTAAAAATAAACGCAAGAACTCTATACCTGTGGATATGTCCTCCCTAAATCAGGTTTTATTTAAACTATTTTCTAGTTCATATTTTCTTCTTCGGCAGAATACTCTGAAACGCCCCTTGTCTCTCTGGACTATTCCTCTATAATTCACCGTATCGCTGCCTCTTGCTTATTTTCCTAGAATGAGATGGGGTTTGCACATTTGTTTCAGAGCACAGGCGGCCAGTGCAGCCGCAACAGGCTCCCAGCTGCCTGGCCAACAGTTCTTCAGCAACCTTGATTGGGGCTGCCCCAAGGAGTGGTGTGCATTGGCGATTTTGACCTGGCCGTCTTTTGGGGATGGGTAAAGGCTGTCCCTAGTTATGGTATGACGTACCATACTGAGAATTACTTTCCTGGTTCAGGTAGACAGTGACACTTCTGTGTAGGTGTATTGGAGGGTGCCAGGCGTCTAGAGCAATAAGAGTTTTCCAAAAGAATTTGATGTGCTATCGTTTTAGAGGTTAAGGACCTTCTGACATAGGTGATACTACTTCTGTGCAATCCTAGCTGTGCAATTTGATAAATAGATGGAAATGAAGGACTTCAGCATTAGTCAGCTTGGGACTTGCAAACAACCACACATAAGAAAGGGAGGAAGGAGGCCCAGGATATTTGCTAGGATGGCTGAACTTGTCTTAGGGTAATTGTTTAACTGTTTTTAGTGTATTTTAGTTGCTAGTGCTAATTGTTTGAAAATATATTGGTGTCACGTGGTGAGTATTGCACTGTACTTAATCTCTTCCTTCTTTGTTTTTCTCTTAAAAAGATATCTTTTTAAAAAAAAATAGAGTAATCTGTGAGTTGCTACTGAGCCAGGTGGGAAGTATAGTCAAGTGGTGAAGGTATTGTTTATGCGTTAACTCTGTAATGCTGTGACATCTTGGTATGATACATATTTAACTTAAATTTATGTTTAATATATATTAAATAGCTTGTATAAGTCTAAATAAAATACAGGTAAAAGAAAAGTTATTTTTTTCTTAAAGAAAAACAGAAATTAAAATCTCCTGTCTGAATTTTGAGTATTTAAATTGACAGATCCCTTTAAAAAATTTTCCTATTCACTGTTGTATCTTTTCAGCCAGGGGGCACGTACAAAATACTGCAAAGCAATGGTAATTAGTTGAGATTGAAAACTATCACCAGAGAATCGGAACAAAGGCTGATTTACCAGATTGAACACACCAAATTTTATTGTAGAAAAAAAATGTAGTCCTCTGTCTTACAGCTCACTTTTCTTTCAAGCAGATTAGACAATTCCTTCTCATGGCTTTCGAATTCTAATAACACTCTTTTTTCCATTTCTCTCTCTTCATGTGCTCTTTCTGAGAAAACTGACTGTGAATGATCTGAGTCACCCTAGCCCTTGGCTTCCCTTCCCCCCTCACAACTCTGCCTTTTTATCTCTAGGCACTGAATGTAGAAGTTTCTTGTCCCCACTGTGTCTGACCTTATCCTCACTGTGAAGGTCCCAGTGACCTTCACTTAATTCATCTCCAGGTCTCTCTTGTGCCCGTGACTCTCCCTCCACTATCATTGTTCTGAAAATCTCTGGTTCTTTTTGCCACCCACAGTGCAAGGAGGCTGCTGCGCAGTAAAAACCTGTGGCCCATGCAAGTGCCCAAAGTTTGTCTGTACTTACCACTAAGATCATCCAGCGTGTCAGTTGCTATTGCTGTCTGGAGACAATGAAATCAGCTCCTGCCTCTTGTTACCACCAAAACTTCTAAAGAGAAGAACTAGTTACAAAGCTTCATGCCGATGTGACTGTTTTTGACTGCTTTTCTCCTTTTACGTATCATCTCTGGTAGAGTTGTCTCAGAGGATAAGCATAGCTGCTGTCCTTACCTGAGTTGTTGGAAGACCCACTCTTATGTGTTCCATCTCTCCGAATGCAATCAGTTCACATCCAGTATAAACAACCAGAGTCCTTATTCTTTGCCATCAGATTTTCATGATTTTCACTTTCAATTGTTAAGAAAACACTGCCTTCTGTTGGCCGTTTAGGCCATACTATGCATATCATCCTTCATCTTCTCTGGCTTGCAATATTCAGGCCCTACACGCATGGCATCTCCAACACTCTTATCTTTTCTTTCCAGGTGTTATAACTGAAATCTATCTACTGCATCTGTCCTTTGGATGTGACAAATACTAAATGCTTTGCTTGTATTCACTTTCAGTGGCACTTTTAGCTACAAAGGCCTTTCTCCTGGTTCGTTCCAGCCAGTCCCTTTTAGCCCCTCCCTGTGGAAATATTTCCTCCCAAACAAGCCCCTTCTTCACAGTGTAGCCACATGCACTCTCAGTTGCTTTTGAAATACCAACCCTTGTTTCCAGTTAGTCCATTGTATTAGCCTTCATTCCTTGTTAAAATTCTCGAGTATGTGTGTTTTTACCTCTTGCTGTGTTTCCTGAGACTCTTGGAATATTAACATGCCAAAATACCTCATTAACTCCTTTCAGAAACTACTGTAAAATTACATGTTTTTACTGTCCTGGTTAAAATAATTTTGGTGGTGTTAAATGCAGAAGTGTGCTAAGGTTGCTTTTTGTCACTAACCAGTTTTTGTCTTTGTCTTTTTCATTTGGTTTCTCTTAAACTTGGACTGAAAGCTGTTTAGGACCAGACCTCCTTTTTTTATTAACTGATTCATAGCAGAAGTTGTTTCCTTTGTACTTTTGCGCTTGGAAAGTGCACGCTTTGGAGGAGAATTTTTTTCTATCATCTCACAAGATCGCCATCTCCTCCCACCCCTTCCCTCATATGCAAGAGTTTAACTTTCACATGCACATTTCTCATTAAGGCCTGACTGTTCCCCTGAGAAGTTCAGAATCTCTCTACTTCTGCTAGATTATAAATCTAGACAGATGCAATTAGAAAGCAGATGATAACAAACTGTTTGAAGTGAAAGCCTTTGAAATGGTTTTAATTTCAACCATCCTTAAATTGAGTTCCTTATTCCTTTTTTTCTAAAGTGCATTTTCTTGAAATAAGGATATTTTCTTGTCACTGTAAGGCAGATACCCAGAAGCTGAACATAATGTATTTATCTTTCTGTGATTTTCACCAGGCTATTGGTTTTAAAAAATTAAATTTGAAGTCTTTAATTTCTCGGAGGTCTTTAATTTTGTTTTTAACAGAGTCTGCTCCATTTCTGATTTCCTTTATTATTTCCCTCTGGTGATGCCTCCACAGACCTACAAAAGCAGAAAATTAGAGATGAGTTGAATGTGGAAGATCTCCAGGGTCTTTGGAAAAGCAAGCATAACTCTCTCCAACAGCAGCCCCAACAAACAGTAACATATTGTTTAGGTATGCTTAGGGTATAGCTTCAAAATATTTGTGTGTGAAAGAAAATAGCAAAAAAGAAATAGAAGCGGTTTGGGTTAATCATAGTTCAGTTTTTATTTGCTGTAAAATCAAATGTACCAATTTTCTGATGTTTTTAACTCTAATTTCTTCTATAAGAAGCTAGTGCTGTGTACAATATTCTAGAAAGAAATCTATGGGGAAGCTCTGAATAATTGCCTTGTTCTAGCTCATCTGAGTGAACTTTTTTTTCTTCATGAGGGGAAAAAAGTGATACCTCACCTTGAGTAAGTAGGATTTGTAATGTTGGGATTGTTGAGTTCATTTCAGCACAAAGTCATACTGAAAGACAACCCGTGGGATGAAGTTTCTGGATGTTATTTTACTGTAGTGATTTAAGAAGCTACAATATCTGTGCTTTAATGTTAAGAGGGAAAGAGAACACCCTAGTGAAGTGATAACAAGAAATCCATTATTGCCTAGATCCAAGACTTACATCTTCGTAAAGCACATTCAGCTGCTCGTTGGTCTTGAAACTCTCAATTCTGATGCTTCACCAAAAGGATTTGTTAGGTACAGCCAGGACTGCTAACATCCTAACTATGTGAAACACGTAGATAACTAATGCCTGTTGCATGAGAGTTTGGGCCCCATGTCTCCATTCGCATGGGTGCGCGCTTTCAGCTGTTAAATAACAGAGGGAGAATAGTAATGTCTATATATCGGGCTTGTTAAATATGGTTCGACACTGTGGAAGGGTGCGTTTTTTTGTGCCATGAGCTTGGGCCAGAAATCAACGAAAGCAACAGAATTTCCTCCAAACACTGTGGTAATTTCCCATTCAGAACTGCCAATTCAACACATTGGTTTGTTGGAGATCGTGTTATTTAGTGATCTGTAACTCAGCTAACACTGGTATTGTGCAATGCCCTCTGCTACTGTTCCCACAGATATCAACTGACTTTTCTCTCAGGTAGCACAACTGGTAAATTCAGCCCCATAGCTTACTGTTTATGTTTAGCTTAGAAGCTTATTGATTCTGTTTCAGAAAAGTTTTTTGTGCCTAAAAGGTGTTTTTTGTCCTGCATGATGTCTGTTAGCCTAATGAAGGTGTAACCTCTGGCCCCAAACTTTGTCTTACTTAAAGCATATAACCTTAGAGTATCATGACTACAGCAATGTCCTTGCTAATTCTGCATAGTTGCTTTATATGGAGTGTGTAATTAAGAGATGTGACTTCACCGTAAAGCAAAGCATATATGAGTGAAGTACTTTGACCCTTGCAGAGACTTTTGTGAAAGGAATAATTTCAAGACCGCTGCAAAGAACCCAGTTCAGTACTCTGTCTGCAGAACAAGTTTTCTATACTCAATAATTCAATAATTCACTAATAATAATTCACTAATTCACTAATAATTCACTAATAATTTCTACACTCAATACTCAATAATTCAACCATATGAAGAGTCAGTGGAGGGCTTGTAGTGCCTTATCAGGGAAGAGCTCTTGGAATATGCATATACTAAAAAAAAAAATCTCAGAATTGAAGGGAAGACTTTGAGCAGCCCATGATCTAAATGAGTTAAATATTTGTGAACAAAAAATTCAGGCAGGAATAGTTTTCTAACAGTTCTGATAACTGCAAAACCTCTTGGAATATCCCATGAGCTAGATAACGTAAGCAATTATAGCCATGCAATAAAAGTGCATGCATCTTGCCCAAATTCTCTTAAATGTGCTTGCCAAAAATAATTGTTGTCCACCTTTTGACTATGAAACTGTCTTTTTACATGCATATTGGGAATTTTTATTTGCATATATGTGTTATATGAGCCATAGAAAAACATCTGAAATACTGAGTATCTGAAATACTCATATTTTTTTTATTCCTGGTTTAAAATGCTGCCTCATTTCAGCTTTCCCTCAAGAAGGGACATTAATTCATCCTCTAAAGGCCTGTCATATCGGTTTCATTTAAAATGAGGTGTATATAATTTCTTTAAAGGGGAAAAAAATCTGTTACTTGTGAAAATTATTTCAAATGTAACTTGGCTAAGCTGCAGATGGAATGAATTAACATATCTGTTAAAATCTAGACTAAGTGCAAGATTTAATTTTGGGTGATTTCATTGACCTAAGAGGATTTTATGTCTAATTTGGCTTCTCTGGGTTTTGACATTATTGCCTGAGCTCTTAAAATGTAAAGAATAGGTTGGACTTGTCATACTCCTTAAAAGTAAATTTCAATGACATCCACAAAGTGATGAGACTTTTAATACTAACCCAGAACATGAAGGCCTGAGGCCATGTCTCCGCCAAATCATTCTGTAGCCTTTTTCCCCTATGTTGGGGGAGGGAGGGGGGGGCTTGGAGGACACAACAGCAGGAACACAGACCTTCGCTCTCAAAGGATTTGGCTTCAAGAGCTCTGGCTGCTGCCTAACGCTGTCTGAGCCATGCTAGCACCAGAGGCAGTTAAGTCTTCTGCCATTCCTATTTGTACGTTCCTGTTTACGTAGATTTGGCCAGGGCTGGAGGCTAAAATGCCAACATGTGTTATCACTTCTGGTTTCTCATGATTTTGAGCTCTACTTTTGGGAACAAAAGATGCAGATGATTTGGAGTTTTGTTGAAACTTCTACATGCTTAGATTGAACCTACATCAAAATGTTGGAAAAAGTTTTCTCTAACAGAACCAATTTTCTTTTAGTAGCTTTACTTTTTAGTTAAGTCTCTTCTGAGAAGCTGCACCATCTGAAACTAACTGCATGTTTGTCAGTCGGTGCCTGCTTCTAGGGGTCATACGGCTCAAGGTTTATAGTTAATGCTAGAACATCAGTGGCAATGGTATGCACAAAGGCTCTTGCTTATACTTATCCCTATGGAGATCAAGGCACAATGCTTGCTTCTGGTTTCTTGTGCATTGGAAACGAAAGAGTGGAAAAGGGGTCACACCTGCGACCCTGCGGTGGGGAGGAGCGGGTCGGACAGGTGACCCTAACCTGACCAAAGGCAGTATTCCATCCCATACGTGTCATACTCAGCATAAAGCTGAGGGACCACAACGGGTAAGCTCTCTTCTTCCATGGCCAGCGTCCACGAAGGACTCTGTCCGATTCTTCTGCCTTCAATCCCGATCCGTGCATTCCTGAATCCAGTTGCTGCCTGCTGTGGAGTCCAGTCTGGGACATCCCCGGGGCTGCCCAACAGCACCAGGGTGACGGATCGTCATTGGGGGACCTTGATTTTGTTGTTGTAATTATTTGTATATATTTCATTATTATTTTTTCTATTATGATTATTATACCTTATTATTATAGTTAGATTAAAGCTGGTTTAACTTTTCCAACCCCTGAGTCTCTTTCCCTTTTCTCTTTCCCTCCGCCTTTTGGGGAGGGAAGGGGTTAACAAAGAGCATCTGTCATCTATTTAATAGTAAGCCCAGCTTTAAACCCTGACAAAGTTAAATCAGCAACATCTGTCCACACAGGGGGTTGCATTTATAGTGATTCTTAAAATGATATCATATAAGCATGGGATGGATTCAAATTCATGCATAAAATTTAAATTCCTTGTGTGCTTATTCTCCTCTTCCAAATCATATTATGAATGCAACACATTTGCCGCTACTCAGGCAAAGCCTAGTGGGAATTTTGGTGAGAAATTCTTTCTGTATTTTCCACAGTGGCTAGGTACACAAGAGATGGTATTGACATTTTTTACAGTGCTGATACTTTTAAATATGACATCAGATAGTTTTAAATCAGATGTTCAGTTTGCCATCTACCCAAGTATTTGACCTATTAATTTTAAAAGGGTAATTAAAATAAGGAACTATATAAAACAAAACATGAAAGTTAAGTAATCAACTTATTTTTATTTTTGGGGAGAGTATCTATCTGTGATGATCATATGCATGATTTTCAGTACAAAATGAGACTAGGACTTATCTTGTTTATCATTTCAGAGTAAGAACGTTGGTTCTTGTAGCAAAATAATTATATAAATTAGTCAACTGAGATTAGATAGGGTTACCCCATCACCTACATATTATAATTTCTGAGTTGTTCTAAAATTAATTTTAAACAGTCTGTCATATGATTTGTAAATGCAATGGTAAAATTCCTGAGAAGGTGAAATCACTGAAGAAGCAGTTTTAAAGAGAATTGACTATCTTTTGTGCTCTTACTGACTCTGTAAGCAGAAGGATCTTTTTGCACTATTGATCTTCCCTTCCTATGGTGAGGATAGTCAAGCTGTCTTGGCTCCTACAAAAAAACCCCATACCAAAGCCTTTACCTCACAGTTCAATGCTGTAAGACTCAAAAGGTTGTACTGTCTTCTCCTTTAGCCCTGTACATTGAAGGGAATTATGCATCGTGGAAAATGGCACTTGATGCAAAAAACTGTTTGTTTGGTTTTTTCATCTGGAGTGTCAAGGCACCTAAACTGGAACTGATCAGAAACTGTTCCAATGAAACAGATCTTTTACCAGGAAAACATTCATTAGTGAACATTGCTCAAGAGTATGTCTCGTGTCCGTGATGTAGTAGTTGTAGTTTAATTCAGTGATGTCTTTCTTCATTAAACTTGTGTTGAGAAGTCGTGTCTGATGCTGCAGAATGTTTCAGTACACATCTTATGTTAACTTGCTAGCCTCATGAGTATGGCCAGTTGTGCTTTCCCATTGGGTGAATTAGATTTTTGTCCAGCACAAAGCCTGACTCCATAGCTAGTGTTTGTAGGAGATGTGGTGAATGTTCGTTCAACATGTGCTCCTTCTCTTATACGTCTATATGCAGCAAAGGAACTGCAATGGGACTTGTTCAGATCTGGAAAACCAAAGGCATGGCATTTAACTGGTGTTTCAGATATTGGGGAATGGCAGCACAGGGATTTCATTTCAGGCATTAGACATGTGGTGGTTTAAGCCTAGAGTAGACCTTTTCCTGTGTAGAATTTGGAAGTGTCTTGGTTTCATGCTAATGCAGAGGGGGTAGATTTTTTTTTAATATGTAGCAATGTTTTTCAACATGGGAAAACAGTTTCCCATTCAACATTATTTGCAGCTCTGGGTACGATTCTGTGTGTTTGGAATTCTATTACAAAAGTTTTTATTACGTTCTGTGATGTTCAGTTTCTGAGATGTAAAAGAATATATAAATATATTGTTACAGGATTTGATGCATCCATTTCTATGTGGAGAACTTGCATTGTTATGTTTTGTAAACAGCATCTATGTAGAAGTTAACCCTTTAAGACTACCTGCTAATAGTTTCAAGAAAAAATAATTTTGGGGAAATAGTAGGTTGCTTTGCCAAATCTCATTTAAACGCAGTTAGGTTTTCTTTGCATTTTTATAAAATACCATAAACTTTTATATCTGGCAAGTTACGATCTTGCCCTCTCTACAGACTTAACTAAACCTATCAAATGGTATACTCAATAACATGAGCATAAAAAAGAATGAGCAGCAATACCTGATTAGCACTAACTCATTTTAAAATCAATGGACATGTTTGTAGTTTTATTCAGCAACAGACCTGCTTTAATAAAAACACACATTTCAGATATCAGTAAAACTCTGGGTATTTGGTGGAATCTGAAAGAAGAGTAACAGAACTGAAAATTCGTCTAGCAGCAGAGCCAGTCAATCTTTGATACATACATAAATGTCTTAATCTTGTGTCTGACATTTACATCCTT